>WIDE01000028.1:78675-404800 GCA_015039315.1 Clavulina sp. PMI_390 | reverse complement strand
GTGCTCGTCTTGGTATGTGTTTTCGGCTTTGACCGGACTCGACGGTCAATACTTGAGTACTTGCTGAGTGGGATGCGACTGCGATGTCCCGCAATTCAGGGGGCTTAAGCCTTCCCTCCTCCAATTGAAGGGGGGTGGCGTTCCTGCTTCCCTAGCACTTCCCTATCCCCGGGCTACCTATCATCGCATCAGGTGTTGTCTTGTTTTTGCAAGCCGTACCCTTAACCTTCATCTACAGGCTGCATTCATTTGCGTCGTAGAGTTGGCGTTTGTCGATATTCTCTCCCGTCTCGTGTTTACATCGTATCATGTTCTATTTTGATCATCTGCTATAAAATCTATCGTTTGGAGTCCTGGTGTAAGCGTCAGAGCATTGAGGAGAGTGTATATAGCCGAGGCTGCCTTTGATTTCATGAATAGTCACATGACAGAATGACTCCCTTCGTCCCACCATCATCTCCTCTCCCCAACGGAGGCAAAGTTCAGGCCCTGAACGGAGGTGCGAGTGAAAACGATGGTGACACCTCTGCTGTGCGCGTATATCTGCGTGTGGACATCGGCCCAGTAGTTCCAGCCCACCTCCTCTCTAATTGGCCACGAGGCTCACTTGCAGATGAACCTCGACACCCCCCGCTATGATCTTTGTGCACGATTCATTCGGGGACGCTTCCACTGGTAGCACCTCTGGATAGCTCCGTCCCTACTGCTCATATCGAGTATATTGTAGGGGCAACTTAATGGGTCGTGCTGACAGTCGAGTTCGCAGTTGGCATTTTGCTGATATTGCAATACTTATTATGTCCCACATCCCTGTAATTTATCCTGGGCGACGCAAGCGACACTCGGCCTAATGCGCATTCTAATCTCCTGGTTGTTTGTTGCTGCGTTAGAGCTTCGAGCGTCGCTCGCGTCGTATCAGTTTGGGTTGAACCCTAGGGGCTTGATCCCCCCGATCGGTCCTTATCAATCCCCTTTCTATTCGTCTGTCGATTGATAAATTGCGCTACCCCTCTTGTTTTTCTCCGCCCTGAGTGGCATTGGGTTAACTAGTTGGGGGAGAAATAGCCTGACCAGCACATTTATTCCTCTTCATGGGCAACATCCCACTCCAGGCACAGTCTCGTTGCTCTTAACCTTCGTCTGCTGGTTGCATTCATTTGCGCCGCGGAGTCGGCCTTAGCATTTGCTAATATCTTGTAGTAATATTGCATCGTACATAATTGACCATTGTGCATGATCATTCGTTCTAGTATCTGAAGTGCAAGCTTGAGAAATGGTTGTGGCCCGGAAGACGAAAACAGCTGTTCAATCGATATGAGAGCAGGTTGATCTGAAAAAACGTGTCACCGATTCCGGGCGGATGTGACCATCGGCGTGATGTTCGAGATTTTCTTTGTCCCACCATCACCCTCTGTCGTGTTCTGAAGGGAGACGCGAGCGCGTTGATGCTGACAACTCTGCGCTGTGCGTGCGTATGCGCGTGGATACCGACCCAGTAGATCTCGCCCAGCTACTTTCTCATTGGTCAAGAGGCTCACTGCAGATGTACCTCAATGGCCCGCTGTGGACACATATATATGTTTCACGCGGGTCATGGCCTATTCCCAGATACCCAGTGCCTTGGAGTAGGTCGGCACTATCCCTCCTCGCAGGGGAGGTGTAGATGTCACTAAGGGCCTGTGATCATGGTCCATTGGATCCATTTTCACTTGATGTCCCATAATCTATTTCGACGATGCGAGCGGCACTCAGTCTTGATGCGCACTTCCGATTTTTTCATTGGAGATCTGCTGCTTCTATGACTTTGAGAGTTGTCTCCATCGCGCTATCTATAGCTCGAGTAATGGGACGTTCCCTGCCACTTGGTTATATATCAACCTGCCTCGTAATTCGATGCAGTCTGATACCACTGGACTCCTTCCAAACGTTTTTCCGTCATCCTAACGGATTGAAGGACCTACTAGTCGGAAGACGAGCCAGGCCAGCACATTATTCCTCTTCATGGGCAACCATCCCACCACTCTAAGCACAACCTCGTTTACTCGAGTCTTGTTCCTCTTAACCTTCTTCTGCTGGTCGCATTCATTTGCACCGTGGAGTTGGCCTTCGTTCCACATTCTTAGCTTTTATCCCTATTCAACATCGTGTATATACGGCATGAAGCGCTAGTGTCATTAGATCGGGTCAATCATATATTGTGCGCGCGTTCTCAAACAAAAGAGTATAGAGATTATAGGGCATCTAACGCCAGTGTATACGGAGGCCAGTGGTATGTACGAATATAGCTACAGTCAAGCCTAACAATCCATATGAGAGAGATAAGTGTGGAAGTGTCCGATGGCGAATGAGGTGTATCATATGCAGACAAGGGCTCGAGGCTCGAAACGACAGCCAACCATAAAATAAGAAGACAAGGGGAGGCGAACACGGAGAAAAGAGTGGATCGGAAGCGTTCAGAGTCGCGAGAAGTGGAGGGCGATGATGACGTAGATGAGTGTGAGGGGCGGAGTGAAGATGCAATAGGCCCAGAAGATTGTGCGGCTGATGAGGCGCTCGAATGCATCTCCTGACGCAGCTTGCGTGATCTAGAGTTAGAGTACGAAGCGGTTAGATGGGCCATGCAATGGGCGTTATGAAGTGAAGCGAATATACCTGAGCGAGCGTCAGCGCGGGTGGTGCAGAGATGAGCAGAACGGTGGAGCACACAAAGACAGGGCTAAGCCAGAAACATCAGTCATTTCAGTCATCAAGAAAAAAAAAATGGCAAAACTTACTCATCGAACACAGGGTGGATCCCAAAGTAGGCCAAGGCAGCGACCAGGGGTAGCACGATGATGGGAGTGAGGATCATTCGTGAGATCACAGACACGAACACGGTCTTTGTCTCCCCTGCCATAGCCTTGCGATCTTCTTCACTTTGCTGTTGACCGACGCCCCTTCGAAGCGAGTTGCGCCGCGAGCGCAGCCCTCGCATCTTGAACGCGTCACGGACACTCACGGCGAGCGTTGTTGCACTCGCCCACGGTGAACGTACGCGCTGTGGATTGTTGGCGAGTGATGATGATGGTTCTTGTTCTGAGGGAAGCAGTCTTCGCCGTTCATCCGTCGGGTCATCGAGATAACGATCTGTAAACGTTGAGGCGGACGTAGTCGTGTCGACGCTGTCACTAGTCGTAGGGCGCTGCGCTTCAACATCCACAAGTTTCCGAGGGTGTCTTTGCTCTTCTTCCGCATCCAGGTCAATCAATGGTGGCGCAGACGTGAGCACATCCGGTTCTGTGGCAGTGGTAGCAACAGCGATGGGGGTCTGTTCGCCACTTTGGTCCTTGGGGGGCTCCTGGTAGAAGTACGCGCCAAGTACGACGAGAGTGACAGGGATGGAGCAGCTCCCAGCGCTGGTGAGGAATCCCTTGACAGGCTGGACGTGCTCAGAAAGAACGTGCTGTAAAGGTGGAGTGAGCGCAACGATGATGCTCCCAAGCGCAGCGTACAGAGGCATCGTCATGAACTCTACAAACCCGCGGGAGAAAGAACGAACGCCACTGAGCAACTGAGTAACCAGGGACTTTGCTTTCAAACTCTTGGCACTAGCGTCCGTAGTCGAGGCGCCGTTGTGCTGCGGAAGCGTTGCTCCTCCCGGGCGCTGCGTTGGCCACTCACTATCAGAGGCATCAAGGTCCTCGGGATCGTCGTGTAGCTGCGCGGGCGGTGAGGTCGGAGACGGGGTACCGCTTCGAGCGGGAGAGTTAGGGAAGGAATAGAAGAATCGTTTCGTGGAAGCCCGTGTTGCCAATAAAGCAGTTGGTCTCCGCGATTGAGGATTCTGCGTGCCCGACGGTCCCGCTGTTGATGACCAATTTGAGTCCAAAGTCGCTCGTTGCAAATGCAAACGCGGGTTGTTGGTGTGGGGAGCCGAGCTGGCGTTGGACAATGCGCTCACCGCCTGATGCAATTCTGGTGGGACTGGCGGCCTAGATGGTGCATTGCAGTATGGCAAATGCTTGTGCGCCACATTGCATTGATTTAAGCTCGAATAGGACGAGGTGGATGATAGCGACGCAGCACCAATTAGCGGGCTGACCTCGGCGCCGAGGGCCGAATCCGGATTCACTGGAATATCTTCATCCGCTTGTTGCAACAGGCGAACACCATAGGACCATCGGAGCTACGCGCAATTTGGAATGATTGTCGGCATAAATTAAATACGCAAGGATGACCGCCATGAGCCACATACCATCATGCCAAGCGTCGAGTATAGAACCAAGTAGCCAAGGGCACGGCCAAGCATAGCATCTTTGTTGTCGTCACTGCCCCACTTGAGGCCTGGAACCGTGACCACGAGACTTTGCCTGAAGAAGGGTGGCGCAAATGGCAAACACCGCGCGGTGTCGCAAAAGGGGTTCAGGTTCGCGTCGGAGCGCATCGGAAACAAAATCTAGGCACATACATTAACGCGATAGGGAGGCTGTTGGAATTGTTAAACATTGAAGCGGCCATTGCAAAATTCCGTTGGCTTCTGCGTAGGCGCAGCAGAGAGCCGATAGTATATGCAATAACGGCCGAGACCGCAGTAACGAAGACGAAGAGGATGGGGATGATCCAGAGCTCTCTCAGTTTCTCTGGTGACAGCGAGAAGGCGACTTTGGAGAACAGCAGGCATGGCGTGAAGAGGGAGACGTTGACGCGATTGAGTTGTTTTTGGGTTTTCTTATCAAGGATCCCCCGACGGGCGAGGAGCCTGGGCGGATGAATGCCATAACGGTCCAAGGAAAGCCATCCAAATAGGCCACAAAGCGACGATCCAATGGGTTCCGAGCCAAAGCGTTCGGTGGACGACGACCACGAGGTTGATGGATCGGCAGGAGACGATAAACGCGAAAAATCATCAGAAATTCGTATCTTGCAAAAAACGAGGCGACAGTGATGCCATACCAGCCCATAAAGCACATAAGAAAAACTTCTAATATAGCCTACATGTATGTGTGTTAGAATCGTTTGTGAATGGCGCGGACATTGGTGAGCTCTGGCATTACCTCGAACACCGTCTGGATGAGTGGCCCAAAGGCACCGGATGGCGGTTTCGAGCCATGGGATGACGAGATGGGGGTCGTCTCAAGAAGAACACCAAGAAGTGCCTGTGTGAGCATGGCGCGAGGATGGTGGTCGACGCGGAAAGGTGGACGAGAGCAGGAGGAGAGCCTGATGCTTTGCACGACTGTTTGTTCCAACGTGCGCGCAATTAATCAAACGATCACGTGATGTTATCTGATAATTTTGGACCAGCGTCGGGTGGAATCGTACACACGTCGGCGGGATCCGAGATTATCCTCCTCGTCACTTGTTTTCGGTTCGAATTTAATACGATATGTTTGTAGAGGTCCGATGAGACTCTTTCGCTCCCTGAGTCCACCCTGAGCATCGTCTATGAGCACTGGGTGGGATCAGAGCATCGTCCTTTGCGAAGTTGTCGCAAACGCCATCTCTCTCCAGTGTGGCAGATTAATTTATTTAATGAGGAACTTCCGAAGGAGAGCACAAGAGGATGACGTTTAGGGGAATGTCCGGATCTAATCTGCACCCGACAACTCGTCATAACCTCCACTGTCGCAAACAGTAATATTAACTTTTGAACCTGGTCCGAAAGGATCGTCATTCATTTAGGCACGAGATACTATTCAAATACAAGGCATGCGCCTGACTAAATAGAGCCGAGGCGGCGCTCACAAGCACAAGCCGCCGAGCCAAGGAGGTCGTCAACATGAAGTTGACTTCCCTGGCGGACCTCCCAAAGTGACGACTTCCTACCTTTGCCCCACCATACAGCGAATGAGAAGTAGGCGGATGAACAGCTGCTATCGGCCCTCATCCGGTGCAAGAGTGGAGCACCCATTGAGGACATCCTTAAGCTCACTGCTTTAGTGCTCTGGAGCCGAGAGCCACTGGGCTGGTAGCCTATGTGAATGCCAAAAAGCTAGGGAGGATGAATAGCGCCGGCCCGGTTGCTGAGGTCCTCAAAGACCCTGAAAAAATCGCGCGTGAGTTGACAAGCTAAAGGAGGACGAAAGGATTTCAGACAGCCGCGCGGCAATATATATACAACATCAGATTGCGATGCATAGTAGTGACCTAAACAGGACTACATTCATGGCCAAGGAAACGTGGAGGAACTAGAAATATGTTGAACGGCAGGAGAACGTTCCAATCCAGCATATGTAAACTAGCGGCGACTCGCTCAGGTCAAAAGAAAATGAAATGAAAAGGGAAAAACCAGCCCTCATGAGGCAATTTGATCGCCACCAATGAGCAAGCTGGAAGGAGCCTCGAGGCTTGAATGGTCTGTAATTGCGGGGTGGCCCAAAACCACACCGCCGCTTTCACAGTAAGAAAGACAATAGATTCCCTACGGACTCGCTCACAACAGCCCGGAGGCATCTCGGAATGATGAGGCGGTGAGGGAAATCACACTGTCTTGGGCGGGGTGTGCTCAGATAAGGTGAAGTAGAACAGAGACCCCACATGGGGGTAGTCGTTATCCGCAACAGTCTTACACAAGCGGAGGGAAGTAGACCTGTGACGGTCAAACCCCAACGGTATTCTGGACCGAGGAATAGGGGCCGCGCAAAGCGCGATGGTCCTCAGGATATTATGGCAGTTGTACAACCGTACGAACTTGCTGCGCCTAAGCGACCGGGGAGGGGAGGGAATTCTCAACTATCTTGCCACAGAAGAGACAACGTCACCAGCGAGTCGGCACTGGAGACGCTTAAGAGGATGTCCACTCATGATGCGGAGCAGGGATTGGAGCCATGGTTGGGAGGCATGGGGTTCCAGCCTATCGCAAGATGGGCCCAGGGCAAGCTGGCGCCAACGGATCGAAAACCATGCCACTCCCGAAAAAGGATTAGTTGCCCCCTCTGAAGCAAGATCCCACCTGGCTGCAGAGGTGAGCTTTGGTATCAACTTCGGGATTAGGTGTGACTGATGTTGATACGCAGGCGAGAGGTGGGTGGAAGGAGGGCTGGAGATACACGAGTGAATATCCCACGCCAAAATAAGGTGTCACTTTGTGAACCTCGGGATCAACTCCTTCCTCTCTGGACAACACCATGGAATTGAGACCTGATTTTATGCATTCTAGAGCATGATTGGTACCGCGAGAGCAGAAGGGTTCACATAATCGAAGATTGTGATAGTATACAAGGGCCAAGTGATCGAGGATGATTCCAGCGATCAGGCAAATTTTAAAGGTGTCTGGCAGATAAGTCGCCCAATAGATACCAAGAAGACGAGACGGAGAGAAAGGGGCTTAAATATCACTAGGCCAGACTTATTCCGTTCACAAGAAGGAGCTCATCCCTACACTCCATGCTGTTCCTCTCCCTTCCCTTTGGTTTGTTTGCTCTGAACGGGAAGGCGCGCGGCAATATATGCAGAAGACACATCTCATTGTGATATACTAATGACCTAAACAGGACCCCATTCCATCGGCATACCACCTCACCGAGGAAACGTGGAGGAACCAGAGATATATTGAACGGCAGGAGAGCGTCCTGATCCAGCACATGTAAACTAGCGGGCGACATAAAGAAAATGAAATGAAAAGGGAAACCAGCCCTCATGGGGCAATTCGATTACCACCAATGAGTAAGCTGGAAGGAGCCTCGAGGCTTGAATGGCCTACGATTGCGGGGCAGCCAAAGGCACACTGCCGCTTTCACAGGAAGGAAGACAAGGGATGTCTAACGGCCGCGCTCAGGACAGCCCGGAGGCATCCAGAAGGGACGAAGCAGGGAAAGGCATCGCGATGTCTTGAGCGGGTATTTCATATAGGGGTGCCATGAGATAGTTGCTCCATGACAGAGAGACTACCCACCTGGCTCTTTACATGAGAGGGGGTAGCCCTACGATGTACGAGACCGCTAGGGCTGAGGGTTGCGTGGAACGCAATAGTCCTCGGGACACCATGAGAGTCGTACAACCGTACGGACTCGCTGCGCCTGAGTGACTGGGGTGGGAAAAGTCTCGACCGTCTTGCCACTAACGAGACACGTCAACAGCAAATCGGCACTGAAAACGCTAACGGTGTCTACTCATGATGCGGATCAGGGCCTAGAGCCAGGGTCGGTGACTACTGGCCTTTCAACCCATCGCAAAACGAGCCCAGGGCAAGCTGGCGCCGACGCATCGAAGATCATACCACACACCGAGAAATCGATAATGTGTAAACTAAATGGCAAGATCCCACTTTGCCATTGAGGTCTCCGATATATAGTTTTCTCGGTTTCGTGCCGCTGATCACTCCGATACGCGTGGCGAGGGTGATGGGAGGAGGTGGGAGGTGAAGAACAGAACGTGGATCCCACGCCCAAGTATATATACCTCCATCCCAACTTTGTTTTCAGAGCTGAATCACACTCTCCAGCCAACACTATGGCCAACCAATACCAGACAGTATGCATCACTAGATTTTAATTTGTATTCTAAGAGCGCAAGAGCTCACATAAGTGAAGGGTATGATAAGACACAATGACCAAATGTTAAAGATGAATCCAGCGATCTCGATCCAACATCTATAGTCCGAACCAAACTCGAGGTACCAAGAAAATGGGTGAAACGGTTACAAGGACCATCAAGTCGAAGCTGTTCACATTCACGCAGACGACAATTGACCCCTCCATGTCATGCTCTTCCCTTGCCCTTTGTTCGTGCTTGAAGAGCAAAGGGCAATTCTGAGGACTGTTGGTCATCTGTCGCCAAGGGAAAGAAAAAGGGCAGGATCTCCCTGCTCAGCGGCCGGCTCCCTTGCGCAAACATTTCCGAAGGGCTGAAACTGGGGGTGGATGAGTGGGTGAATGTCGTGGAGGTCGACGTGTACGCCCGAGGTCGCTTGCTGGGTTCACCCAAACATCGTATCCTGGGTTCAGAGGAGATGCGGCCGACGTGAAAATTGGTGGGCCTAGAATGTAATGATGAGGATCGAGGGCAATCAGCGGAGCCACTAGTCTGCATAGGTCTATGCTCATGGTTAGATATCCCGCCCAGGCAGTTATCGCACGAGCTCTGCCTGATAGTTTCGACGGTCCGCTTGATTTCGACGACTTCAGTAGTGGATGAGTGACCATTCAGCTCAATAACATCGCCTGCGGAGGGATTATTCGTCGTTAATGTGATCGAAACAGTGGATCTTGTAACTCCAACTGCACTGGGAGACCAATCTGGGTGAAGATGCGAACGCGTCGGCCCATAGCTCCTGGAGACTGGTTGTTCTCTGGTGATAAACCGGGTTCGAAGGGTGGAGCGAGCATGTAGACTATAGATCGAGAGAGTAGGTAACAAGATGAGGAGTTCTCTGGTGATAAACCGGGTTCGAAGGGTGGAGCGAGCATGTAGACTATAGATCGAGAGAGTAGGTAACAAGATGAGGAGTTCTCTGGTGATAAACCGGGTTCGAAGGGTGGAGCGAGCATGTAGACTATAGATCGAGAGAGTAGGTAACAAGATGAGGAAATGTGGGCCCTCAGGCATTCTATTTTCGATCACATACTGTGTGAGGACGCAGATGATGTGAACTCCCCCGTAAGGCTGATGATGCAATCACACAGCCAAATGAGAACAGAACAAGATGGTAAAAAATCGAAAGTACACACCACACTGATAACGAACGAACCCCATGCGTTCTTTAGGTGTATCTAGCATAATGGAATGAGAGAAATGCGAGTGATGAAAATCAAATTTAGTGACTTTGCGAAAAAGGTGCTTACAAAAATCAGCATCAAGACAGCTAGGATACTTATCATCGCTCCCGTGGCGCCGACATAAATGATTATCCAGTTCAGAATGCGATCGGTGCTGAGGGGCTGTTAGGGTATGCCGAGGCCAGCTATTTATGCGATACTCACTCGCGAAACCCTGTGCGTTGTTTTCGCAATGTGACGGCGATGCCAAGAGTAAGTGCGACATCAATGACAACCTGAAAGAGAATTTTTAGTGTTTCGATCCCCACAAAATATACAAATGGGCTGAAACAGACCCCCAGTGAGGCAATCGCGGTGACCGTTGACAAAGAGTTGCTGGTGACACCACCAGATGCAATGCTCACAGTGTTGAATTCTGGGAAGTGCATGGTGAGTCTTATGACAAACAATCAAACTTGAGTAATTTCTTACCAAAGGACCAGACTATTCATGTAAGAGAGACTCTTCCATTCATCGCAAGTCTCCAACTGTACCCAACTGGTACTCACCTGCATTGACAAGGATGACGATGCCCTACAGAGGCTTTGAGCGAGACCAATAGATACGTCGAGAGGAAAGCTCACTATCATGATAGTCAGGATACGCTGCCGCGACACTATAGCTCAATCAAGTTAGCCATGGAATAACATAATTGACTCCAGGTCATCACGCACACGTCCACAATCGATACACGAAGAAAGATTGGACCACGGCAGCAGAAACAAGCTGTAATCAGGAAAATATGTCAGGTATGCACGCTAGACTGTTTGAAGACGTGGCACAAACAAAATGTATAGTCCAGTACATCGAGGCCCTAGTGTGGGGGAGGGGTGTGAGATTTCGCCCGCAGTGGTCATATCTTAATATTCACCAAGGAATCTTCGGATACAGCGGGGCATACTGTATAGATTGTGAGTATACGGAGGAGGAGGTAATCGCTCTGTGTAGATGATGTGAATATTAGTCGAGCTCACGCTGGTTGGTACGACATACACCACCAAGAGTTGCGCAAACCTGGAGATATTTAGGGTTAGTCAGCAGGATTAATTCCTCCTGAATGACCCTTACCAAAGGAACGCTACCTAGCATATTTGTACAAGCAATTGAGCGATGATCCAACACAACAACAGCGTATCCGCGAGACATGAACTTGACGTACCAGAACCTTAAGCCACCGGGAGTCTCTTGGAAATTTTGAGTAGTAAAGATGTGTTTGCACGGTGATTACCCCGAAGAGACTGGAAATATGTTGAGCCCAGATTGAGACCGCAGAGTGTCTCAATATTGTCAGTCAGGGTTACGAAGCTACTCACACCGACGACAGCAGATTACCGACGAAGAAAGGCCCAAGGTCGGGGTTGACAAGTGGTCCAGCCATAAGCCACGATTATTGGAGTCTTCGGGATGAGTGATGGTAGCAGGGGCTAGCAAAGGTCTTGATCGAAGAGTCGCGGATGTGCAAATCATCAACATTAAGCGACCTGTGAGGGGGCTAATCCAATGAATACACATCAAGTCGCAAATGCCGCGAGGGGTAAGGGTGCGAGGAGAGCCGCACGTTCTCAATTCCACAAAGAAGGGGGACGGTCTTTTCCCAACTTGGACTTGGTTAGGCTGTCAATGTCTCGGCAGCCCTGACTCAACACTCGATGAATACGAAGAAATCCGTTAGCAGAATCAAAGGTGACGCTTAGGGGGCAATTACGCTAGTTCGAACCCAGTCCTGGTGCCGTCAAACGAGGTGGGGTATGGGGGATAGGAAAGGTAAATGGTCGAGGTGTTTTGGCTGGTTGGCTCGGGGTACTCGGACCCGCGATCATCCTAGCCATCCGTCACATGCTCCTGTTATTGACGGAAGTTGCCCTGACCCCGCCAACAAGAATGTAGAAGGATCACGACGGCCTCGCCTTGAACGGGCTAGGGATAAAAACAATCTTGTGGACGCCCTTCCACACGAGTGATCCGTTGGGGTTGAGTCCCAACTTGCTGCACTGCGAGCCGGCCAAGCCCTGGGGGTCGGATCTCGATAAGGTATACTGAACGGCGGATTCACAGCCCCTGTTTCATATTCCCTGAAAGGAACAAGGACTTTTAGCTCGGAAATCTAATATTTTCAACTATGGTCAGCATATTCCATATAAGCACGAGAACAGCAAATATCTCGCGATGATCCAGGAACACTCGCTTCGGCCATGGATGAAAAGGGACTTGGGATGGTTTGGGGTCATCATAGTTGGTGCACCTGTCAACCAGATCGACAGGGGAGACTGTTGTTCTCTGGAGGTCACGCAGGTGACTCCAAAGAAGCATTTGTGACCGAGATTCATTGGGCAATCATGCCACCGACGCCGAATGCCCTGCAACCGATCAGCATCCGTCTAGTATGAAACCAACGAGGTCGAGCAAGACCTCAGGCTGGTATCTATCTCGCATCGTTCTTCGCCTTCCAGATTTCGTAGCTTCCTCTCGAGCAGCAGCACCTTGGGCACGAGGGCGAGAGGTGGGAATGAAACTATAATGGCATTGCTTTTATACCTAAGCATCCTCGCGTCGAAAGTGAAACATTATAACTATCAAGATATAATTATCGCTGCCGGCAGGGACACGGCGGAAATAAGACAAGATAGATATTGTACAACTCGTGCAATGGATGGAGACTAGACGAGATAGAGGACAACAATTATGAAGTTAAGTTCCCTTGTTCATCAACACGACCACCCATCATTCCCTCCAGCGGTCCCCCCTACCATCGAGGTGGTGAACGCTAATCTGAAGATGCACGTCCAAGGGCCGCTGCTGACTATTGGTAGCTGTAGGGAACGAAAAGGCCTGGCTCTCGCTCTCTGGAGGACGTTTACCCTCAGTAAACATGTCTGTAGGACTAAAACTGGGCACGGGTGTGTGGGTGTAAGTGGATGTGTACCCGGTGAGGGGTTCGACACCAGTGGGACTGCTACTCAAACATTGAGCTCCACCTTCAAACGAGTTCCGTGGAGTGTCCTCAAGGGCAACGCCAAGTTGAGCCTGCGGAGACTCGGGGCAATGGGCATGGTCAAGAGGCTGGCCAGCCGTATGCTCGTGGTTTGGGCCGACGCCTAGGCAGTTATCACACGAACTCTGCCGAATTGTCTCCACCGTTCGCTTGATTTGGATGGGATTGAGGTTGGAGGGGTTACCGTTGACCTCACGGTCATCGGTCATCGGCAGGGGGTTCGTGATGAGCGTCGTTGAAAAAACACTTATTGTAGATTGGTCATTTCTCGTTCGCATTCTTGGTTGAGTCGTCCCGTCTCCTCCGAGCCGATCTTCCCGAAAGCACGACTGCATCTCCATGGATGGGTTCCTGGAGACTGCCTGTTCTCTTACGGTGATTTGTGTCCTGAGGCTGGAGCGAGCATGCAAGCTATATAGGCGAGAACGAATAGAAGTAGGATGATCAGCACGCCCTTCTCGTTTATAACGTGCAAACCACTTACTGTGCGAGACCACATGCTATGTATACCCCGCCATAAGGCTACCACAGTACCAGCGCAAAAGTGAGTCAGTTGAGCCATGGGACATTTTAGCGAATAGTGTGTAAGCTTGCGTACCACACTGATGATCAGGGCACTATATGGGTCCCCTATATGAATCTGATAGGATCCCGAGAAGCAGGGATCCCAGTGGAGTGTACATCAGCAGTAGCCCTGCAATACCAAATGCTGTATAAATTGTCCTCACCCAGATCAGCATCACCACGGCAAGAATGCTTGTCGCTGCTCCAGTGGCAGCGACATACATAATAATCCAGTTCAGGATACTATCAGTGCTAAGGATATGTGAGTAATCGCTGAAGCCACCTTCTCGCACGATACCTACTCGCTGAAGCCTGTTCGCTGCTTCCGTAAGGTTATTGTTACCCCGAAGGCGAGTGAAAGATCTACCATCACCTACAACCCGCTAGTCTAGGGCTCGAACTACCAAGGTTCATCGAACGAATTACTACATACCGAGAGCGAGGCAATCACGGTGATTGTTGGCGTAGAACCAGTAGATATGCCCCCTGAGACGATGCTCACAACGTCGAGTTCTAGCATGATGGTGGTGAGGTATAAGAAGTAGGACCATGGCCACGGAACTTCCTTACCAAGTGCTCGGGCTATTTGCGAATGGGCTCATTCTGTTCACCAAGGATTATTTGGTATCTGATCAACTCGTGCTCACCTGCATTCGCAACAATGATGACAACCTGAAGCAAAAATCAGATAACCTGTCACTTTTTGGAGGGGGAAGAATGATTCTTACGATCAAGAAAGTAAGGACTCGTCGGTTCGATACTATTATACTCAATGTGAGTAGGACGGAGAGAGATAGTTAACCTACCACTTACAAGCCAGTAACCGATGGGCAAAAAAGAGCTGGATGAGAGTGGAGGATACGATCTAAACTCGGTATTATTGGTCCAAAGCGCGGGAGCAGACCTGGAATAGAAGTATAGCGCACGAACCAAATGGATTGTCCAAAATGTTGCGTCCCTAGGTGGGTATGACGAATAAGAATCAATTCCTGAGAGATGATCGACAGACGTACCAGGGGACAGTTGGGTATGCTGGAAGATACCGTATGGTTTGTGAGTATATGGCGAGAGACGTTATTGCTCTGTGCATATATTGTATCAGTCTCAGTAAGCTCGCATCGATTCGCCCAACATACACTGCTGACAGTTGTGCAAGCCTTCAGAGATCTCCAATGAATAGAGGTATTGGTTTGATTCAGAATATCCCTACCAGAGAAAAGCCACCTAGTACATTCGATTGGTTGATTAGCAGTAGCCCCGCCGGGCAACATGACTTTTACAAAGAATCGGGCTCGACGTACTAAGGTCTTGATCCACCACGGGTCTTTTGGGAACTTTGCATAGTATCGATGTGCCTGCACAGTGATTAGTCCGAAGAGACTAGATATACAATAAACTGAGGTTCAGACCAAAAGTTGTCCAATCGTCGCTTGAGTCGGTTCGTATGCTCACTCACCTCGATGAAAGAAGATTACCGATGAAGAAGCACCCAAGATGTGGATTGGGAGGTTGTATCGCCATCGTTCACGGTTGATGCAGCCTCCGAGTTGGTTTGCGGCAGTGAGGAAGCTGATGAGGCTTCAGGGCGCCGCGTGTTTGCAATGCTATGACACAAAGTAGGCCGCAATGGGGTATTCGAATGAATACATAATGGAAGACAAATATGGTGCGGGAAAGGGTGATTAGAGGAAGATAGCGGAACGTCCCTTGTTCTTGGGACAGGAGTGCTTGGCGCCGTTCTGGTCCAGCCTGGTTTGCTATCGGAATCAAGGCTTCAATATATATTCGAGGGCGAGCAGCACCGTGATAACCTTTGGGAAGTGAGCGTTGCTTGGTAGGTCCCCAAACGGAAAGTGCGGGATAGCGTATGATATCGACATGTTCGACGAGGGTTCGGCCCCGCACTGGTCACCGACGACCCGTGTCAGCTCACTCCGACTGCCCTAATTGACCAACTTGGATCGCAAGGCGATATGGTCTCGCCGCTACCTGTAATGACTTGATCTGCGTGGGCAGACTCCGTGTTGTCGATAGGGTAGCCGAGTTCCCGGCTTGTGGTTGCGGAACCCCCTTTGCCAATAAATTAGATGCTCGGCTCTAGATAGAGTGCAGGGAATTGCAATCCTGGCTCGGCGCTGTTTCACATCCCTCATGGAAAATCAGCGGCTTGCGGCTCCCAAACCGAGGGAATTCAATGATGGACAAGTGCATGCACCCCAAATTCAGATGTATCTCGTAGGTCGCGATGCGTCCAGAGCGCCCCAGTTCTTCCGCAAGTGGTCGTTCGAGGGCACACCCAGGCTTGGATTATCGCACTCGGTCTACCTGAGCACGATTAATAATTATTGATGATAATAATATACTGTCGACACTCCAATGGCTACGACTTGCCTGTGCCGTCATATGTCCCACCTCTTGTCCGGAACCTGGTGGCAGGCTCCATGTGTCATTTGTACGCGGTCTTCGTGAAACCGCAATATGGCACCCGCTACCTGGTCCACTGTTGCGAAGCATCGCATCCACCGGGTCCCTGGTCCAGTATTATATTTCACCGTCTCGCATGAGGTTGAACACCTCTCCTATACATGTCTCAATATTGATCCGACGATGACGGTTGCAAGATGCCAGCGACCCCCTAGGTAGCCATCGTCTTCCAACCTCACGTGCGGAGCACTCTATTGGAGCCAATTTGGAGGTCGAGGCCCCGATCAATTCGAGAAAGTAGGGTAGCCGGACCTATTAGCAATGAATACAGTTCAACTTGTAGGATATACTCTGTGAGAGACGAGACAGGGTGCAATAACTATAACGGGAGCTAGGTTTCTGCTCATTTACGACGCCGCCTATCCTTCCATTTCGCGCTCCCCCCTTCCGTCTAGGTGGTGGACTCTGAACTGTAGATGCATGTCTAAAGGGTGTTGCCGGCGCTCTTCAGATGTGGTGAGTGAAATAGTGTGGCTCTCACTATGTAACCGTCGCCTGCCATCTGAAAACATTTCTGTAGGGCTGAACCTAGGTATGGGTGTGTGGGTGTGAGGGGAGACATATATGTCAGGCAACCGATTAAGTACGCCTAGAGCTTGTTCTCCGCTCTCAATGGAGTCTGGCGGGGCGTGATTAGCTGCGGCGACAGGATCCAGTCTTGAGGGCGGATTACCCGCATGCTTGTGATTGACCTCCGTACCGAGGCAATTATCACACGAACTCTGCTGAATCGTCTCGACTGTTCGTTTGATTTGGATTGTGTCGGGTGAAGATGAGACCCCACTCGCCTCAAGACCATCACCAGTGGATGGGTTGTTTGTCGCCAAAGTTATCGGAAAAGTACTTATTGTGGAGGTACCATTCCGTGTCGCCGCTCTCTGCCTGATTTCTGGAATTCTCGACTGATCCTGTTGCGTCCGTGACTGCATCTCTAAAGAGGGGTCGTCGCTCCTGAAGATTAGCTGTTCTCTAGCGACAAATCGGGTCCGAAGGCTAGTCCGAGCATGCAGACTGCGAGCGGGATATCGGGTCAAGGGCTGTAAGGAGGCGCGGGAAGTTTCAGAACACCGTGCTCTAAGGACGTACTGTGCAAAGCCACAGGTAATGTATACACCTCCATAAGGCTGGTGGTGATGGATGTTGTGTGAACGTTTGCGTCTAGAGCGAGGAACGTCTGACACGCGTACCACGCTGATAATCAGTGCGCTATAAGGGTTCCCCAAATGAATCTAATGGTGCAGGATCATAAAGAATGAATCAATATGGGCTCATGAAATAAGAGAATTGCGTGGATTATCCTTTACCCAAACAAGTGTTACGATGGCCAGGATGCTGGTAGCCGCCCCGGTAGCAGCTACATATAGGATGATCCAGTTCAGAAGACTGTCGGTACTAAAGGGGGGTGAGATCGTGTCAATTCTAAGCTGTGGTAAGGCACTTACTCACGAAACCCTGTGCGCTGCTTGCGCAATGTCAACGTTACCCCGAGGGCAAGTGCAACATCTATTACAGCCTTGGAGCGACCATCACATGGATTGAGATGGTATGAGAGAACGGCTAGAAGGATCCATACCGAGAGCGAGGTGACTAGGGAGACTGTTGGCAAAGCGTGTTTTGACACACTACCAGATATGAGGCATGCAATATTGAAGACTGCCCGACGTTAGTGAGTCTGATGGGCGTAGGCTACATCTTAGAACCTCCTACCAATCGATCGGGCTATCACATGCCGAACGAATTAGTTGCTTTCATTGAGAGCCATTCGATGTCCAGGAAGCTCTGACTCACCCGAATTAGCAATGATTATCATGATCTATGGTAGAATTCCAGTGATCCATCGGGCGCATAGTAAGGAAGGCTTACGATTATGACAGTAAATATTCGTCGTCCAGACACTGCAATACCCCATGTTAGCTTCAACCGTGACATAGGCGACCCTTCACGTACGGGCCCATAGCCGATGTGCGAAAAATGCCTGAATGGCCGTGGCAGACACAGCCTAAGGTAGACTGACCAGTTGAGAGCGCGCAGTCATTCTGATGAGGAGATTGTACTGACCAAATGGAAGCTCCAGTACATCGCATTCCTATAACCGATGAGACTTCGTTTGTCGGACGCATATCGAGAAACCCACCAGGGAAGCTTTGGATATACTGGAACATATTGGACAGTCTGCGAATATATGGCAAACGATGTGATCACTCTGCAGATGTGATGTGAGGATCGGTTGAGCCTCTATTGGTCAATACGACATACACAACCGTTAATTGGGCGAGCCTTCGATATTCGCCGTCTCGTTAGGCTTGAGGAGATTGAATGGAGTTGAATCAACCGTACCAAAGGAACGTAACCTAGAGCATTTTTGAATGAACATCGAGGTGATATCATAAAATGACATGGAGCAACGAGCATGACATACCGAGGCTCTAATCCACCAGACATCTTTTGGAAATCTAGAGTAGTATAGGTGTGCTTGTACGGTGATCACTCCGAAGAGTCTAGATATCCGTTAAGCCCAGGTCCACTCCATGGACTTCGCGTCGTTACTCACATCGATGAAAGCAAATTACCAACGAAAAAATGGCCAAGGTTGGGGTGAGGACGTGGTACCACCATATGCTACAGTGCCTGTGAGCGTTGGATGAACTGATGGCAGGAAGGAGATTGCTGACGGGCGTCGGAGGAATGGAAGACGCGGATTTGCAAATCGCTAACGTTAACCAGGCGGCTGCCAAGAGGAACTGAGCGAATGTATGGTAGTTGTCAGGCCTCGCGAAGAGAGGGCGGGCATCATACCCGCCGATTCCCGCTTCTTGGAACATAGAACCGGAGAGAGATCATCCCCAACTTGCTCTGATGCCCCTGCCCAAGAGCGCGAATGAGCTTCGCGGTGATCCAACTAGAGGGTGGCAGTGGTTTCTAGGATGCAATAGGGCTAATCTTATGTGCCAACTATGTTTTTCTCCACCGCTCCAAGCGCACCGAGATGTGACGGAGAGCACAGAGGACGGTAGCGATAGTCGGATCTCAACTCAACTTTGGAAGGTAAAGTCCGCTCATCGTGAGCTTCCTAGGAGCTACGACGGTTTTGACAAATCGTAGGATGTTTGGATCTAAAGAACATATGTAATGGGTAATGGCGGAGCCACTAGGGCGCTAGTGAAAACACTCGGCAATTCAGCCAATAGGCCCTTTTGAATCCTAATATTGCAGCAACTGCAGTAGAACAATAAGACCAAAAAGATAACATGATCCCGTTGTATCAGAGTGCTCCTGAAGGGTATTGTTTGTCACTTAACGCCATATGTGGAGATTTGAAACAGTTGCAACTCATGGGGTCGCAGTCACATGCCACCGACGTCAATGGGCCACCTTACGATAGAGACCACCTCAGTACACAACAGGAGCACATGAGCATCTGGATAGCGATGGCCTACGACATTTAGCTAGGTCATGTACTTGCCACGAAGAAAACATAAATATTTGGTGCCTTGTCCTCGCAACCTAGGTGACTGCTGGCACGCGGATGAGGGCGATAGTGCCATACGATAGTAATGCAAGAAATATTATTCATTAATATCTAGAGATCCCTAGCCTCGCGTTTAGGATAGAAGACTATGACCGTTACAAGGTTAAAGTTTGGAATTTAGTACGATTGCGAGAAGAAGGGGAAAAGATATCTCAGAGAGACTATGCAATTCTTACAACAGGTCGACAGACGAGATGGGAAGCGGCTGTCACCACAAGGATCAACCCTCGAGGCCATACAACCGTCTATTTATCCTTCACCCTCACGCTCTCTCTCGCATCTAGACGTTGAGCTCTATCCTGTAGCTGCTCATCCGAGAGTTGGCGCTGGCCTTGCACGGGAGAAGGAAGCAGCCAAGCCTGACTCTCGTTCCCCAAGGGCCGGTGTCCTTCTGATAACATCTCAGTAGGGCTGAAACCAGCCACGGGAACATGGGTAAAAGTAGAGGTGGACGTGTACGTGCTGGCCAACCCGACAGAGTCGCCTGGACACGAGGTACCAGTTTCGGAGGAGTCTTGGGAAGTTTCATTGAAGGTAGGTGCAAGATGTGATGGCGACGATAGAGAGAGATCGACTTCGCTGTGTGCTTCGCGAGCCAAATGCTCGTGGTTAGGGCCAATTCCTACGCAGTTACTACACGAACTCTGGGTGATCGTCTCGACCGTCCGCTTGATTTCGATGGGTTCAGGAGCAGGTGGATGACCATTGATTTCAAGACCATCCCTCGTGGAAGGGTTATTTGTTGTCAACGTCGTGGAAAACGTGCTGATTGTGGAGAAGTCGATCTTCGTCGCCGCTGCTGGTCGACCGTTGTCATCTCCTGACTGGTTTTCACGGCTGCGCGGCTGCAGTTCTAAAGAGGGGTTGCGGCTCCGAAAGGCTGGTTGTTCTCTTATAGTGAATCGGGCCCGGAGACTGGAGCGCGCGTGCAGACTACAGATGGAAGGAGTGATCAGGATGATTTCTCGAAAATGAACAAATACGCACTGGGCAAGCCCACAGGCTATATATACCCCGCCATAAGGCTGACGATACAGATATAGTGTCAGAATATATCTGATAGGACAACGAACGGCCAAAGCTCCTTTACCACACTTATAATCAATGCACTATAAGGGTCCCCCATGTGGATCTGATATAATTAAAAAGAGAAGGGGCAGGGTTCACGTGGGTAGCAAATTCAAAGTATTGACCTATGTGTTCTTACCCAGATCAGTATCAGTATAGCAAGGATGCTCGTTGCCACCCCAGTGGCAGCCACATATAGAATAATCCAGTTAAGAATACGATCGGTCCTAGGGAGTCATGAGAACCTGCGTATGGTGGCTTTCAACGAGACACCTACTGGCTAGACCCTGTTCGCTGCTTCCGTAAGGTAATGGTCACACCGAACGCAAGCGAAAGATCTACTATGACCTGAAAGGCTTTATTTTAGAGCGTAGAGTATGCTGATAAATGATCAGTACATACCGAGAGGGAAGCCATCGCAGTGACTGTTGGTGTGGAGCCTTTGGGAATTCCGCCTTTGACAATACTCACAATGTCGAATTCTAATGCGGCATGAGTTAGGCAAATATTTGAATAATTGACATCAAACCATCATACCGAATGCTCTAACTATTCCCATGAGGGCGATCTGTTCCATTAGCCAAGTATCCATCAGCAGCCGATTGACTCATGCTCACCCGTGTGGACAACAATGATCACTCCCTACAGAAGAGCTTTAATCAACTAGTCAGCTCTCCAAGCTGGAAAGCTCACGATTAGGTAAGTGAAGATACGTTGGCCCGACACTGCGATGACCCACGTCAGCAGAAGGAACGGAAAGATGGCGGTCGACATACAAGCCAATAACCGATATGCAAAGAAAATTTGGATAACAGTGGATGATACAAGCTTAAGCCAGGGTCATTCAGCGTTCAGCGTGTCATAGAGCATCCAGAATCCCTACACGAACCCAATGCATGATCCAATACGTAGCGTTCCTAGGCAGGTAGCGGCAGTCAGGCCTCCGTCGCGGGGAGAGTGTTGAGGCACCTACCAAGGAACTCTTGGATACACCGGAATATATTGTATGGTTTGTGAGTATATGGCAAGGGATGTGATTACTCTGGTATATTTTATTAGTATGAGATGAGCTCGTATCGAGCAGGATGACATACACCACTGAGAGTTGCGCAAGCCTTTGGAGGTCGCTGATGAGTTCAAGAGCTGGTCTAACTTGAAATGTATGTTCGTACCAAAGAAATGCTACCTGGAGAATCGGAAACGATTTAGCGATGGTTTGGCAGCAGAGAGCTCAACGTACTAAAGCTTTGATCCACCAGGGATCTTTAAGGAACCGCCTATAGTACAGCTGTGTCTGTACAGTAATAACTCCGAAGAGACTGAGAATGCATTGGACCGAAGTTTAGATCATAGGCCGTGTAATCGACGACAAGCTCTCCACACTCACATTGACGAAAGCAAATTTCCGACGAAGAAGTGACCAAGGTGGGGATTGCGAGCTGGTATCATCATTTTCTACGGTATCGCCGGTCTGAACGCGAGTGATGGGAGTAAGGACAGTGGACGATTTTAGTCAAGGAGTCGCGGATGAGCAAATCCAGGACATCCGTCAGTCCGCAACCAATGAGCCGGATGGACAGATGATAATTGAAACTGTGGCGCGGGGAAGAGCGGCTGGGGTGGAGATATCGGAGCGTTTCTCGCGTCAGGAACAAGAGGACGATAAAAGGGGAATGTTGTCTTGGACTCAGTCATATCCTCGTATTAAATTTCCCTCAATCACTTCGTCGTGGGTGACACTGGGGTGTACGGTAGGCATTTTTTGCCAGTGTTGGTACTAGCTGCTCCAGATGGGAACAGCCGGATATGTGCAGCGGGTTTGACCTCTGTCTGGGCCCGCAGCTTCGATTTGATCACAAGCCAGCGTCAATCTTTCGGGCCGCCTCCAGCACAGCTTGGCCGAGAAGCAGCGCTGGCGAATCTTTAGTTTATAGACACAGGATGGCTCTCCAGCGTTCTGTATAGGCAGAGTGTACGCTTCCGACAAGGCGCGCGAAGTAGGGCATGGCCTTTCGGAGTGAGACTCTTAATGTGCTTGGCCTTGAATAGCACATGCCATCATTTATGAATTCGGTGGGGATTCTCTAGTCGATAGGCCGCAGAACTAAAATTATCGACATTCGTTCTTCCATCTTGCCGCGAACAGCCCTCCACGTGTCTGAGAGAGCTCACTTCAGGAACGGAGGGCGGGTAGGACCTTTCGTGGCTCCTGTTATCATATCTTGCCCGTTGATCAGATGGGTCGGGTCATATACTCATACAGAAACTATCTCGTCACAGGGTTGAGTTTCTGAGGACGGGAGAAGTGATCGCGTTGGATGTCACACCAGTGACGTCGCGGAAGCAGTCGTGACCCCCACCGCGTGACGGCCACACTGGTTCCGCTGACGTCGAACAGCCCCACCAACCAAACGAACCGAAAGCTGTCAAGTAGTCTGCCCGGCACCTTTCAGCGCCCGGTTGGTATATTAGCGGGCCAGTCTCGTCCAACGAAGCCTCGAACCGGTTATATACCTCTCTATCTTGTCTCGTCCAGAGCCAGATCCTAAAGCCTTTCCCCCAGTTCGGACCATGTCGGAATCCACCACGAAAGAGAAGCCAGCGAACGCTCCCCCTCCTCTATATCGGCCTGACCCGAGATTCAGAGAGCCTTTCAATGCGGACACGTGCATCCGTTTCCTCGATCTAATCCCATTCTCACCTCCCTTCCTACTCATTATTCCTGCACTTGTCGCGTTCCACTCACAACGTGTGCGTGGTGTGTCACTTCTCGCACCTCTTGGAGATGCCCTCCAGCTGAACTGGCAGAATATTTCGGCTGCTGCCAAGCTGTTCTATAAAGAATACAAATGGGCTGCCTATGCTATGGGTTTCATCGTCGTCAAAACGTTGAATCGTGCACTCACACGGATAGTGCAGAACAATGGGGTGAGTTCCTAATTATAGCCGTATGTACTATCTATCTATACTTATCATACTTGCTGCGTCGTAGCACTATCGTGGCGCGAAAATGTACTGGGATAGAGAAGTCGCAGTCGTGACAGGAGGGTCCAATGGCATTGGGAAGGAGATTGCAGTCTTACTTGCAGAAAAGACAAAACACCCTGTTGCTGTTCTCGACGTTGCTCCAATGAGCTATTCGCATCCTAGTAAGCCCCTCATCCTAGGTCCTTGCCATCAGTATTCCATTTATCTGATGCCACTCTTTCCCAGATGTTCGCTACTACAAGACGGATGTCGGAGATGAAGCCTCTTTTGCTGCAACAGCAGAACGTATCCGTGCCGATATTGGCAATCCAACGATTGTCGTGAATAACGCCGGAATTGCAATTGGTCGACAGGTCGTGGACACACCTGCGGACGCGATGCTTCGCGTCATGAAAGTTAATACCTTTTCGCATGTCTATTCTGCCAAGCAGTTTGTCCCCTCTATGATAGCAAACAACCATGGACACATCGTAACTGTTGCGAGCAGTGCTTCCTACGTGAGCATTTCTCGAACTCTACCTTTACTGTGGCCTCGTATCGACAATAACTTGATTATGCGGTGATCCTAGATGGCTCTTCCCAACCTTTCGACCTACGCAATGTCTAAGGCGGCCGCACTCGCCTTCCATGAGGTCTTGCGAGGCGAACTCCGTTCACGTCCGCCGTTCCCTACCAATGTGCGCCATACGATTGTGTGCCCCACCAAAGTGGCGACAATGCTCGGCGCCAACCTAGCCGATCATCCGAATCCCTTCCTGACACCAACATTACTCCCTGAAACGGTGGCTAGGCGCATCGTAAAGAGCGTCGAGAACGGGCTGGGAGAGCACCTCATGCTCCCATTGTATACTGAGATACTGCCCTCGATGCGTGCTGTGCCGAGCTGGATGAAAAGGCTTCTAGAGCTGGTAAGTTGATGACAGTTCTCTGCCCAAGCGCTTCTATATCTTGTCCAACACATCCCCATCCGCGCCCCGTTCATCTCGTTCTAACTGGTCACATTCTTTCCTTGCAGGCGGGTCATACGGACCAGAGCGTCACTGATGAGTCCGACGAGAAGGCGCGTCAGATGGGCTATGCTTTCCAGAATGGGGTGTTCTCAGCCTCTGGGTCTACCGCAAAGTAGTCTTGATTCTTCGATGTCGCATCGCGTCGACTTGGGAAGGCTGATTCTTATCAGGCTACCCAGTGGAATGGATACCCATTCATGTATTCGTGTACTCTAGGATATCAGACGTTGTTTTATCAAAATATACCTTGCGATATCTTCCTCGTTCGTCGGAGAGATGAAATCTGAAGTGATTGCACGTTGTTGGAAGGGTGCCTTCATTGAGAGTCTCGCACATTACGACAACACTTCATATCACCGCTCTCATGATTAACACTCGAGGGGGCCCTATCACGGCGATTCATCGTTCATAGCTTTGCGGCGCGCTCCTCGTGGCGCTTGGCTCATCTTATCACTGCGCACTCAGGTAGGAAAGACGCGGAGATGATCTAAAATTGACGACAGGGGCGCGCATCAGATATAAGATACCAGAAAACGCGTGGGCCGCTGTATTAATGACAATTTTGTACGCGAGGTAGTCCTCGGGACAGTACGGTAAGGGAGGAGGGGGTGTGATTGACTAAATTACAACATGATACTTAATGATTAAGAACGTGGAGAGTGATTGCTTGGGGGTATCATATGATGAGGTGCGGTACAGGTGGGGCAGCTGCGAGGGTAGCGCAGGTGTAAGTAAATAATGATGCGCGTGGTCCACGACCATGGTGTTAAATCCAGCAGTGTAGTATGGATCATCATGTCTTTTTGATCACTAGAAAAAAAATAGCCCATGGTTAGAACATCGTTCCTCGGGGTTGAATATCAGATCGGGCTTACAATATGAATGAAGACACGGCCATCCTTTTCAGGGTATATCGCCGCTCTATCTCTTTGCTTTTCATGCAAGAGGCGTTAAGCGTAACGGCGAGTTGAACCACATATCCCCGCCCTTCGACGTCCGTGTTGGCTGTGGGAGACTAATTGACGCGCTTTGTGGTGACACGTTCGAGGGAAGGGTTGCAGTAAACGATGGGGAGGATGGTGTAGAGTTGGCTGGTGTTGAAGTCTCGTCACTTGAAGAAGTCTCCGATGACTGTAAAGGACAAAAAGGCTACGTCAATTCCAGCTTCGACGGGTAAAAAGTTTTTGCAGTCATCACTCACCTCTCGTCGACGATGCGAATGTTTCAATAGCACGGAAAACCTTGCACCATAGGCAGGGGCAAATAATGATTGCAGGAATTCGGCTTTTGATCGAGAGTGGACAGTCGCAACGACTTGATGTCCCTTCTGGAGCAGGGTCTGTATCTCCCAGGTGGCGTTGAAGCCGGAGGAACCATTTACAAAGACAGTTGAGGCAGACATTATATGATGCAGGGAGATGGTTGTGACGTAGAGAGGCTCCAAGAGCGCTGGTTGGATGAGGAAGAGGGGCGGAGGGTGTCAGATAACGAACTGGGTGAGGATCCGAGAGGGGGGGTTCTTATAATCATCGCACGCTGACGTGGTATAACACTGCGATCCGGGGGCGAAATGACTACGCAGTCTGAATGTGATTCATGCCGAACCCGAAAGAATGTGGGCGCGGTAGGTGGAGGTTACCAATCTCCTCCCACATTCTCAAATCTGTATTCCTCTTTGGTTCACAGTCCGACTTTGTCGCGAGAGCATGTCATCTCGCCATTAGGCAAAAGCAAAAAGAAATTTGAATCAGATTGCCCCTCCAAGTGGAAAGTCTTTTTCTTTCTTCTTGCTTTCTTCGTCCTCTTTTGGGTGCTGCGAGATCGCTCAGTCACCGCGGCGCCCGCTGACAACGCGGAAGTCATTCACGTGACCTCCACTTGGCCTCCGTTCCGCGGATTCGTCACGATGCTGACACTGCAACACTTTCTGCTCCGGCCCAAAGCCCTGGCCCTCTATAGAGAGGCGATTCGGGCCACAAGAGGTGCGCAGGATATGTCTAATAGACGCATGAGATTGGCTAATTCCGCGTCATCTCTCTTTTTTTTTTTTCGATGGCTTTCCATTTTTGGGTTGCACACGTTCTTTAGGCATTCCTGATGTCGCAACCCGTCGCGAAACTATAGCCTGGATCCGTTCTGAATTCGAACGCAATCGAGGAGAGCAAGATATTGTGCGTTCTTTCAATTTTGGACTTGGCTTGTACTCCTTTGCTGATGACTCTTCACACCCTCACCTCCACCACAACAACTGTATATGCTACTCTCTCCACTCCTCCACACCTTCGACCTCCACATTTTCGACCTCCGGATCAGGAGCGGATTCGCACCTTGATTCGCTCCGGTCGCCGTGACCTTGCGTCATTCCTTCCCGCCATCCGGCACTCGAACCCGCTGAGGTGATGACTCGTTGCACACGGAGTGTCTGCATATCCAATCTATCGCGCGCTCGCCCATTGTTGTGACCGAGGAGGCGTTCATGGCCGAGAAAGGTCTGTCGCGGCCCTGCATGATATTTCTGCGCCGAGTTGCTCAGCGCGCGGGCATGATGCAAATTCAAGGCTCATATCAGAGATCTTAATGGCTCTCAACGCCCACTCGGATGCTGTCACCTTGGAGGAGAAAAGCTCGTGGGAGATGCGCGCTCATTAATCATGTAAACTTCGCGCCTTGTCAATCACTCGCGCACTGGGCCATTTAACCCTACCAGTTTATCAAAATATTCCATCGTTTTGGTTGCTTTGATTCGCAACACTTTCTTTTTAGAGCCCCCTCCCGTCCTTCCGCTGGAAGCTTCTAAATTGACTACTCGCTAACCCGAGTACTGCCAGCTGCTGTAGGCTTGACATCCTTTCAGAGCAGGCAGACATGCATGCAAGCAAAATGCTGCCGTATTTACATTCAGTGTGCAGATCACAGCGTTAACGATCGCCCGCCATGTGATGGCCTAGACATTGGGTTGGTGCGCTAGGATGGCTAAATTCCCCACGACCGCATTGATATCATGTCACTTTCAGCGCCGACTTCATTCTAGATATCAAAAAGGTACTCCATCCAGCGGAGTTGTGCGCGTAGGAGGGCCCGCCTGATCACATGCATCTTGTTCGTCTATTCATTAGAACACTCAAACGAGCTTTCGGAGGTCGATTGCCGTTGGCGTGCTATTTCCTGTGGCTGGGCGCACAGGCATCGACCATTGCATGAATCATCAGCCCTCTAGCTTGTGTTGTTGGTGGCGATCAGCGTCATCGGCAAGTGCACTTCCAATCGCTCCTCAAGATGTCGGTCTATTCTAACTCCATTGGACCGGTGCAACTCTGTCATAAGTAACGGAGTTGGCATTGCGAGCGTGCACTGTAGCTTCAACATGCATACAATCAGACCGTACATATAGCGGGGCAATCTTTGATTATCCTGGCCTCGTCTCTTCTACCACCAAGAGTTCCCTCTGATTCCGGGCCTCGCAAGCGAGCTCGTAGAACGTTATCGTCCTCGCCCCCCCAATTGTCCAGCTTGCGGGCCAACCACCCAACCACATCTCCTGAACCATGGGCGGCATCCTCTCATTCCTGAAGAAGAAGACGAAGAAGTCGCAGAGCGGCGTCACCCCAGCGCCCGCTCCCCCTGCTGACCCTACTCCCAAGGATGAGTCTCCCCTACCTCCAGCTCCAGCTCCAGCTCCTGCACCAGTACCCGAGTTAGCGCCTGTGCTCCCCCCAGTGGATGTGGCTGATGGGTGGAAGAAAGGCACATTTGAAGGCCTGACATACAACTATCGATCGATAAAACCGTCTACACCAGACAAAGTCACCTTCCTCCTGCTTCATGGATTTCCGAATGGTGAGTTTGAGCGGATTCTCTCGATGTGGAGCTCTCGTGAATTACGCCTTGACCCTAATCTTTATCTCCACGTGTAGGGCCATCCAACTACAAATACTTTATCCCCGAAATCACATCTAGAGGTCATGGTGTCATCATGCCCGAAATGCTTGGGTATGGCGAGACCGACAAGCCGACAAACGTCGAAGCCTATGCATTCAAGCCTCTGTGCAGTCAGCTTGCTGCCATCCTTGACGCCGAGGGCGTCGCCAAGGTTGTTGGGTTAGGGCACGACTTTGGTATGTGTCCAGTATATCATATGTCCAGTTGCTTCTGACGCTGGTGATGTATTGCGTGCCACTTCTATATGACAATTGATTAACCAAATACGAATGGTCGATCATTACATCTTGTCGAACCCTTTAGGCGCCCCGCTCATTGCACGTTTCTCGCAATTCTACCCTGAGCGGGTGCTCGGCATTGTTCTGTGAGTTGCTGGCCCCACCCTCTGCCCAGCCTGTTTCTGTCAACTCATGCTCTTTCCCATACTACTCATAGTGGCGGTGCTCCCTACAACCCTCCTAGCCCCACTGCGCTAAATGTGGAAGCCGTCTTGGCCGCCGTGGCTCCTCTGCTGGGTTACGAGAACATTGGATATTTCAAGTTTTTCCCCGCTGAGCATGCTCCTGCTGAGATTGAGGATCATGTGAGTTGTCGATTGACGCCGCGGTTGCTCACCGCTCATTCTGATGTTCTTCCTTGACAGCTGGAGAGCTTTGTGAGCATCATGTTTGGCCCACCGGGTGAATGGAAGGAGCGTGTCTGTGCTTCTGGAGGTTTAGAATCCAGTCTCAAGGTGAGTTGGCGCCGTTATTACCAAATACTGGCTGTGTTGACGGAGAATGGACGAAAATAGGAGAACCATATTAGCAAGGTGGAACCGTGGATGAGTCAGGAGGTGCGCCAGTATTCAAGTTGACTCCTGCTGAGTGCTGAGAAATGACTTGCATCTGTTTATAGGACAAGGAAGAGCTCATTGAGTATCTGAGGAAGACCGGGCTCACTGGGCCGTGTATGTGGTTCCGCGCGGCTGTATCGCCCGTTAACACTGGTGATCACGGAGGTACGTCTCCTCGTAGTGCACCATACATCACACTGCAGGCGCTCGCATTGTGCTGAGAATCCCTTCTTCCTATGTTCTTGTATTATTAGTGATCGACCCTCGGGTCAAGCACCCGTACCTGTACATCTCACCTGCACACGACCCGTCATACCCTCTGCCAATGGCGGCGCGTCAGAACCCGTTGTGCGATGATATCACGACAAAGACGATCCAGACGGGCCATTGGATCTTTGAACAGGATCCAAAGGGATCTGCACAGTTAGTCTTGGAGTGGGGAGCAGAGAAGGGACTTTTCTGATGTGACGCTGAGCGTTGCATCTCGTTTCTCTGGGCCATTTTTTCTTTCACTATCAATGTCATTACCGCTATTTCTCGCCTTTTTTCTATTTCGCCTTGCACCTTTCTTGCACTCGTATCGTATCATGACTTTCCTTAGTTGCGTGGGTTTCATTCTATAGGAAGCGTCAATGTAACATCTCACTGCCGAACCTGCTCTCAAGAGTTGGGACAAGTTTGGAGTCCGACCTCATCATGGTTGCACACTACCACGGATACACCAGGCAGGGCGGCTTGGCCACGTCGGTTCCTGTGCTGGTGGGGGCTTCGAGGGCTTGGTGAGACGGCCAGGCGCGGACTGCTTCTTGGGCGTGTGAGTGAAACACCTGCGTGCACTAATTTTGGGTGTCTCCCAGGCCGCAATCTTTGCGCCATTCTGGGATTAAACGATGTAATCAAATTAGTGTAGCAGAGGTGAGCGGTCGGAGGTTTCAGCCCTCAGTGATGCGTGTTTGAGGTGGTGGTCCAATGAATTTCACAAGATTGGATCCTGGGCCAAGCAAGGGATCTGTCTCTCCATGACAATTCCGATTCGTGGGGCAGCGTGGTGTGGAGCCTCGTGGGACGGCACCGACTTGTTGTCAGAGTTGCAAGGGACCATCGTATTCATGAGATCTAGGTTCCGATTTCTGCTGGGAATCGAGGACTGAATTCATCTTGAGCGCTTTCTCTCAGAGGCAAGCACTACGGTGATGGGCTTTCTTCATGGGAGTTGCTTGGCAGACAGCGACTTGCTGGTCCTTTTCCCTTGTGGGGCAGCAGGTAGTCGAGGGGAGCAGGCCCAGAGGGTCGGGTTTCGGCTAAGAGGGTGGGGGAGCGGTGGGCACCCATGTGGTCATCCCAAACTCCGCATGGTTAAGTTAGCCGTGCCCAAAGGACCGACATGCATATTAGAGTTGACTCGAACTGCTCTCTTGAGGTGGCTTTATTGGGAATTGTAGTGTGCAAAAGCCTCAGGTAGAGGATAGATTCGTTTGATTACTTTGGATCCGAGGCTTGATGTTCAAGCGACGATGATTCGACAATGTAAAGGCAACAAGTAGCTAGACGAGTCATACTATAAGCAAATAGCCACCCCAATATTGGCGCATAGAATCGCAGAAAGTATTCCCTTTGTATGCTATTCGTCAGTGGAAGGGGCTGGCTGCTCGGGACGCGACTGAATTGCGTCAAGGGAACAGCCGTGACTTGCAAGCGCCGTGCTTGATCACAGATAAGCCTTACCCTCGCCTTCCCCAACGCTGCTGGCGTCCTCAACGACCATGGACGCCATAGACGTCACCGAGCCTGTACCAGCGCAGTCTCGGGCATCTCTGGACGCCCATCTTAATGACCCAAACTGGCCAGATAGCGGCGACACCCCCACTCCAGGCACAACGGATGCCTCTCTCACCACCTCCTATGACATCCCCGACATCGAGAAGATAGAAGCTGCTTCTATAACCGCCCCATCCTCAAAAGACTATGAGTTTGACCAGTACGACTCGTTTGACTCTCCCTTTCTCTCTCTTCTCCGCGGCAACACTAGTGTGCCCCCCAATACCCAACTCTGACGCCATCCCACCACAAATTTACGCATTTCAGGTCACTGGAAGACGACTCTCCCTATGCAGAAGTCCGTGCTGCAGTCTCAAATCTTGATGATCCCACCATGCCGACAAATACCTTTCGGATGTGAGCCCAGAACAAAGCTATGCACCAAGTCCGAAACATATCTCATGTTTTATCGCATACCTCTAGGTGGTTCATCGGAATATTCTTCACTATCATTATATCAGGCCTCAACCAATTCTTCAGCTTCCGATGTAAGTCAGCCTAACCTTGTACTGCCCTCCTCGGGCTCGTCCTCCCTTCCACGCAGTCCTGCTGACTCCGCCTTCTCTTCCGCAGACCCAGCCGTTACCATAACGGCGCTCATCGCCCAGCTACTTTCTATGCCATTTGGCAGGTTATTCGAGCTTATCCTACCAACACGAGTCTTCAGAGTCTTAGGATATGAGGTACGCCAACGTTGCCCCCCCTCTTGCCATGCATCCCATTCAATTTTTCATCTTTTCCGCGTCTTGCGCCGCCAACAGTTCTCGTTCAACCCCGGGCCGTTCAACATTAAGGAGCATGTATTAATCACAGTAATGGCAAACGTTGTGTACGGCGGTGCGTATGCAACGGAAGTCATAGCCGCCCAACGGGTCTTTTACCAGCAAACCCCATCCTTTGGGTACCAAATCCTCCTCGGTAGGGCTATCACTTTGACTTCGGTCCCTGTTCCGAAGCCTGACATAGCAACCAATAGTACTTTCGACGCAGCTATTTGGCTTTTCCTTCGGTGGCCTGCTCCGCCGTTTCCTTGTCTGGCCGGCATCAATGATCTGGCCACAAACACTGGTCAACTGCGCCCTCTTCAATACGCTCCATTCCTCGTACTCAATGTTCCCGGGCCAAACGTTGTCACGCGAGCGGTTTTACATGTATTGCCTGGCGGGGTCTTTTTTCTGGTACTGGGTGCCTGGTTACCTTTTCACGGCCCTCAGCTCGTTCAGTTTCATATGCTGGATTGCTCCGAATAATGTGGTCGTTAATCAGGTGCGTGTGTTGTTGTCGTTTCACTGATTCACGGGGGCACTGAAGAAACTCCGATTCTATTCCGATAAGCTTTTCGGATACAACTCTGGACTTGGCATCAACTTCATCACCTTCGACTGGAGCATGATAGCGTATAATGGAAGTCCGTTGGTGACCCCCTGGTAAGTGCCGAATGATAAGCCTCCGATTAGGTGTGGGGCTGAAAGAATTGCTGCGGCATGATTCATTATTTCCCTTTCCCTCCTATTCTTTTCCTTGCATAGGTGGGCTGAGCTGAACGTATTCGCTGCGCTGGTCCTCATGTATTGGATCATCAGCCCCATTCTTTACTGTGAGTTTTCCTTTGAATGGCATTCAAGTCGACAAAACGTTCATCTCTTCGCTTGTTACAGATAAGAATGTGTTTTTCTCCTCTTATCTCCCCATTTCGGAGAATCGCGCATACGATCGATTCGGCTTGGAATACAACTCTACTCGGATCGTCGATGCCTCTGGTCTATTCAACGTCACTGCTTGTGCGACACCTTTTCACCCTTCGTTTGATGCATGCGGCACCTAATTCAACCTTCTTCCTTGTACAGACCGGGAATACTCGCCATTATACATCCCGTAAGTACCCCGCCATCCTGGCCTCCTACAAGAGTTTCGCTCACCTGCGGCTTTGATAGAACGACCTTTGCCATGTCCTATGGCCTTTCCTTCGGAACCCTTACGGCCACCTTGGTACATACGTGGCGTATGTGTCTTTCATTCAATTGTTCGTCCACGGAACTATCTAGCTCATCATATTCTCCATCGGCTAGTCTGGCACCGCAAGGATATCATGCGCCAATTCAGGAGCTCATTGAAAGAAGAGCCGGACGTTCACGCCAGGTTTGTTCTTCCCCGGTTTCGCCATAACCTTTCAAGCTAGCTGACGTTTATCCTTCGTAGACTAATGCTGGCTTATCCGGAGGTGCCACAGTGGTTCTATGCTGCGATCGCTGCGTTTTCATTCGCTGTGGGGATTGTGGCCATCAAAGTCTATGACACTCTCCTCCCGGTTTGGGCGTTCGTGCTTGCCATCATCATTGCCTTGTTCTTCGCAGTCCCAATTGGGATGATCCAGGCCATTACCAACACCCAAGTTGGACTGAAGTGAGCTACCTCTAATCTTGGTTCGCCAACACCCCGAGCTTACACCCGTTTTCTTCCCTAGCGTATTCACAGAGCTGATTATTGGTTATATGCTCCCTGGGCGACCAGTCGCAACCATGATCTTCAAGACGTAAGTAGCCTATTGGTGCTTCTTTCTTTGCTAGTATCTGACACTCGATACCCTCTTAGCTATGGATATATCAGTAAGCTCTTTTGCCTTGACTAACGTGTACGCAACTGACACATATGCCGACAGCCATGACTCAGGCGCTATCGTTTTCGTCCGACCTAAGTATGTCTCTCCCTCATTTTCCATCCACCAGGCGTTAACCCGTTCTGTGTCTCAGAATTGGGGCATTATATGAAAGTGCCACCACGGATGATGTTCACCGTCCAAACCGTCGCAACCGGTCAGTCTCCATTAGCATTTGTATCGTGCGTAGTGTTACTGACGATTGCCGAAACTCCAATCATGGCAGTCATCGCGTCGTTCGTAGTTGTCGGTGTGCAGGCATGGTGCTTTGACCGAGTGCCAGATTTGTGCTCGCCCACTCAGCGAGGTAAGCTTATTCTTTTGCGCAGACCTCAGCTAAAAGTGACCAGCGCTGATCTCGCTGACCATCTACAGACCACTTCTCATGCCCGCAAATCAGAACTTTCGGGATCGCTTCGTTATTGTTCGGTGAGGCTTGGTCTTCGTGGGCTTCTTGTCGTTCGAGGCTTCGCCGCCCGAAGACATTTCCGCGTCACTCAATAGATAATAGACGATAGTGCTGACGGACATGAATCTCATCTCACGAACAGGCACTTCCGGACCCGCGCGCGTGTTTAGCTATGGTGCCATCTAGTACGTGTCTAAAGTTCCTCACTCAATGAGTTGATCATTCCTAACTATTATCTTTATCGCACAGTCATCCATTGCTATAGTAAGTCGTCAATTATCCCCGTTGCTATTTTACAGTTTCTATGGCTTGCTCATACGCCGCCCGTGAAACTCCACCATCCTCAGTTTCTTCTTGATTGGAGCTCTCGTCCCAATACCCTTTTATTTCCTCGCCAAGCGATATCCTGACGCATGGTACAAATACTTTAATGCGCCAGTCTTCTTCACTGGCACTGTAAGTGCTTCATCTCCTCGGCTTGCTCGACCTGTGATGCTAACATCGTGACTCAGGGGAATATGCCCCCCGCTAGCGGCATCAATTATTCATCCTGGGCATTGGTTGGATTCATCTTCCAAGTATGGTCACGCTCCTGTCTGTTAATCCCCGCGTAGTTCTGACGACTATCAACAGTACTGGATTCGACGAAGACACTTCCGTTGGTGGAGCTCATACAACTACGTACTGAGCGCCGCTCTCGATACAGGCGTCGCACTTGCGACTGTCCTCATATTCTTGACGCTGTATCTGCCAAGAGGGTAAGGTTCTTGACTAACTAACAGTGCTCAACTTCAACTGACCTTCCTGTTTCCAGGGATTCAATAATGCTCAACTGGGCAGGTAACACTATTGGGACCAACACGGCAGATGCGCACGCCACCCCATACCTATCATTACCATCATCTGGATGGTTTGGTCTTGAGACTGTGAGTGTCTTTTGGGCTCTTAGCCGTCACGATTTGACCTTTGTACTCCCTAGTGGTCATGAAAAGCGCAACCCTTACTCGCTTCCACCTCCCCACCCCCTCAACTCCGTCCGCCTCTCTGTTTTCCTATCCTAATCCCGCCCGTCATCCATCCACCCTACCATCGACGCTTAGATCATGACCCCACGCCTATTTTGTTATTGCCTGCTTCTCTTGGGTTGCCTATTTCGCGGATACTCACTGATCTCATTATTCTTCAATCTACCTTATTTACTCACCTGTTTTGATGCTTTTTCTCCATCTCTACTTCTGGTCTTTGGTGTTTGTTGTCTCTTTCCTTTGTCTGGATATGTTTTGCTTGTAGTATAGTACTGTACCATCTCTCGGGCTCGCACACCACACCCCTCAATTGTATCACCACTTGCAATCCTTCTTAACTCCTGGTGGCTCGGCCACACGATTGACCTGGTTTCACCGTTCGTCAAGGCACAACGAACACTTGGATAAGCGCCAATTGAATAGGAATGTTCTCGATTGGGATCGAACATACACACACGTAGGACTTCTGCGCTCAACTTTTCTCAGTCCATCCCACCTTCCAAACCTTCTTTCGATTTTTTTTTTTGGCCGCATCAATGTCAGACAAGAACCAGAGACTTGTTCTGTCCATCCTCGACTTTCTTAGCACCTCGATTGAGAATGGTACCGTGAAGGCTGATGACCAAGAGGGGCTCGAGGTTGCAAGTGCGTTGCCATTGCCTTGACATACTGAGCATTTTCAATCTTACTGAGCCCCCAAATTCCGGTTGTCACCAATAGTTCAATGCATTGGGGAAGCTTTCGGCGTCGATCCCAACGATGCCGCCCAGCGGGAGAGCTTGAGCATCAAGCCCGCATCCCTGCAGACCATCTTTGACGTCTATCTCCGCACCTCATCTAAAGTCAAGTCTCCTACCGCTGCTCCAGGTGCCGCGCCGGCATCAACGTCGACCGCCCCAGCTGCATCGACATCGTCCCCCGCGATTCCCACCCCGGAAGACAAGAAGGCCGCCGATGCCCTCAAGGCACAAGGCAACGCACACATGTCTTCGCGTGACTACGACAAGGCGATCGAGTCGTACACCAAGGCCGTGGCCCTTGACCCCACAAACCCGGTATACTATTCGAATCGTGCTGCGGCCCATTCGAGCGCGGAAGATCACGATAGTGCGATCGACGACGCAAAGAAGGCGGCTGAGCTCGATCCGTCATTCATCAAGGCCTATTCCCGGCTCGGGTGCGTTTCTTCAATACTTCGTTATGCGTATTACCCCTAAGATTCCTCCTAGACATGCGTACTATTCCAAGGAGGATTACGAGTCTGCGGTCACTGCTTTTGAGGATGGGCTTAAGATTGACCCCACCAATGCCAACCTCCGTACTAACCTAGAGAATGCCAAGGCGCGCCTCCCGACTGTCTCGTCACCTGCGGCACCCACTCCCCGTGGTGGAGCAGGCGGAATGCCAGACTTGTCTGCGTTGCTTGGCGGTGCCGGCGGTGGTGGTGCTGGAGGCATGCCCGATTTGGCTAGCCTCATGAACAATCCTGCTATCATGCAGATGGCGCAGAACATGATGGCGAATGGGGGTTTAGAGCAGTTGATGCAGAACCCTGCTATGAGGAATATGGTGGGTGATTCGTTAGAACTATCTAATACCTTGAGACGCTCGCTCCATGCTGATCGCTCTCGCCCAAACAGGCTGAGAACTTCAACCGTGGTGGGGGTATGCCCAGCATGGAAGAAATGATGAACAACCCAGAACTAGCAAACATGTCAGTACTTGCGTTTTAGGCTTCCTTTCATCTGTTCAGCGCTCATTGGAGATATTCAGGGCCAGGAACTTTATGGGTGGAAGACCACCTGGACAGTAGACCTTGGTGATAGACCCATTTGCGATACCCAAACCGTTGTGTAATCTTTTAAGATCTTGTGGAGGAACTCAGGAATGGGACATGCGTTTAGTTTCTCGATCAGTTGACGAGCTCCGCTCTTTGTGGGTGTGGGATTTGGACTGGAACGTGATCAATATAATAGTCCTCTCCCGGTCTCTGGCGTGTGTGCACCAGTTCGAGATTTGCGAATTGTGTCAGAGTTCATTGCTCGTGTGTCGTGTCTCCCAGGCTGCCTCTCGTCACGTCACGTGCGCGGCTACCTCCCCCACCAACCTCCGCGAAAAGCGCTTGCATCGATTGCAGGCTCCCAAACGACGTGAAAGAGAGCTGGACGCCTTCTATCAGCTAGCTTGGGACATCTTAAGACCCTATCCAACCCCTAAATCTCCAGTGCCACTGCGCTGACCAGTGCCCCAGCAAGTCTCCATGGCCTCCAACAGTGCGCACTCTCATCTTAAGACAACTGACCAATGCTTCCTCTGACATTCCAAACTTTTCTGTATCCAAAGATGCACCTCGACTATCTCCAACGGTCGAGTTACTATCCCTTGCAGTCCAACGGATCCGATCGACCCCTCCAAGACTGATATCCTCTCCCCAAACTCGTAAGCATCTATCTCCACTGTTAGCTCTGAGGCTGAGCTACTGCTCTCAATTTGCCTCGAGGAGGGGATGTTGCTCTGGAGAGCTACATTGCGCATATCATCCTCACGTTATTAGCTGACGACTAGTGGACAATAATAGCCCATCGTCATCCCCATTCCTTCCTCTCGTCATTTCACCTTTACAATGGGCTCCAGATCTTGTTGTGTCCACCACACTGACGATATTTTTGTTTCTCATCACTTCACTGATGTATTTCTATATTGGGATGCCACTGTGGTTACGCTTGTCCAGAACCTCGACGTGCAGCTGTTTCCCTGATTTTGCGCGTACGACCCGCCGAAGGACTCCCGCTCCCTCCCGACGACGAGCCGGTCCCCCTCGAGCATTTCTTTTCCCAGGAATGGGTAACCCATCCAGGCTCTCGCGCTGAACTGCTCTTCATCCGACGCGACAAAACCCAAGCCCCCAAGGACGGTGAGGTTCCTGGGGCCGGGACCGGTGGAGCAAGTGGCGGGGCTCCGGCTCATGTTGCGTTTCCTGGCGGAAGAACAGAAGATTCAGATGAGGGTGCGCTGTATACCGGTGAGTCCCTTTTCTCCAATGAACGGGGTTATTCTCCATTATTGGGCTGCGAGAGTCTTCCCCTTCGACCTCTTGCCGTCATCGCACAACTGCCTTGACGTCGATGTCTTTCATCCCCTCATCATCGTAATGTGGCATACATGGCTCATTGACTTCTCATCCTTCTTGCGCCCCCGCTTATTGCGATATCCGGCCCCGAACTCAATCCTCTTGTCGCTCCTTATTACACCACCATTCAATGGATTGATCTTCCTGGTTGAGTAGCGATGCGCCAAACTTGGGAGGAGATTGGTCTAGACCTTGCCGAACGCGAATACACGTGTATTGGACAATTGGACGACAGGGAGATTACCACCTCGCTGGGCAAGCGTCTTTTGATGATTCTAAGCCCCTTCGGTACGCATGACGCTGTTTTGATGACGGACAAGGTCTCTGATCGCCATCTTTTTCGTCTACAGTGTTCTTGCACCTCTCGCCCTACGAACCTACTCTTGACCTGAACTCCGAGGAATCGGAGGTCTCTCTCCACTGGGTACCACTCTCCGCCCTCCTATCACCCCATCCAACGTGGTCTTTCGTCACCGTTGATATCTCTTCCCGCCTCGCACCTCGGCACAACATCCTCCGGGCTTCCGTCAGATGGCTAGTCGGAAACATGCGCTTCCGAGCGTTAGTTTTGACTAGGGCAGATCTGGAGGAGGCTGATGACCTGCAGCGAGCCGCTGCGCTTGGGCAGAATGGTCATGGGTTCCGTGATGAAAAAGCTTTGCGTGAGATTGCGCCATACGCCTCGAAGGAAGAGTTGAAGGTGTGGGGCCTAACACTCGGGATGACCCTGTGAGTCATGGTTCAGGCTTTTCACGAGTGTGATGCTGGAGGTACAATGCTGACATGGGCTTCTACGTCCAGTGACTTGATTGCGTTCATGTATCCGAGACAGAGCGATCTGCCTCCCGGAGACCCCTCATCAGACGAGTTTGATGAAATTGGAGGAGTTGCAATGATGCCCTCTATGGCGTAAGCTTCAATCTTCCTCGGAAGTTCCTGACGATAGTGCTTATTCGATCATTATTAGTTCGGTGTTCCCTCGTTTCTCGATCCCGGATGTCAACTTTTGGATTTGGTAAGATAAACTTTCTAATCCTTAAGGCACTGCTGATTGATTTGGCTGTCATATCGCAGGGTTTTCGGTCGTCGGTATCGTGCTGTCCTCAAAGCATGGGAGGCATCTGTGATCCGCTCTCGGCTCTCGCACAGTAACAACCCTCGCTTGGGCGCATCCTCTGCTGCGGACCGACGAATCAACTGGTCAGGTCAAGCTTTGTCAACGTTTTATGCGGCGGTGCGGAAAGCTTTGGTTGTGGTGATTGTTGGACGCTCCATTGGGATACTGTTCGCGCTCGGGTTGAGTGGGTGGTGGCTCTTAAAAAGACTAGGGCTCATGGCATGATGACCTATGACGAGGTGTTATAAGAAGAGGTTTTGTAGGTGTTGGTTGGATTACTTTTCTGCGGGCTCTGGACGTTGTCCCTCTCGTTTTCATCTTCCTTTCCCCTCTTGTTCACTTTTCCTCTCTATTCGGATATTTCATACGTTCTTTTGCCATTCACTTCTGATTTCATGCGGCATTTGATGTTTTTGATACAAGCCCGTCCTCTGTTAGACTTTGAGTAGGATGCGCCATCCGCTTTTGTACCACTATCCCATTACCTTCTCCATTCAATGGTATAGTGATCATGGAGGTGATCATGTGAATTGCAGATCAAAAGGCCACCAGCTTTCTGCCAACGGAATTACCGCTACTTGCCTTGTCAGTGCTTCAACCCCCACCACGAGCTGGTGACTCAGACAATGATTGTGATGTGAGAAGGCCTCACCCCTCAAGTGTGGGGCCCCTACCACGACAATTCCACCTGTTAATAATCTATGCGCTCTTGATCCCTTGCTATCTTAATGCTCTCCTTAAAAGTCCCTGTCTTTACTCCTGAGGAACGGAGCCAACTATTTCCATTTCCCACACAGCGCAAGTCCCTATCTCGTAAAATCTCAAATCATGGGCCGAATATCTCTGGTTTGTTTTTAGCCATGACGGTTATTCGATGAAGCGTGTTCGGCACATACGTCAAGTGGATAGCTTTTTGACGAAAAGCTGCGTGCCTTGAGTGAGGCCGCGATCAACGGGTATCAATTTCAATACAAAAGCCTGTGGCAACGAGGGATGATTGCCACTCTCCTGTCCTCGAGGAGTCACGCAAAAGTGTGACCGCGGCTCCCGCTAGACTTTTCCTTCCTCCCCCCACCTCACGTTGTCCGCCTTGCATTCCTACCCTCTTTTTCTTGCTTGCAGCTCCCTCTCCTTCTTTGGCTGCTTGAATCTCCGATCTTTTGCTCTTAAACTCGCTCCATCTGTAGCTTCCGCCCTCCGATCCCTCCCGTCCCTTCGATCCCTTTGTCTAACCAAAGGGTTGTCTCAAGTTGCAAAAACCAGCGAAATCATTCCCAGCTAAGACCAGACGTGAAAAGAGCTTAGCAAGGATGGTCAACTTTATTTCCATTTTCTCCATTGCCTCCCTTGTTCTTTCCGGTATTGTGAGCGCGACAAGCGACGGCTCGAACGTCCGCCGCCATCACGTCTCTGCCATTCAGCGCCGTGCTGCGCACGACCATCAGGCTGCTGTCCTTGCAGACCGAAACTTGCCCTCTTCTCCCTCTGATGGCGCTGCTGCTGTTCGCCGTAAGGCCAGGCGCGCTGCGGGGCGATGCAAGGCCCGCAACACCACCTCCACCGATATCACAAGCACCTCGACGGACAGCCCCTCAACAACAACGTCGCTCAAGATGGTGAAGACCACTACGACGAGCGTTGGTGCGCCCGGTAACCCTGGTGGTGATCCTACTACGACGTCGACCCCGACGACCACCAAGCACACCACCTCTACGCACACCACGTCCAAGGCGGCCAAGACGACGTCTGTTTCCAGTGGTGGCGGAGGTGGTTCTGGTACCACCTATTCTGGTGATGGTGCGTCATTTATATTTTCCATTGGGCTGGGTCTCCCCACCGGCATTCAGTTTCTGGTTGTCTGATGCGTTATTATTAGGAACCTACTACGGCACTGGCCTCGGTGCGTGTGGAATCACCAGTAAGGACACGGATTATATCGTTGCTGGTATGTACTTTTTTTATTGCTATGCCGCTCCGCTCCAGGTACCATGAGCGGCGGCGGCGGCCTCGTTTTTCGACGATCGTCACTCATGATCGATCCCCCATTCCTAGTGTCACATCTGCTGTACGATAGCTACCCCGGTGCCACCGCCAACCCGGTACGTAGCTTCATTTCCCAGCCATTAACAACTACCCCACTGATAACTCTTCTCCACAGAACGACAATCCCATTTGCGGCAAGAAGATCGAGGCTCACTACGGTGGCAATGTGCGTAACTCCTAATGGTTTCATCGGCCGGGTTCGTTCCTGTACTGACTAATAGGCTTTGCAGTCTGTAACTGTCACTGTTGTCGATCGATGCGTGGGCTGTGCGATGCGTGATCTCGACTTTGTAAGTCGGGAGATTGGCTCCGACGTCCCCAGAGTTGTTTTGCTGACTTGATCTTGTTTTTTTGCAGTCCCCATCCGCATTCAGCCAGCTTGCCGACCAGTCGCTTGGGCGTATCTCGATCACTTGGCAATGGGCTTCTTGAAGAAGCGTATACTTTTTCTTCCCCTTGGGTTGCCACGCCTTTCTTTCCTTTAGTCACTCCCCGTTCATTTTTTTTTCGCTCTCTCTGGTCTCATGACGATAGCTTGCTATCACTCCCACAAGCTCGATGCTCCATATTCTTACTTTGCTCGTCTGCTCACGTTATGGCCCAGTGCCTATTTTCATATGTACCTCGTACATATTCGTCGTTTGACAGCCAGCTGTCTCTTCGTTTTCCTTCATATACACGAATTCTGGTCATTTGATGTAGATCGTTGGAATGAAGACTCTCCGTAATTTTTTCATTACAGTTCGAGTGCGGGATTCTTTGGGAGCCCGACGCTTCGACTGGATGCATAACTGGTAGCGAGTCGTGAGAACCGAAGTCGGAAATTCATAGGATGTCGGCATGTTGAAAGGTTTCAATATCTCATGGCTGATACTGGAAATTATTATGTAGATGCTCTTTGGCAACTGTTTCTTATCTGGGGTTTCAGAGTCCAGGCGGGCCATGGCTGTGCCCGCTCCCTGTTGCTCCTCCCTGGTCGCCAAGTCACACGAGGTGCGGCGGCGGTCAGGTGATCTTTTCAATCACAAACTCGCGCGCCGATTTACTCTATTTACTCTGGTTCAAGTTGCATTCTCACCGTTTACTCCTTCCCCCCATCCTATCCGACCCCCCCTTCATTTCCTCACCACCCCTTCCAAAATACAACACCAGAAATGGCTGCTGTAGACTTCCGCCAACGCTTCGGCCAGTCAGCCGGCTTTATGCCGTCGACTGCCGTTGGTTTGTCCGCCAGCCGATCGGCCAACGCATACGCGCCCTCAACAACAACGGCATCGACAGTGTTCGAGTTCACAAAGAGGAAAAAGTGGGCAGACTTGCTCATCACTGAGCTTTCTGGCACTCTTATCCTCGTGCTGTCCACGTCGTGCGAGGTGCTTTATTGCGGTGCCGCGGCCATCGAGCTGTTGGGATGGCGCGAGGAGGAAGTGATCGACACCAACCTCGTCGAGCTGATGCACCGTACGTCCTTTACGTCCCCTCGATCGATCCCTGTCCATAACTGACGCGTTCTTACCCCTCTGGAATTTTTTCTCCTCCTGTTCTCCGCCCGGCGCTTGTTCGTCAAACACAGAGGATGATGTTGCGCCGTTCCAGGCGCACTTCGACTCGTGCATTGCCTCACGCAGCGAAATGTCCACGTATGCACGCCTACGCGGCAAGGCTGGAAGCGAGTCGGAATGGCCTGTTTTCGAGTTCCGCGGGCATCCTCACTACGAGGGCGGCGACTTCCAGGACTGTCGCTGCTTTTTCGTGATGGCCCGTCCCCATCCGACCCGAAACACAGCCATGTACGCGTTTTCTCTCCTGTTCCCCTGCTCCCAGCGTGCTCACCAGCTCCTCTTATCGCTTTTTGCTCGATTTCGCTGTCAACTGCCCCCCCTCCCGATCCGGTTGCAATTTGGAACGACCCTGATCTGAATTGAAATTGGTCCCGTGCGAATAAACGGAAAACGGGACACGCGCACTACGCAACAACAATGACAACAACACCACGATCAATCCTATCAGGCTGGACTCGTTCCTTGAGCTCAGGGTGGAGAACGAGCGCCTCAGGCAACGCCTCATTGACCTCAGGCCGTCTGCCTCGTCGTATCCCCCTCCTCCCTACCTCAGCGGTGCTCCCATCTCCAACGTTCGTGGCGGCGGCGCGGATGTCATGTTCCCATCCGATTCCCTAAACAGCATGGCGCTTAACATGAGCTCAATCTACTCATCAGGCGCCCCTGTTTCGCTTGCCCGCACGTACCAGCCCCATTACTTTGCTGGCCCTCCCCTCCGACGCGTCTCCACCCCCACTGGCGACGCAATGGAGGAGGTGATCCCCACCACCACCAGCACTACCCGCGAGCACTCTTACTACTCTTCTTCGTCGTCGCCATCCGGCATCGGCCGTACTCGTCTCCGTGATATGGATGACATTGACGGCAATAGCCAGCAGGCCGAGCCTGTCCAACAGCGCAAGAAGAAGGCGAGAAAGGTCGCTGCCGCAGGGAGTGTTGTGAGTGGCCAGTCCGATGACAATGGGAGCGTTGCTGGCAGTACCAAGGCCAGCACCGCGCCTCAGTACGTGTGCGTCACCTGTGGGAGGACCGACAGCCCCGAGTGGCGAAAGGGCCCCATGGGTGCCAAGACGCTCTGCAACGCGTGTGGTCTTCGCTGGGCCAAGCGTAACCAGAAAAAGAAGCAGGAGTCTGCTGCTGCGGCTGCTTCCACCGCCGACGAGGAGCCAGTGTCCTCAAAAGCAAGCGCCACCGAGGAGATGATGGCATGATTGCAGAGCTCGTGCTCCCTGAGCTCTCTGATCGTCTTTTTTCTCTTTGCTCGCTTCCACCTTGCCACCACCCCCCAAAATCGCACCACCTTGCATCTCTCACTCGCATTCCAACATTATATTCTCTGCATCTGTCTATTGTCTGCATCTCCAATCACACCCCCCGGCACTTCTAAATATTTCGCTCTCCATCTCATCCTAATTATCTGTTGCATCCCTCTCTGGGCGCTTCCGGCCGCCTTTGTTCCACTATATCACTACACCACTATTCGCTAATTCGCTTATATTCCCCTACGTCCTTTGGTCAGTTTGACTTGTTGTTTATGGGCCGCTTGGGGCCTCCCCTCTTCTTGTTGGTTGTAACTATATGTGGCTTGCATGGATGTTTTGCCCATATTCTTTCCGACTCGTCGATACCGAGCACTGTCTGCATGCAGGTGATGCTCTGTACTGGCGATGACTATCCTGTTTACCTTATGTTCCCTTCTTCGGCGCCACACTTTTACCCCTCTGTTCACCACTTTTTGCATCTCAACACCTCGTAATACCCTCTACCATTCATCCCCATCTCGATCCCCCTTAGATATTTCGAGTTGGGCTCACTGTAAATTAGCCCTAACCCCACTTGTTTTGTTTTGCTACTTTTGCTTGCTTTTTTGTGCTCTTCGTTTTCGTATATGCCTCGCCTCCTCTCCTGCCTTCCCCAAACCCCCATAAACCTGTGACGTTTTTTGTCATTTCCATTCTTTTACATATCTATGCTCACTTTCCTTTGATTCGGACTTCGTCTTGCTTTTTGACGTATGATTGGTGCCTTTCATCGAGGAGCCAGGATACGCCACTAGCACTCTTTTTCTTTCTTGTTATGTCCCTTGGACTGGGCTCTTCGCTTCTTCACTTATCCCCCACCCCACCCCCTTCCACTTTTCCCCACTTGCCCCTTCACTCCCCTTCCCCTTATTATGTCTCCGTCACTTTGGTCGTCCATGTTGAATTTGGTTCTGCTTGTGTCTTTTTGCACCCTGGATCTCACTCCCTGTACGCCTCCCGTAAACCCATACATACAGACGTGTTAATTTATATTACGGCCCCGCGATCCTTGTGCTGGATGGTTCTTCGGAACTCTTCTGGCACTTGGTCCGTGGTGTGCTTTACCCCCAGAAATTAGCTTCCTGTGTGGATCGTGCTGCATAGATTTCAGAGCCAGAGCAAAGTACTGGAACCGCAATCCTGTCCCGTACCGAAGCGACCACATTGCTAGCTATTTGACGCAAGGGACATGCCCCTAACCTCTCATTGCTGAGCGATGCTAGATATTCATCGTATACACGTTCAGGAAGACGTCTCGGAATGCTGCTTGGCCCACTTGAGGCGGGACTGTTCTGATGTGAACGAGTTTTCCGCTGAATGGTTCAAACCCCGCGTAAATGCGCGACATGGCAGTTTGCGACACGCGTGTAGGGTGCGTATAGGACACATCAAGGATGAACCTGCGATAACTTCGAGTTCTAAATGCAGCTGAGAAGTCGAGGCCGGGCTCCCGTGGGACCATTGGGGGATAGGAGTCAGCTAGCCCCTTCTCCATCGACTCATGCAAGGGTGGTAGGGGTAGCAATGGTATTTTATCAACTTTTGGGACTGGAGCGTCAATTAGCAGTGCTGATTCCATACGCAAAGCTAGACGTCAAGAGTATACACGTTCAGAAACACTTCTAGGAATGCCTCTCCGCCAACCTGGGGAGGGACCGTACGTATATGAACTAGTTTCCCACTGAACGAATCGAACCCTGCGAATATCTGCGATATCCCATTCTCCAACAGTGGCATTGGTTGCGAATAGGACACTACGAGTATGAAAGGGTGGCGACCACCGGAATCAAGCGCGTCTAACGGTCTAAGACTCGGCCCAGGAGAGTCTGTTGAAGGGGGGAAGACATCGAAGCTTGCTGTCTTGATCCTTGAGGCTGGGTCAATAAGTTCCCCAAAGAAATAATACTGAGTCTCCCCTTGGTGTAGAAGAACATTCTGATAGTCACGGTTGATGAAAGTAGGGAATCGCGCGATCATGCCTGATGGTAGAACATCCCAACGGGCGAACTGCTGTGAAGACATGATGTCCGCGTTTCCCTTCCAAAGCTCACGCACACCGCTAGTCTTGACTGGGAGGTCGAAGAGATTTGAAGCCGTGTTGGACACGGTAGGGGGAAGTTTGATGGTAATGAGGGCTGAATAACTGTTCCCGTTATATTCGCCGCAGTATTGTAGATCACAGCGCTGTCTGTCGGGAGATGGTGGAAACCAAGAATTTGCAGCATCCCAGAAGGGCCGGTCAATGTCCTGATCATGCGTAGGGTCTGGAGTAGCCCCAATAAGGACAAAATTGAGTATCTGGAGCGGCCCAGAGCACGGATATAGCTCCGGAATGGCAAAAATGCCTAATCGGGAGTTTTCACCTTCATTGTAAAGTCTGAGCAAGTATGGCGATCGTAAGCAGACATCCTAATACATAATCATGTTAGTTATCACGGGGATGGAGAAGAGAAGCGCTAGGGAAGCCACTGACAAATGCTCTGAGAGGTTCATGAGGCGGGACGCGTCCCCACGAAGCACTCTTCCAATTCCAAAGGAGTCCAGAAGCATCACAAGACGAGTACAAAGCGTAAGTACCATCTAGCCTCAAAGAGGCCATTTTATCTTTGCTCGCGAAGGCTGGGGTTGTGGAATGAATTGAGAGCATGGGGTCACCATTCGGCCATGATAACTGCACCAACGACATGCAAATGTAGTCTTCCCTACAATCGAGATATTTCAGTAGGCGAGGTATTATCAAGGAGGTCGAAGGCTTACCTTGGCGCAAGAGTGACGAGTATGTTGGCAGTTTTTCTCATAGCATCATATTGGATTTCTGGCATGTGCGAAGAGCGGGGTGGAATTGACACGTACGCCACAGGAAGCAGCTCTGTATCTCTTTGAGAAACTTGGGCAAGGTCCCAGCACAGAATATTTGCCACTGGTGCTCGATTATCTAAATTAAGGGGGAACGAGCGAGGAACCCCGACCACCCATCTCGCACCAGGCAGAGCATGAAATGAGTAAGCGTCGAGCGCTGCTGGTGACGGTGACGTGGAGTTATCAGATCTGATTGTCGGCCGTAGAATGACCTGAAGGGGCTTGATCTTTGGGTAGAAGTGCGTTATGGAATGACCCTTTGGAGGATGGGTGATCTGATACTCCAAGCGATATGGTCTCACGGCCATGGCTTTCAACTGACCCGTGCTCATCTCACTGATAGAGAACGAGTGCGGGGCAATACAATGCTCGGCGATAAGCTTTTTGACAATTGATGCCCACATCTCATGAGTACTGAAGCCTTGGTGAAGTGCTTTGCACGTCTTGATAGGAGGAGAAACTATAGCTCAGCTTAGTTGGGTGTTTCTCAATAATGCTCACCATAGATAGGTGCGAGATAGTAGGTATATCCATCCAACTAGCGAAGACGAACAGTAGATCCTCAGGGAGTTGAAGGATTGGCGGTGACATACTCCAGCTCCCACACAACAATTTTCAGACTAGCTCAGTGACGAGGTGCAAATAAGGAGATCGTAGAGTTAGCCTTTATTTTGGAGATGAGATTAGTGCTGTAGCTAACTCTTTTGAAACAAGCGAGTCAGGGGGATTCAATTCGAACAGGTTTGGCGTAATGTCTGCGACTTACCGTAGGTAGCAGTCAGTTCTGTAGGGACAATACAGAGGTTCTTCGTACGAGATTGAGATGACGACGCCGAGAGATCGGCTGATGAGCTTAGGCTAACGCTAACATCAGTCACAGAGCGAGCCGCTTCTAAACCTTAGCTTGGCAGTGGGTGACAGCCCGTGACCCCTATTAGGGTGGTTCCCCAGCGGCTCATGACACCTTGATAGATGGATCTGGACATGGCCCCCTGTCCGCACTACGGACAGGAAGCTTCTGTTATGGAGGCTATAGTTTGCGCTATACGCAATTTGTAAAATAGTTCAACCATAGTGGTATGCCATGATGTCGCCACAATGTTGTGGCAGATGCGTGAGTACAATCAAGGTGGGCAACACTACACGTCAATAGTATAGACATTCAAAAAAACGTCCAGGAATGCAGCTTCACCGGGCTGTGGAGGAACAGTTCTAATATGCACTAGTTTTCCGCTGAATGGATCAAACCTCGCATAAATGCGCGACATTGCTGTCTGGGACACGGGTGCTGGATGCGAATAGGACACATCAAAGGTAAACTGGCGAATCTTATGCAACTTGTACGCAGCCGAGAAGTCAAGACCTGGCTCGGGTAATATGTCCATTGTTGAAGTGAGGGAAGGGGAAGCCACCTCTCCTGGTTCTTCGACCTCCATCGGAATGCGGGTGTCAATCAAGTCGCCGTAAAATTGGTAACGCGTCTTGCCTTTGTACATGTACACGCCCTGTGGAGTACGGTTTCGGAAGGTGGGGAACCTTGATATCGTCCCCGAAGGCAAGACATCATAATAACCAAACTCCTCGAAGCTCGCAGTACTGTTATGCCCGCTCCAGCGTTCTAGCGTGACCTCAGGGCCAACTCCAGAGTTGAACAGCCCCGATGACGCTGTCGACACTTCAGGGGGTAGCGGAATGGAGATGAGGGTTGGGTAGAAATCGTAGCCTCGGAAATAGCAAAATTGTAGGTCACAACGCTGTCCAGAGCGCGATACTGGGTACCAATGATTTGGCGCATCCCAGAAAGAGAAGTAGTCCTCTACACGAAACTCTGCAGAACACGGTGTAGTTGCAAGACGAACTGCATCAATTACTCGGAGGGTTTCAGAGCATGGGTACAGTGCTGGAATGGCGAAAATGTCAAACTGGAGGGCTTCACCCTCGCGGCGAAGTCTGAGGAAATAAGGCGATCGTAGACAGGCATTCTAATACGTTGGTGTCAGGCTTCGTGGTGACCGGGGGAGGGGGACTCAATTAATGGTTACATACGAATGCAAGGTAAGGTCCCTCTGGTGGGATACGGCCCCATGTAGCGTCTCTCCAATTCCATAACAGTCCAGGCGCAGCGCGGGATGAGAATAGTGCATGCATCCCGTCTAATCTCAAAGCGGCCTCATCTTGCTCTGCGAACGGTGGACTCGTAGAATGAAGTGAGAGCACGGGATTTTCATCCAACCAGGATAACTGAACAAGTGACATGCAGTTATAACCTTGCCTACCAGCGAGCCAGTGGAGTTAGTTCTACGGCTTCCGAGTAAGTCGTAAAATATACCTACTTGGGCACGGTAATGATGAGGATATTGGCAGTTCTTGAATTTTCGTCATATTGAATTTCGGGCATGTGATCAGAACGAGGGGCAAGATCTACCCATGCAACGGGTAGCACATCGGTGTCACCCTGTGAGACTTGAGCCAAGTCCCAGCATAGTATCCGTGCAGCAGGGGCACGGTACTCCATACTGATAGTATTTCCGCTAATCGAGCGAGGAATCCCGAGCACCCATCTCGCACCAGGGAGAGGGTGGAATGAGTATGTATTTATAGGGACCGGGGGTGTGGAATCCGGAGCTGCGCTTCCCGATCGAAGAATGATCTGAAGGGGTTTGATTTTTGGACGAAAGCGCACTCGGGGCTGGAGCCAAGCCGGCATATCCTCTTCGAGAGGTGGAGGGTGTCTGATTCGGTATTCGAAACGGTAGGGTCGTGTAGCCATGGCTTTCAACTGCCTCACCTTCATTTTATCGATGGGATATGAGTGAGGGGAGCTGTAGTGCTCTACGACCAGCCTTTTGACAATTGATGACCACATTACATGAGTGGTGAATATCTGATGGAGCGCCTGGCAGGTCTGGGCGATCATCGCAGGCGTCATTTTCACTTGCTTTTTTGGTATATAATGGGATTACTCACCATTGAGAGGCGCAATATGGTCGGAATATCCATCCACAAAATGAAAACAAACCACATGTCTGCGGGGAGCTCGAGAATTGAAGGCATCATTGAACTTGAAGCTTAGCTCCTACTGCGCCAAAAGCTATCCCCGACCGTTCGCTTTGGAGGCGGGCGGGAAAGGGCGAGATCGAGATATTTCCTTGAGACAGCGATATGGAGCCCTCACTTACCGGCCGCAACCAATCCTCAAGCAATAATCGATCAATGGCGTTGGCTACCTCTGAAAAGTACGAGATGGGATGCAAGGGTGATAGTAGGTCTTTCGGCAACCCGGGACGAGCAAAGGATTTCGTAAAACGAGGATCAGATTGTGATGAAAGGCAGGCACGAGGTAGACCGAAGGTGTGGAATCACCCATGCGTGTCACAAATGTTGTTTTCGAGTTGTATGGGTGTGAGACCCCGTTTCCGTTATTTCGGCGAGGCTGATTAGGTGCCTATACGAAGCCAGCCGATCAGCTTACCTTCGACCAGCTGATAACAGACGCTCAGCGAGAAGCTATCTTAGGCTAGACAGGTTCAAGCTCAACCAAAATGCTGAGTGTACTCGCATTTCCTACCAATCAGCTCCAAGTGAATCCTTGATATCGCGCGATGCTTCTATAGCATGAAAGCTTACAAAGGCACCACAGATTTGAGGTACGTTGAGAAGTGCGACTGCCCTGTCGAATCCCGTCTACATCAATGCTTCACTCCTTTACTACCCACGCACAAAGCTAGATATTAACAGTGTACACGTTCAGAAAAACATCCAACAACGCTGGCTCCCCACGTTGAGGTGGAACAGTCCTTATGTGCACCATTTTTCCGCTGAAAACGTCAAATCCTGCATAGATGTACGACATGGCAGTCTCGGATACGGGCGTCGGAAAGGTGTAAGAAACGTCTAGTGTGAACCGGTGAATGCGATGCGATTTAACTGCAACGGAAAAATCGAGACCTGGCTCGGATGAGCTGGTCGAAGAAGCGGGAGGAGCGGGGGCTGGATCTTCTGCTTTGTCAAAATCAGACGGAATCGGGGCATCAATCAGCTGGCCATAAAACTGGTACTTCATCTCGCCCTGGCGCATGTACACATTTTGCGGATAGTGGTTGCGGAAGGTAGGGAATCGGGTTACCGCGCCTGAGGGGAGGACATCCCAGTACGCGAAATCTTGGGCATAACCGTCTTGAACTCCTCCCCTCCACCGCTCGAGTACGCGGTCGCCACTGACCTGGGAGTTGAAGAGCGTCGTGACCGTAGTCGACACCGACTGGGGGGGTGAAATGGAGACGAGGGTGAGGTAAAATTCATAGCCTTGGAAACCGCAATATTGGACTTCAAAACGCTGTCCAAAACGTGATACTGGGTACCAAGGATTTGGAGCATCCCAGAAGGGCGGGAACTCATCTGTTTGATAGTTCACAGAGCACGTCACGGTCCCCAGAAGGAAGGAATCAATCGTTTGGGGAGGCTCAGAGCTCGAACACGGCCATAGAGCTGGAATGGCAAAGATGTCGAGCTGGGGACTCGCGTTCTCGTGACGAAGTCTGAGAAAATAAGGAGAGCGTAAACAGGCGTCCTACATCCTAACGTCAGAACTCATATAGAGGGCCGTAGATCGTAAGAAAGTCCTCACAAGTGGATCGTAAGGCTCTCGTGGCGAGATACGGCCCCATGTATCATGCTTCCAGTTCCACAAGAGCCCCGGCGCAGCGCGAGACGAAAACAGAGCATGCATGCCGTCTAGTCTCAAAGAAGCTCCCTCTTCTTGGCTCGCGAATGGTGGTGTCGTGGAATGAACCAGGAGCATGGGTTTCCCGTTTGACCACGATAACTGCACGAGCGACATGCCAATGTAGCCTTCCCTATCAGCCGAGCATAGGGTTTAATAGGATGGTTGTTTCAAACATGGCAAGGTAGTTACGTACTCTGGTACAATAGCGATTAGGATATTAGCGATTTTTGCGACCTCATTGTATTGGATTTTCGGCGCGTGATCCGAACGAGGCCCAATGTCCACCCAGGCAGCCGGTAGCAAATCGGTGTCGCTTTGTGTAAGTTGGGCTAGATCCCAGCACAAGATACGTGCAGCAGGCGATCGATACTCCATATCAATGGTGCCATTGGGAATCGAGCGAGGGATCCCAAGCACCCATCTCGCACCAGGAAGTGTGTGGAATGAGTAGGTATTTATGGCTGGAGGTGGGAGGGATGCTCGAGATATAGAATCAGCAGATGCCCCTCCTGCACGGAGAATGATTTGGAGGGGTTTAATCTCCATATGAAAACGTATGGTGGGTTGAGGCCAAGGCGGTATGCCCTCTGGTAGAGGTGGGGGGTGTCTGATCCGGTGCTCGAAACTGTATGGTCTTGTGGCCATATCCCTCAATTCTTTTACATTCATCTTGTCCAAGGGAAATGAAAATGGTGCTACATAGTGTTCGTTGGTTAGCTTTTTGACAATAGATGCCCACATAACACGAGTATTGAAGATCTGATGCAGAGCTTTGCATATCTGAATGATCGAAAAATTCTTAGTCCTAATCTGTAGAAACTTACGTATCATCTGGTGCTACTCACTATAGAGAGGCTTAAAATGGTCGGAACATCCATCCATAGGGCGAAAACAAACCAGACATCCACAGGGAGCCCAATAATTGAAGGCATGATCAAACTTGAGGTTCAATTCCTAGTACACCAATATCTGCTCTACAATTTGACCAGAACGGTAGTATGCACGTGAAAGATCAGGATTGAGCCCCATTTCTCTGTAATGAAACGTCAACGGCCACTCGCCGGTCTCAGTACACTCTCCAAAAGTCCGTGGTTGAGCGACGGCCACGCACAACCCAAACGTGACAAACGCGAGATGGAGTCTTCGGCAAGCAGCAGGAAATTCGTCGTCCTGATTATTCACAGGCTTTCAGTAACAGAAATCAGACTGCAACGACGGGCCAGGACGAGGTTCACCGAGGATCTGGGCGCGTGACAGATGTCGCAGGTTGACAGGGCCGAGCTGTGACATCTCGTTCGCATTCAAGCCGTTCCCACAGTGTGTTGGCTCATAAATCGATGTTGGGGCAGGATCATTGTATCGTTCGCCACCCCTTTGACACGACAAAACAAACTGGCCGGGAAGTAGTTTCCCAAAGATTATCCGGACTTGGCTCGCCCTCGTGGTATGGGGATAATCTTGAAAGGCCGTTAAGATTCCCCCGTAAGAAGTATTCCATGAATATGTGTCGCTTTTCCTCAAGCTCTTATAGGAGGTGCTAAATGTCTACGGTATACACGTTCACAAAAACGTCCAGAAAAGCCGCTTCACCTATTTGAGGAGGAACGGTCCTGATATGAACGAGTTCCCCGCTAAACGGGTCAAATTTCGCGTAGATGCGTGACATGGCAGTATCGGACACGGGCGTCGGATGGGTATATGAAACGTCCAGCGTGAACCGGCGCGTGTGATGTGATCTGAACGCGGCCGAGAAACCAAGGCCCCCGTCATCCGAGACTGCAGTTGGAGACGGAGGGGAAACTACTTTTCCTGCTTCGTCAACTTCAACTGGAATTGGAGCATCAAGCAGCTCGCCATAAAACTGGTAGTTTGTCTCGCCCTGGCGGATGTACACGTTCTGCGGGGTACGGTTGCGGAAGGTGGGAAATCGCGTTATCATGCCCGAAGGCAGAACATCCCAGTACGCGAACTGGTCTGCATTCGAGTCTCTTGCATCGCCCCTCCAGCGTTCCGGCGTGGCCGGATTATCGACTTCGGAGTTGAAGAGCTCCATCGCCAATGCTGAGACTGAAGCAGGCAGCGGAATGGAGACCAGAGTGGGGAAGAAGTCATAGCCGCGGAAGTAACAGAATTGAAGCTCGCAGCGTCGTCCAGAGCGTGATACTGGATACCAGTAGTTCGGCGCATCCCAAAAAGGGGGCCACTCATCCGGTATATAGTCTGCGGAGCAGAGCAAAGTTCCCAGAGGGGCGGAATTAATTTCACGAAGGGGCTCACTGCACGGAAACAGAGCAGGAATAGCGAAGATATCGAGCCGGGGGTTTTCGTCCTCATGAAGAAGTCTGAGGAAGTAAGGTGATCTCAAACAAGCATCCTAAAGTCTCGATGTGAGCTCTCATCCGTCTAAAGAGGAGTAGCGACAGATAATATACCCACAAATGCAAGGTACGGTTCGCCTGGCGGTATACGCCCCCATGTGTTGTCTCTCCAGTTCCACAACAGTCCGGGAGCTGCGCGAGACGAGAGCAGGGCATGTATACCATCGAGTCTTATTGAGGATTGTTCTTCTTCCACAAAAGACGGACTTGTAGAGCGAATGGAGAGTGTAGGGTTCCCATTGGTCCAAGACAACTGCACAAGTGACATGCGGTTGTAGCCTTGCCTTTACCAGCCCAGCGAGATCAACAGGGCACCACATTCAAGCAAGTTATACGAATACTCACTTGGGCACAGTAACTATGAGGATATTGGTCGTCCGCTCGGCATCGTCGTATTGGATTTCTGCGATATGATCAGAACGAGGTGCGATATCCAACCATGCGACAGGCTGTAATTCAGTGTCGTTCTGCGAGACCTGGGTCAGATCCCAGCAGAGGATACGTGCTGCAGGTGCACGGTGCTCCATACTGATAGTATCACCGCTGATGGAGCGAGGGATTCCGAGCACCCATCTTCCACCAGTGAGAGGGTGGAATGAGTAGGTATTTATAGCTGGTGGTGGCGTTGGAGACGTGGGATCAAGGGTTGCATTCCCTGATCGGAGAGTGATCTGGAGGGATCCACCCTTCGGCTGAAAGCGTACTGTGGGCTCGTACCAAGATGGCGTGCCCTCTGGTGGTGGTGGGGGGTGTCTTATCCTTTGTTCAAAACGATATGGCTGTGTCGCCATAGCTTTCAATTCCTCCACGGTCATCTTTTCGATGGAGAATGAGTGAGGGGCAATGTAATGCTCGTTGATCAGCCTTTTCACGATTGATGCCCACATCGCATGAGTGGTGAAGATCTGGTATAGAGCCTTGCATGTCTGGAGAGCACTCATTAATCAGAATTGATCCTTAGCTTCAAGATATATTGGGTATTACTCACTCCGGAGATGCGCAACACGGTTGGTATATCCATCCAGAGGACGAATGCGAACCACACGTCCACTGGAAGCTCATGGATCGCTAGCATGATTGTACCCCACTGTTGGCTTCTTCTGGTAGAACGTCGATATCTGTTCTATCCTCTCCAAAGGGTTTCTAGTGTGGGAGAGCGCTCAGAATGAGTGTCCTCATCTAAAATGAGATGTCGATAGTCGCTCACCGTTCTCAGCACTCTTCTAGGCAGCTCGGCCAAGTGACGCCCGCCAAGGCTGATTGTACCAGACACGAGAACAGAATCTTTGTGCAAGAGTAGGTTTCTTACTAACTCGATCCCGTACGAGCTATCGTAAACCAGAATCAGATTATGTGAAGAGGTAGACACGAGGTTGACCGAGGGTTTGGATGCGTGACAGATTTCGGTCTCAAGTTGACAAGTCGTGACATTGCGTCGACCCTGGTCTCTCTCTCGATACGCACACAGAGAATCTAACGGTAGCACCATGTCATACTTAGTTGCAAAAAGAGCAACCAGCCTATAACGTTGTTCTACTTGTTTACTATAGGGTTTGACAGAGGAAGATAGTCACAAACCGAGGACAGACAGACGATGGGGATGTTTATAGCGCACAGCACTACGATGTATGAGAGCGAAGCAAGACGGAAAAAAGAAAGCAAGAAGTGGGGGAAGAGGAAACAGCTGCCAATAGGGAGAGAGAGAGGGCCCGACGACACGAACGCCACCGATCGACTCAACTCAGGGTATGTAGGCAGGAAAAACAAGGACGAGTAAAGGGAGAGAGGAGAAAGGAAAACGGGGCTTGGAGTGGACGAGATTAGACAAGCTGGATCTGGTCCATCCCCCATCAACTGACAACTTCAGAGAGGAAGGAAGCAACAGACAGTGGGGGAACGACATCAAGTCGCTGGCATATGCTTCCCATAATCTGACCAAGCAGCGAGAGAAGGGAGAGTATGCTTCAAGCAGGGGTATACAGTCCGGAGGACCAGAGATGGAGAGGTAGCAGGGAAGGGATTATCGCTTCGAGCGATAGGAGGGGAGATGAGGGCGGGGTAGTGAGACATGATGGGTTTGTAAAGACAGTACAATCTCGTTGGCAGTGAGGTCGAAGGCAGTTGACAATGAGGCGTTGGGCAAGATGAGGGTGAACGAATCAAATGAGACGAGGAAGGTATATGGCCGAGTGAGAAAAAGACCCCAAAACAGGAACTGCAGATATGGGGAGCGCAGCCACTCTAGAAGGAGCCACCGTGCGAGGAGCGGAGAGCACGAGCACGCTTGTGGTACTCGTTGGCGGCCTCACGTTTGACCTTGTCGTCCTCAAGGGGCGATGAGCGACGACGACGCGAATTGCGAGCGCTGCAGTGCTTCGACACGGACGATGTGGTTGTCGGGTGGGCGCTCGACGTGTGTGAGACCGATGTAGGGTTGATATCGCCCGTAGAAACAGCGGTGGTCTTAGTAGTAGAGACAGCGTTCTGCTTGATGCTCGAACCCCCGGCCCTAGAAGTCGAAACAGAGGACGAAACCGGTTGAGCAACGCTTGATGAAGATGCCTTGACAGTACTTGAGGTAGCCGATGGCTTGGAAGAGCTCAACTTGGTAGTGGTGGAACCTCCAGAGCCTCCAGAGCCGCTGGACCCATTGCCACCTGTGAAGATGTCGTTCTGGGCGCCGGATTTGAAGCCGCACTTCATGTTGTAGCCAGGGGACTTGGTTTGGCCATCGGCTTGGAAGGAGTTCGCGGGGAATTCCATGTTATTCCCATCAGCCTGGTTGACTAGAGAGGTGCGTTCCGTCAATAAAATGGGAGAAAAGCAGGCACGAAAGGATCGCGCTCACAGAAGATCATTTGCTTAGGTCCAGTGACGCACTCGCTTTCATCGTTCTCGCACCACTTGGGGGCTTGGGCGGTGCCGATCTTCTTGGTACTGGTCGCGCCAGTGATGCGGCAACGGTGGCCAGTCATGTACATGTTCGGCTGACCACAGTGGTTGGGAACCCAGCCCCAGGCGCAAATGCACCATTTGCCAGTGCAGGCGGGCATGTCGGCAGGGATATCGTACGTAACTTCCCTCGTCCATGGGGTTCTGCAGGCCAAAGGAAACTGGTCAGGGCAAATTTAAATCACGTAAGAGGCAGTGAACTGACTCGGGAGCGACGGAGAAGACGACGAGATTTTCGGGGGTCACATCATCAAGATTTTCCTATAAAAACCAAACGAGTGAGTGCGCTGAGCGTAGGTTGACAGCAAAGTCCACCTGAATGTGACGCACAACATCAGCAATGGCGAGCGCAGTGCCTGCAGCCCTGGTGTGATTCTCGGTGTGAACTGATGATAGATCGGGTATAAATCAAATGCTGCTTGCTAGGAGCAAACGGAGAGGAGAAAAAACGTACGGAGAGGCTGGGAGATGCAGTTGCCTGGGCCGGGATCAACGGGGGCCTGATTTCCATCCGGCCAGTCCCCAGCGTACTTGCCACCAAAGGAGAGGGTGGTGAAACCTTGGTTGTTCGCGATTTCGCCTACGTATTGGCCACCAGCAGGTCTAGTGCAGGTGGGTAGATGATGAGTATTCTCTAGGACTTATTTGCTGCGGAGTGAATAGGATTGACGTACAAATCCATATACTGTCCATCAGGAGGGGGGTTCGTGCACTACGATGAGAGGGAATCTTTGTCAATACTCGCGAGGGAAATCACCCTTGGGCTGAAGACTTTACCCCGTTGTAAGCATGGACTAGAAAATAGGGCCAAGATGAGAAGTGATTCAACAAATTTTATCGAGGATGAGGGGGAAGCATCACTCACACCACCACTGGCTCTTGGTCATTTGATAAAGAGGGTAAACGATGTCTTGGTTGTTCGCATTGTTGCCGTTCGGCCCCTGGAGATATAGAAGGGTTCGAAGTTTTGAGTGAAAAGGGATCGAAGATGCAATGGAAGCGGAGACGTACGCCCAAGCAAAACATGCCCGGAGTGAATATGGCCATATGGGCATTCGCGCTCGCTGCCAGTGCGAGAAGCGACAGATATTTCAATGTCGTCATTGATAAAGAGAGTGACGGATAAGAGAAAGACAGAGGTATACGCAGAGACAGTGGGGCGCAGTCGAGGAGGAGAGAGAGAGAGGAACGAAAGGGAAAGAAAGAGTGGTATGTGTGACAACAACCGTCGCCAAGCACTGGCGCTTATAAGGCCCTTATCACAAAACACCAAAAAATGAATTTGAATCGACGACGGCAATGCGGTGTCGGAATTTACATAAACGTTGCCGCAGAAACCGTCCCTGAAAGTCCTGTCCAACGTTTCGCAGCAGTCAGCCGCGCCCATCATATCAGAAACGCAATCTTGGACGGCCACCCTGTAGGCCCTGCCCGCACATCCGATATCCCGCGAAAAAAAAAAGGATCGTTCCTCGCTTGTTGTAACTAATATCCGGATCACCGTGCTTCGTGCCCCCCACAACGGAAACGTCATATCCCTAAGGGGAAGCAACGGGCCGCAGCGCAAAGGGATTGATCGTTTGCTATTCTTGACGCGCCTTTCATAGCAAATCAGGCCGTTCTCATGGGGTGGGGCCGGGCTCTTTGATCACTCATTTCGTCTCCCACCAGTTACTCGAAGTTTTGCTCCACTCCTGCCCCACAAATCGACTAAAAATACTCGCGTAGTGGGAATGATCAGAAGCCTGAGCCAGTAAGGATTCACCTCACGATTGGCCGACGTGGTTGGTTGATCCGCAGCACACTGTTGCTGCATGATGTAACCAACCTTCTGTTTTGCACGACAAGATGTTCTCTCTTGCCATATATGAACCAGAGTACCATCTTCGCTGCTTATCGCCAACTTGAGACAAGTGGAGTCGCATCAGCGTCGCCTCTGGTACTGGCTCCGACGAATCCGTCGATCAAGCTTCGCCGAGAACATCGTGGGAGGACTCAATTGGATGATCGACTCAAACGTGCCATGAGCACTCTGGCACATCGCTTCGCTATTTAGAAGGAAATGCAACGAAAATCAGAATTCTTTTTCACACGGCGCGTTCGGAACGAGTTTGAAGCTGGGGGTTTCATGTTTGCAGCAGCTCGACACATGGCCAACCTTGCGTCGGGCCCTTAATGACTGGAGCTTCGATGCAACATGAATTACGAAACACTCATTAAGAACGCGGCCTATCTGGGGCGGCTAACCGGGTCTGCACCCAGGGTGATTGAGGATGCTGGCTAAGGTTTACAAGGGGATGATGAGTGGATGGTTGGACATTGCATCGCGGTATCGTGGTATCGTGGTATCGTGGTATCTACCATATAAATTGGTACATATCGTAAGAGATTTGACATAAATGATCAAGGCCAGTGTATTCTGTGCACGATGGTTCATACCACCAAAAGTGTTTGGTGTGGGGACCATGCCGCCATTCAGCCTTATCTCACAGCTGATACATGCGCTGGCAGCGGACATAGTGTACTGGTACTCGGCTCAAATGCTGTACGAGGCTTTAGAAGTAGAAAAATTATCAAATTGGGGGCTTGCAACCAGTGTCGAATGCATAATGAATGAGTGGGGACAATGCGGCCTGCGGTGAAAACACTGCTAAGGGAGCACATCCAGCTGTGGTGGCCTGGTTTAGCAAGCATTCTTATCATTAAGCGGTTATCACTTTCACCGCGAAAGCTCCAAGTCTCGTCATCGACGAGAAAAGGAGCAGCAGGAGCAGCAGCGGGAGCGTGCAGAGATCTCAGCGTCACTCCCGCGGCCCCGACGCAAACAACTCCACGTGCGCAACTGCTTCTCGAGAAGAGTTCCTGCCAGCTCGACTCGACGGAGTTAACGTTGCTGAGTTGAAAATAGCGGCTAGAGGCCGATCTAATACAAGGAGATATCATCTGACGCCAGCGGACACTTCGCCACTAATGAGACCGAGCCGCCAACTTCTCCCTCGACATGTCATTGCCGTCTAAGTCCGCTCATCCCCCAGTGGCTCCCAAGCACCCTCTTTGGAGGAAATGCGGTCAGAGAACACATGAAGTTTTCCATGGCTGTGGCTGCACTAGCCTATAAGACCGTCAGATGCTGGATGCGATGACCCCTCACTTCACCCAAAGGTCCTCATCGCTTCACACCGCGCCTCCTCCTTCGCATTCTCTTCGATCTTCTTCGTCGGGCTTCCCCACATCCCCCTATAAGCCTTCTTCTTTCGCATTCGTTGCTTTCGTGTTATAAGCGCACCTTTAGTTGCAATCCGCATCTAAATCTTTGATCTTTTGCCAACCTTCATCTTGTGAGTGCCGCGCCCTCGTGCATCATTGACCTGTCATATTCATGATCTTCCATATCAACCCAGCTTTTACTCCCCCTTATCACATTTGAAGCAATGGCCTTTGCTGTCTCCGCCAAGAAGATGTTCACCAAGGGTTCCGATAACAGCTACTCCCACCTTCGCTCCCAGAGCTTTGCCAATGGCACCATCGCTCAGGACCCTCGCTTCCCTGCTGCCGCTCCTTGGTAAGTATCTATCCATGACCGCGGCTATCAAACCTTCTTACTCATATTGAACCATCACTATAGGACTCAAGGCCATAACGTCTACCGTGTGGTTGATTCCAATGCTGGAGCTGGTTATATCACCGATAACCGCGCTGCCTCTGGCGAGAAGGCCCACTTCCGCTAAATAGCCGAAGCCTTTCCTCTCTCAGCTCGCCATCTGTATTTCGCCTCACCAGACACTCATCAACCAACTGTGAGTAGCATTGAATGACGAACCTGGCGATCGCAAGGCACTGATGAGTTACTTTCGCTTTACAGGTAGCCCTAGTCAAATTTGTTATCACCCGCATTCTCAGACCCTTCGCCTTTTCGAGCCTGCCTGTTCTTCTCTTCGCTCCTTTTCGAAACGGACGATACTTCTTGCTCTGTGCAGCATCTGCGATGTAGCGCAATATTTTTTGTATTGGCTACTAGTCATACCCTAGCGTAATGTTATTAGGTTTAGCCCCAGTTAGAAATAATGGGCTACACAATACTATCCAAGCCGTTCGGTCTTCGTTTCATAGAACGAACAAACTCGTCAGAGTGCTTAGGGAAATGTTTGGTTCGAGGGCGAGACTGTCGGGACCCACTGTAATCCACACATCTAAACAATCTTCCCCATCTTTGGCTGGGCCGTTCCTCCGACTAGACCTCCCTCTAAATCTTAGAGTCGAACCTTTGATATAAACTCCTAAGAACTAGTGCCCCTCTTTGTTGTAAACCCATCATGAACGTTCGCGTCGCCACGGTTAGTTAGTCTCTCGTGTTCGCAATAATGGCGAAAATGGACGACTATCATGCTCATACTACGCTTGCGCTTCCACCATTTTCTACTGACAGCCCGCAGATTTTATTGGTATGCAAGCATGCAATCTCCAGAATCTCCCTGAAAACTACACAATGCGATACTGTACGGATACTTCTCTCATCTTCAGCTTTGCTGGAACTAGAGCTCACTACTTTCTCTGTCTCCATCAGACAATGTCCACTCATTAACATGGCCTTCATTGTCTTATGTCGCCGAGGACCACAAGGGTCGGATCGTAGGGTACATCTTGGCAAAAATGTCAGTGACGTTCGCCCATCCACTTTGGCGCGCCAGTTCCCCCATCTTTATTATTTTTAACATTGGCTTATCTTTAGGGAGGAGGAGCCTGAGGATGCTCCACACGGGCACGTTACCTCCATCTCTGTTCTTCGTAGCTATCGTCGACTAGGTCTCGCGAAGAAACTTATGGTTCAATCACGTACGTTGCTGTTACAGCCGTCTCTCCCTCTTGGCTTTGTACTGAAAGGATGGGGTTTGTAGAAACGGCCATGGCAGAAGTATATGGCGCTCACTACGTCTCGCTCCATGTGCGCAAGTCCAACCGCGCCGCACTTGGCTTGTATCGTGATACGTTAGGGTTCACTGTGGACAAGATTGAGAAGGAATACTGTCAGTTGTGCTTTTCCTACTTTCTCCTTCCCCTTTCTCACAAGCAATCTCGTCCACAATCATCCATCAGATGCTGACAAGGAGGATGCTTACTCGATGAGATTAGCTCTTTCACCCGATCATCCTGCTCCTCTCCCCAAGAAGAAATCGTCATGATGTCCATGAAGTACTCCATTGTACACTATCCATCCGCTACCCACATATCATGCTTTGTTCTATCCTTCCAGCGTTCGCTCGATCCCCTCTCAAACCCCGGCGACATGGTGAAGCAGAGAAAATCATCGCATTTCGACATTTTAGAGAGGGCAATAGTTTTACATGAGCAAGCAACGTAACAATCCGGTACGTAGACAAACCGATTGAAGATACATTGATCGGAGGCGAGGAATCAGAGGCATGAGGGAGGGAAGAGTCTAGCGATAATGTAAATGGGATGAGGAAGTGAGGTTATGGAGCTGTGGAGCTGAGGATGACAAAGAAGCAAGAATTTTCAGCTTCCCGCAACTCAATCGTCGTAGTTGAGTGTCAAGCCCGTTGCCCAGCCCGTAAGCTTGTGAGAGTTTTCGGGGTTGGTATACTGGTACTGCCAGGCGGTGTTGATGGGCTTGTCGTCCGTAGCAGTGGCCCAGTCCTCGACACGGTTGCTCGACCAGCCGTACATGTACATCTTGGTCAGGTCGGGTGCCGAAGTTGGAGGACCAGTGGGCAAGGGCTTGAACTCCGTCTCAGCGGGACGCTCGGGGAATGCATCACCCGAGACGGGCTCGCCATTGTCCCCGAGCACGATCTTGGGATCAGTGACCAGCGCACCGGTGAGAGTGTCGAGGGGCGTAATGAAGACATCCTTGAAGCGGCGCAGGGTGCCGGCAGGACCCTTGGCACGGCGGATGTTGGGGAGGGAGAACACGGCGCGGAGGACATTGGCCGCAGCTCCATACACGAAGTCAGGGCCGAGAACCTTGAAGACGGTGTCTCCTTGGTAGTTCTGGTACAAGCTGATGTCGCGGTTGGGGTCAATGTTTGTCGGGTTCTCAAAGGCGTCGGGGTTTAGCCCTGCGGCGCGGAAGTCGAACCAGATCTTATCGCCCTTGTCATACGAGATAGGGCCTGACATGGAGGCGGTCGCTTGACGCCACACTCCTTCAACGACAGGGTCGAGACCTTTGAGAGATGCAAGTGAGTGAGGCAGTAGGACAAACATATGGCAAGCACGTACGAAGAGCCTCGCGGACGTAGCCAGCGAGTAGAGCGGGAGTATCTGCAGTAGGCTGAGTGGCGATACCGGCAAGCTTGCCTTGCACTTCGAGTTTCTCGTTGTAGGCGGCCAACTTCTCAGTGTAATCGGCGTCAAGATCTCCAGGGGGAGTGGGAGCAAGGTAGAAGTTGATGATGTGGGTGAAGACTAGGTGGAGACACAGGCCGTGAGCACAACACCATCATACTCAGAACATGGACCAACTCACTCTGAGAGAGTTCGATAGATGCCGTGGAGATCACAGCAACAATGTCGGCAACGGTCTGGTCAATGGGCGACTTGAGGGCACAGAGACGCCTGAGGATGGGGTTATTGGTGTTGCGGCCGCTGCCCAAGAACAGGGAAGCAGCAGAACCCAGGACAGTTGCGGGAAGCTATAAGGGCGAAGTTAATAACGATTTGACAAATTCAGAGCTCTACACCTACACCGCCCATAGCCTCCAGGAGAGCGAGCTTGACGAAGCGAGAGAGGCGCTCAACGTTTTCACGGGCCTCGGTGCGGAGTGGGATCTTGCAGGCAGGCTCAACCTCACGGAAGACGTAGCTGGAGTGCCCGAGCGAGTCAATACGAGATTCAATGGCAACAAAGCGATCAAACCCACGTGTAAATCTCAGAGAGCATCTGGTACATTTGCTGCTCATAGTAAATACCATGGGGCTCAAAGGCAGTCTTGAGAGGAAGCCCAGCCTAAAATAATTCCATGAGCGGTCGAAAATCATCCAGATAGGCGTTACAGAGACTTACAACACGCGACGAAGCCCAGTGCACGGGGACGAGGCGGAAGACATCCTTGACAACATCAACAGCATGGGCCTTGGTACGAACGTTGATGATGTCAAGCTGCTTGCTGCGGACCAGCTCGAGTGTACGATCATGGAACCAGAGCAGGGTGGCGCTCAGCTCCTCAGGCGGAACGAACAGGCTCTGCACCAGCTTGGTAATAGTATCAAACTTGACGGGATCGTCGATGACGGCCAAGAAGCTCTGGTCGAGCTTCACCTCCTTAATTTGCTTGAGATAGGTGGTGGCGAGGGTGTCGGATGACTTGGCGATGCCCTGGTAAATGAAGTTGGGAGTGGCGACAGTTTGGACGTTGCCTGAGAACGTAGGCTTGTCGAAGGTATAGTCCTGAGCTTTCCCAAGATCGCGCAATACAGTGTCCATGCTGAGGGGCTGGCCAGTAGGTGTGACGAGAGGGAAGTGCATGTACACAGACTCGGCAGGGAAGTATTGAGGGAGACCACGCTGCAACAGTTTAGGGAGCGTACCACCGAAAGCTGCGTTGGTGATGTCGCGAGAACCTTCTGTGATGCCCCATGCAGTAAGGTTATAAGGCTAGATCATCAAGGGCCGTATGAGTGAGTTTTGGTGCGCTCAAACACCTAGACAAATTAGCACTCACTGTGGCGTCGTAGGTCAGGTACCTGTCGCCTCGAACAAGAGCGACGGCATCGGCAAGAATAGCACGGGCCATAGTGACTAATCAAATATTTCAATGATCTCCTCGCTTCTGCAAGAGACATCGAGAACTCACAGCTAGGGCAGAGACCCGCACCATCACCGACAGGCTTAGGCTCCTCCGCAACGAGACCAACGTAGAGCTCGAGATTCTCGGTAGTACGATAGAGTTTGCGAGCTGGTGAGACAAGGTCAGCAAGCTGGAGCCTTAATGCGGGGGATCGGCGATAACTCACCAGCTTCGGCGACGACGGGGTCAGGATTCCACTCCTCGAAAGTAGCGTAAGGCCTCAGGCCAAGGAAGCGACGGAACTCGTTCATCGTGCAAGCACCCCAGTTACGAGCTTGCTCGATACCGAGAATCTCGATAACACGCATGACATTGGGGACACCACGAGCCTTGAATGCGGCAGCGGGGACGGCAGTGGCTTCGTGCAAGGCGGCAGCTAAGGCCGCATCAGGGAAGCGACCAGTAACGGGGTCGCGCCTGGCACTGGATACAGTCATGAGGAGAAAGAACAACAGGTTAGACATTCACGATCAACAAGACGATCATCGAAGCATACGTACAACCCGCAACGAGTGGTCAGAAGGTAATCAACTGGTAACGAGTCATCTTTGTCCTTGTTCTTTTCCGCCTCAGTCTTCCCCCTATATTCCTCTTTCGATGTCTCAGGAATATCTTTCAATTGCTTGCCAGTAAGCGCAGCGATGGCTGCTCTACGACCGAAATCGGAGACCCTGAACTCGAAGAGTTCGGGAGTGAGGTCGTCCCACTGGGTGCCGGCACCGAAGATGTAGTTGAAGGTGCCTTCGATGTACTTCTCGTCCTGTTGGGACATCGAAGGGTGGAGACGATACAGGACGTTGAACTCAACAGAGCAAGAGTTACCAGTACCACGCTCAACGAGGGTATGATCCTCATTACGGCGCTCCGAGGTGATGTCGAGGGACCAGGTGGAACCATCACTAGAGGTTAAGGCATCTCGAGTAAGAGATATGCAACAAGGATATGCTTGACATAACATTACCGTTGCGTCCCCAAAATACCACCCAAGAAGTCGCTAAGCACGACACTCGCGTAGGTTAGGGAGTTGATCAGCCTAGCGGTCTGGAAGATTTCGTAATCCTGCTTTTGGAGCAGGGTCTTGTAGTTTGCATCGCTGTAGATGACATCGGTCTTTTCCTTGTCAGTGAACTTGGACACCAGCTTCCAGGTCTTGCGCTCGTTGATAGCGATGAGCTTGTCACAAAGCCAGTTGTGGTTGCGGTTGAACATCAAAATGATCTAATGGCAGGGATGGATCTTAGGTTCATTAGAGCAGCACCGTCACAGAAAACTACCCACGGCAGCGACACCTGGGGGGAGGTTGGAGATACGCGTCTCCGCGAACACGTCAGGGACGATTTTACCCTGGCCATCAACAATGCGCAGACGGTCTAATACACAACCGATACTATCAGCACCTGTTGAACTTACTGTCAACATGGAGAGACGTACCAGTGTGATGCTTGGTGTTGCCGTAAAGGATGCCAAGATCGACATAAGAGGAGCTACACCAAACGTTATCAGCTGACAGTTCGGGTATGTGCAAATCATGAGCTACGCACGTCTCGTTGATGTTCCAGTTGGTACGACGAGTACGGAAGACGGAGTGGATGACAGTGGTCGCCCAGTTGAAGAAGAGACCGCTAAGACCAGCGGGATGGGGGACAAACTAGATCAATTAGATCATTTAAATTAATCGCGTTTTGTTGCGTGATAATGATAACCAGTTGTCAAAAGTAAGAGAACATACCTTGTCACGACGGATGAGCATGTCGAAGACTAGCCCGGCATCGGGAAGCTCATCGGCGGGGAGGGGTCGTGAGCTCGTGCACGAACGTGAGTATGGAGTAAAGCTGCGACCAGTATCGGGAACAGTGGAAGCGTTTCCAGCACCATTGAAGGATCGGAATTGATACTCAGGACCCATATGGGTACTAGCGGGCTTGGGGAGGTCATAGTAGAGAAGCTTGATGGCACCTGCCTCAAGTTCTTTGGTTGCCTCAGAAGGAGGAGCACGGGAAAGGAAGACGAAGACGTAGTCGAGCTACCAAAAGAACATGAGGTGCGGGAGGGGTGGGGTTGAGAAACCATGTGCAACTTACGAAGAGCTTGCGGTCATCGAGACCTTCTTCCCACTTCTTTTGCACGGCGAAGGCATCGAGCAGCGCCCGCTGATAGTTTGGAGAGATGATCAGTGCCAATGCGGGACACAATTGGGATATTACTTACGATGGTCTCAAGAGGAAGTGATGATACAGGGAGGCCTCGCTGGACCTGGTCACGAATGGCACCGATGGTCTTGGAGATGAAGGACTGACGTTCCTTCTCATTGAAGTCAGACGTTACTGGGGGCAGTTCGGATCGGCCACGCTGCAAGGCATCGGCAGCGAGCGAGACATTCTCGAGCTGCTTGTCGACCGTCCTGAGGGCATCATGGAAGAGAGAAACAGGGTTGGGGATGAGAGAGGACATGGTGACAGGTCCGCGAGGCTTTCCAGATGGTCTGTTGGGGTGTCTTTTATATATTTCTTAGCCCATATTTGCGGACAGTTATATCCGGAGTTAACACGCAAAGATGCCAATGTCATTGGATAACATCAAAACAGAGTTTAAATTCAGGCCAGATAATACATCTTGGCTGTCTGGATGACAAGTTCCTGGGAGACAGATCTTGTGTTTTCATCCTCAAAGGTTTGAGGCTGTCGATAGCGATGGGCGGTTTGTTGACGTCTGTTGACTTTACTATTCTATTGAGTAACATCTGAGCGTGCCTCCTCTTTGAGGCGCCGCCCCAAGCGCTCTTCGGTCTGTTGGTTAGACCTTCATGGTCTCTTCGCCAATGTGAGTAGCTCAAAACCCAATCCTTTGCTGTCCTGGCTGGATGCGGGCTCACCATTCACTCTTGGTGAATCCAAATCGGACATGGCACTCCTACCAATTTTTCACACCATTGAAAGGGCCTTCATTGATTGCGGCTGTCACTGCTATTGGCTCCTCCGCCAATTCCACCACGTTTCTCTATCTTTTATTGACATGGCCGCCTGCCACAGGCACTTTCTGAACCGAATTCTGTCAGCCAGTGAAATTGGTGTGCATATATTGCAGCGTTTCTCATCCCCACTAAATTTGTGCGGGGCTCACTGTCCGCAAATCCTCACCAGAATGCACGTGAAAAGTTAGTCGTGAAAACCTACTATCACGATCTCGGCCTCGATCTGACAGCATCGACAAGGATGTCTCCTCCACGCGCTACCTCTACTTCCTCGTGAAAAAAAAGTCTTTGTGGGATAGAATTGGTCATGCGCTTTGGGATAATATATGAACTCAAGCCCTAGCGGGCGCGGACCGACGGTGACACTGACAGGTACTCTAACCCAAAGCATCATAGATGAACCACCGCGTTATCAGCTGCAGCCAGCTGTTGAATGATGGCGCGAACCAACATTGAAGAAGTAGATTTTGACGTCTGGCCCAAGGCTACCCCTCCCGCTCCCAACCGCTACCACCAATCGCGATGGTATGATTTGCAGGGTGATTCGCATGAACCCTTAATAATATGGCCTCGATGGCAACTGAGCTTGAATGATCTGCTTACTTCTAACAATCATTTATTTGCTCAAGAAGTCTTCGTCCCCAAGTAGATCGGCTCTTAAGCTTGCCATGCATCCTAAATAGGGATCGGATTGCACCCTCTGGATGGGTAACCTCGTACCCCGCACAATTCATGGCACTTTGTTAGCACTTGATTACGAGGATGCTACGATTTCCTTGGTATTTGTGCCAATCTAAGAGGATCGGCAGGCTAAACTGTCACCCTGGGTCGACCACTCTCCACTGTGTCCACATAAGGCTTTGCGTCCAAATCGCACGAATGGTGAAGTCTCCCCGTTGTACGAAGCTTCCTATAATAATCCACGACACCTCTATGTTTACTAAACTCCTAAACTCCGCTCACTGCAATCCCCTACATGCCTCGACAACTTCGTGCCACGACAGTTAGTACTGGTCAAGCCCCTTCGCGCCAAGGCCCTGTGAAGCCTTCCTCAACGCGACCCAAGGAAGTACGAGAAAGAAACGGCTGCTTTACGTGCAGGTGAGCTTGGACCTTTCTCAGCGAGTGCCTGCACAATGTGACACCGATCGAATTTCGTAGAGTCAGAAGGAAGGCGTGCTCCAACCCAAGACGATCCCATTCCACCCCTGAGCAATACCCATCAGTATCGTGTGATGACTGCCAAAGATATGGTATCCAGTGTTTAGGATATGGATTCAATCGCCCCGAATGGCTATTGGAAAAAGTTGGTTCCTTCGCTGGTTCGTCGAACGTGGCAGCTGACGGAAGACTCATTTGCAGGAAAAAATCGTACGCCAAGAGCTGAACAAGCGAAGTCGCAACCCAAGTATGTGCCATCGCACAGATCATCTCCCATGCTCTCCTCCCCCGTCGTTGCGCGGAACCCAACTTCACCAACCTGCATATCGTCAGCTGGCATGTTGAGCTTTGATTCGCCTTTCATTGCATAGGTCTATTTCTCGATTTCAGCTATCTCTACGAGGATGAAGGCTGGATTCCAGCTTTCGGCCTTGCCACTGATCCCTCTGCCCCGACTTATCCTTCAACCCCGTACTCCGAACCACCCGAAACTACTACGCATGCTACCAGCTCAACTTCTCCCGCCTTTCACCCTCCTCTTTATACAACACACTTCCAGCCCAACTTGGCACCAACTTATGCTACTATGAGCAGCCCCGCCATCAGCCCGCTTGCTCTCCACATCCCGCCGCAAGATCTCCTGAACCAGTCAAGCCCCACTACCAGCTTACCCTCCGCCGGAACCAGCGTCAGCCCCACCCAAGCACACTCGATTGAGGCGCTGCTGGCTGAGGTGTGGAGGACAGAGGAGGTGAATGATGCTGAGACTCGGGCAGATATTGGCCAGAAATAACCTAGGTAGTAGGGAAGCTTAGTATTAGAGGGGCAGTTGAGTACTGAGAATCTACATCTTGATTATTTATTGGCACAATTGAGGCTACAATTGTATTTCTTGTGAAAAAGACAGCACCATGAGGCAAGAAGGTTCTCGTGTGTGGTAGCCACATGGTTATAAAGGTTCAATGTTGACCTTTGGACCAACCGGTACAATACGACTGGGATTGATCTGCGCAGCAGGGAGGACGGAGTTTAAGATCAGCTATCAAGGGACAGAAGAGCGGCGTTGGGGAGACAAACCTCGACTTGAGACCAGTAGTATGAGACCTTGATATGATCAAAATTGGTCGTCTCCTTGAACGCGGGGTAGTTCCAGTATAGGTTCTTCATCCATCTATTGATGTGTGGATAATCGTGCTTTGGGTATAGCCCAGTAGGAAGAACATCAGAACTCCTATCCCGATGAACATGATACACTACTTGAACGTACCCGAATACTCCCTAGGTTGCACTTGAAATGCCCCACGTATGCCACATCGAATCGAATCATTGTCGTAAAGAGCCTGATGTCCGCCTCGGTCAGAGTCCCACCAATAAGGAATTCACGTCCATCGGAGAGAATCTTCTCCAAGCGATCGAGCGAATTGAAGAGAGGAATGACGTTGGACTCATACGCGTTAGGCGTCGTGGCAAACCCAGTCTTATAGACCCCATCTAAGAAGAAGAAGAGGGGCATGACTTTCGGCTATCGGGAGGACATGGGAATGGAAAGATTCTCACTGTTGACAGTCGCATACACCCACTCGTTGAGCTCGTCGATCTCCTGGCAAAGCGACTTGGGGTATAGATCGAGCTCCTTGCCCTTCTCGTTGGGAAGGTGTTCGTTGAACGCGCCGTTGAGTATGCGAATGATTTCTGAGCTTTCGTTGTTCACGATTGTCTGGGTCTTCTTATCCCAAAGGACTGGGACGGTGAACCTGTGGGTAAGATGTGCACATGAATAATGACGTGCATGGGGCATTAAAGGAGGTTCGACGTACCTCCCGCTGTAGTCGGGGTTCGCCTTGAAGTAGAGTTCGCGGGTATGCTTTGTGTCATAGAGCGGATCGGCCTGAGTTCCGGGAAATGGCGCGACGGCGCCAGAGCCGAATGACCAGCCAAATTCGCCAAAGTATGGCGATGCAATAGTGACGTCTGGAGGTATGTTGCTCAGTGAACATGGACGACAACGTCTGTCGCGTGACTAGGTAGGAGAGGCTGACCAATGACATCCTCGAGCCCTTTTAAGCGGCGAGTAATGAGCGTACGGTGAGCCCACGGGCAACCAAATGCTGCCTGGGACACAATGAAACATGAGTGATGCGTAATGCGTCAGGCGGTAGGATACTCACAAAAAGGTGATAGCGGCCCTTCTCTGGAGGGAACTCGGACTCGGGAGAAATCGTATTTCGGAACGTAGAGGCTTGACGACGGAAATGACCATCTTTCGAGTCAAGCCCAAGAACCCCCTTGATAGCAGATGCCGCATCCTTGGTTGTCGACATGATGCTGAGACGGGTTTGAAGGAAGTGAGGTGTGGGGCGTGGTACAGAAAGACGAGAGCTCTGAGCGAGTTGGACGAGGGTAGTTAAGGGACGCATCCCTACTTAGAGAGAGATGGATTTATCCTCTATGGAAAGACCGGCGAGCTTGTTTAGACAACTCAGGGTTGGTAGTCAGCGAGGCGCATGGGTCTGCCTGGGTGTGGAGGCAGGAAAGTCAGCATTCGTGTCAGCCGTAAGATGATAGGTCGAATTATGGGTAGTTTGTGAGTAAGCATAGGCTCGAGATCCCTAGGGGGGAGGGACGGTGGCGGCCAGATAGAGACTCTGAAATCACGAGGACGCTTAGCGCATTGTAGGGATTTGTTGAGGCGCATTAGTAAGAACAAATGATAGGATCCAACTTGGTTGGTACTGGTAAGAGCAATATGTATATATCATCAAGACGGAGTTCAGGACCACCGAAAGCCGATCAAGGAATGGCCCCGGAGTAAAGTCTTCCGGGCCCGAGAACACACAGTCACGGTTGACTCATCTTCCTGTCGAAGGGAGTTATCATAGGATCACGTCGATTTAGAAGCGAGCTATTTTAATAGAGAGATTTGCGATCGTGGCAACCTAGTGCGCTGCTGTCTGGAGTTCGCAGCGAGAGAATTGTCTCAAGGGCTGAGAGGTGAGCACCGTCTCGGTGGTAGCTCATGTTCCTTTGTCGTGAATTATAAACTCAGTACGGGGGTACTCCAGAGAAAGTCATAGTGTTAGCAGTGGCTGGGGGTTGCTGCAACCTGTGCGGTTGGAGACATGGCATAAGTCGATGACGACGTCTTTGGTGAAACGAACAATCGAGCGAGGGAACAATATATTCTTACCTAATCATAGAATGTCCCTTCCTCCTTCTCTCCTCTCCTCTCCACAATGTTCAGCTCATGTCTACCTGCCACAGTCTCTCATTGTTGCTCGTGCAAGGTGGAAAGCGCGCCTCGCGCCAGAGTTGTCAATCCGTTTACACGTTTGTGAATGGGAACTGCCACTGCGATTGACTTGCTTTGAATGAAAGCCACCAACAGAACAGCAAGGCCCATTAGCCGCAGTCGCACTTATCGATTTTTGCAACTAGAAGATCATCTGGAGAACACGCATCGCTTTTAGACGCCGCGGATCGCCCCGTCTTTCTCTGTGCTGGACAATCAGTTCTAGATTCGTTGATGCCACCAGGAGACGATACTTGAACAGTGGTCATATAACTCCAGATGGAAATATCGGGCAAATCTACAGAAAATACATAGACTCTCCCGCGGCAACGCGAGGTGGCCACTCCATCGTCCGTCCTACCACCACCACCAACTAGCCAAGCTCTCAGGTGCGTCCTAGCCTCTCGTGCTCCCTGACATCATCCTGGTGGACCACACTCTCGCACCCGACCTCTCGTCGAAGCACCCGCTTGGAGCCCCCTCCTACTTGTCAGCCGCAGCCATCTGCACCAACACGCAGCATGCCCCCAAGCCCTCGCAGTGAACGCCGGTACAGCTTACGTGCTGGCGCCTCGCCTGCACCTTACTCTGTTCCTGTGACCGGGCCTCCTGCTGCTGGCGGTAGTGGGGCTCCAAGCGACAACGAGAGAGGCGCTCATCGCCCGGTAGGTTCTACAAACCGCCCGAGTCGCTCATCGGTCCACCGGGAGAAGACCGGTTGCTGGACCTGTCGGTCAGTCCCATTTCGTCAAAATAATGTACCCTCATTTCGAGCATCATTGACCCACGCCTACATCGGTGTCCTTGTCGTGCAGGGTCCGCGCCAAGGGCTGCTCGAATCGCATCGAGGATGGGCGCATTCCTTCCCGGCCGTGCGACGATTGCCAAAGTCTTCGCTTCGAATGTCTGGGTTACGGTAGTAAGAAGCCTCGGTGGCTCAAGGCATGTCCCCAGCTTCCAGTTTACTCTCAGTGAACTGCTGCTCAGCTTTCCCGCTTTTTTTTTTTTTTTTTTTAGGAAGAGTGGTTGGATGGCGTCACTGGGGAGAAGGAAGTCAAGGGAAGGATGCGAAATTATAATGCTCGTACGCTGCATGAGGACGACGGTATGTTGACTTGCACCTGTTGTAATCCGCTTGATGCTGACTTTCATATCCCGTCCTACAGAGCATCTTTCCTTTGAAGACATGTACGCGCAACACTCATGGAGACCAACTTTTGGTCCCGAAGACAGTAGCAGCAACGAAGAAGCGAGCTCTCCCTCACTACACATGAGCGATGTGGACACTACCATCATCCCCCAGTCGCCTCTCGATATGCACGCAATGGTTGTGCCTCTCTCAGCAACGGAATCGTCTGCGTCCGATAATGATGGACCTCATGGAGGATATCCGTGGTCGCCACGTACCTTCCACGCAACGATGTCGGAATATTTGCATGTACCGGGACCTGCAGTCCACAGTGACGCTTCCTCCCCATCTCCTATCATCGAGGCTCATTTCTTCAGCGCATCTGCCTTTCGTCACCGCCTCCCTCCGTATTCCCTGGGCTTTGATCCAATCGGAGACGGTGCATACCCTGAAGACAAATCGGGACGCCTCCCCTTCGCTTGAGCCTACAATCACGCGGCACGATTGGACATGTCATCTCTGATGGTCACTCATGCCTTGCTCCTTCCTTATATGGAGCCTCAACATCATCTTGACGTCTCTGTTTGTCGTAAAACTATCCACTCCGGCAGCTAGGATGCTCTCGTCGATGAACATGCTGTCGACGGGTGCCTCACTTGATGGGCTCTGTCTCCTGTCGCTCATCTAGAACCTTCGCTGATCGTGAATGACGGCCTGAAACCTACGCCGGCTCCATATGCGTAGTACCGGCAACATGCTGGATTACATCGATCCATCATAGAGTTGGTGTATCATTATTAGATTTTTATTTGCGTCTCCTCCAATACATTGTTGTGTTTCCCCTTCATATGAGCTTTGACGCTGGTCCGCCGATGGAATAAGAATTGGTCAAAATCAATTGTTCGGACACGAGCTAATGCTGCTCATCCAACGGCGATCATAAGCCTCATGTTAAGGGTGCTGTTCTCATTTACGTGGCGGGCCTAGTGTGTGAAGCGAGGCATATCAGATATCACGAACATCCTTGGGGTGACTGTGAATTACAATCGCGGCTCTGAGATCGGGATCGCCTGCGCTGGACATCAACAATATCATTGCCTCAAGCACGACCCATTTGAGAATAGGCGTGAATGAATGCAACGGGATCAACATAGGGGGAAGTCCGCCGAGACCTAGGCACGCCGAAGTGTCCAGAACTCCTGTCCTTGAGGTCATGGTACGCATTCTGCTTCAGTATCGACGGCGCAAGGATTTGATTCACATTCCTTGATTGAGGGAGTACAAGCGAAACCCCTTACTATCATCGCCTCTAAAAAAGGAAGTTTCGAGGGGCTTCCTCGGCTTTCGTATTTTCACGGGTGACCATGTCGTCGCCTGTTAATTCAGAAATTAGATTGATGTGGAGTTAGGACGGTATGCATCAATTCTCGTGGACCCTTTTTCCAAGTCAGCTGGGCGAATATCGATATATATACCAACAATAGGAGAAGCCGTTGAGGAACTCCAGAGGGGTTATCGACCAAAATTCGCGAGGATCTAACATGTCAGGTAATCAGACTGGCCCGAGACGGTTCGATTTAGGCACCGTTCCAAACTGAGACTGCTCTCGGTTTGTATCTTCAGAGATTTACAGGCCATTGCGGCTCAACCAGGCAGCTTGTCTCGCTTGAAGAACCCAAATAGTCGCAGCCAAGAACAGAAGAGCGACCAGTGTGCTTATACGGAAGTTCTCACGCTTAATCTTTGCATTCTTTTAGCTACGACCCTTGGATTGACCAAAAAATATCTCATGGGGTTTATCGCATGTCAGCCGTATTAGTTTTGTTCTCGGCATGTAAGGCCCACGACCGTTAAGACTTCTTAAAGCATTTATTAGGGTGCCTGCAGCTTTAAGACAAGCACTTCCGGTCCTTTGATGGCACTGGATACGTCAGGAACATTGGGAGAAACGACACCAGAGTTTCTGAGTTTTCCGCCCGGTTCATCTCTAGACGATCATAATGCGAACACAGCACAATTCAGACCCATCCGATCGTCGGCCACGCCAATTTTGCGTTTGGGCGATCCAGGCGTGAATCGCCAATACCTATGAACGGCACGCCCTTGCGCGCGTCATATAACTCAAAACAGCAGCTGTCGGGCAAATCGATAAATCATGAATTTGACCGCGCTTCCTATCTCATATATTCTCTCTTCCTGCGACCGCAATAACCTTCCACACTCCCCCTTCTGCTGGTTCCTTCGACTCTGGCGGCCTGCACCGACTATCTCCCTTCGAAGTGTTCACACTGTTGCGATCTCTTTCATTGCTTTGACTTGAAGATCCCGCCCCCCATTGACACCACAATCGTCATGCCAAGGAGCCCTCGTGCAACCCGCCACCAGACTCCTTCTACTTTGCCATATCTGGCCTCCGCGGTCTCACCCGTCGAGCTCATTGGCAGCGGGGCTGGAACTCTAAGTCAAAGCAATGAAACACATCGCCCAGCGAATCCCACCGCTCGCCGCAGCACTGCTCGTCGTGAAAAGACAGGCTGTTGGACATGTCGGTACGCTTGGTCATGCTATCGACATATTTTCCATGCTAATTCCTCAGCTGCAAGTCTTCGGGCGAAGAAGTGCAGTGATGCACAGACTGGCAGTCGGGCTCCCCCAGGCCCGTGTGGTGCGTGCAGGACTCTTGGGTTTGATTGTTTGGGATACGGCAAGAAGAAACCTCAGTGGATGAAGGTACGTTAGACCTTCATCAACTCAAGCAAGGGATTTCTGTGTCGATTTCTTCATATGTTTTCATCGCCGTAGGAGGAGTGGTCCTCCGAAAGTACTCTTAAGGGGGAGGAGGAGGTCAAGAAACGAATGAACAATTATAATGCTAGAAGCCTTCATCATGACCATGGTATGGTGCCTCTACTGTATATCAGTCCATGTTCCTGACCTGTGCTCTCCAGAAGCTGTGTCCTTCATCGATATCTATGAGAACTCTGGTTGGGCACCGGAGTTCGGATCGGAGGAGGAACACCCAAGTTCCCCAGCATCGGACCGTGCGTCGACTACCGAGGGATCGCTTCTCTTCACGTTTCCCGTGGACAACACGACTTTCGTTCCCTCCCTGTCCCCCTCCAGTGATTCTTTGCCCGTGGAACACGAGATCATTCATGGAGCATCAGCACCAGCCGCTTCGCAGGTATCAAACTTACCAATCTTCTCGCCTGAATTCGTGCAGGCTTTTCTTTTATCTCAGTTTCTCGCCAACTACGACACACACAGCGAAGCCAGCATGCCCGAACGCATCAGCTCTCGCTTCCACGACATCAACTACAAGGCTCCGCCGCTCCAGGCACCCGTGATTGATCTTGATCCTATTGGCGATGGACCATACCCGGATTCGGACGCGGAGTACTTCTTCACGTCGTCTTGGATTCGTGATTTGTTCGACTGAGTGTGTAGAGCGCCACCACCGACTTGGCTCTTGTCGCCCTTGTGCCACCATGCGATCCTTCAACATCTGGTGTTTCGGCTAGCCCGTGGTTTTGAGGTAGGGCATTTGGAGGTAGAGGTGCTGTTGTAGAGCCCAGACTGGATCCCAGGCGCTGTCGATCAAGTTCTCTGTAGAATGTACTTATGCTTGTAGTCTCACACCGGCGGAGTGCGCGAGCTGCACAATGCTGGTCTATCCTTATGTGGTACTTATTTGCGTTCGGCCATACAATATATAAGCTGCTCTTTATTGTTGGATGACCTCCGCTGACGCACCAGGGTAGATTTGGAGGCTTGATATGAATCTTGCCACGTGACCGCGCAACAGCGCGCTCGCGCTCCTACCCAAAATCAAATGCTCAGCAGATTGAATATGAGCTCTCTACGTCAGCATTGCCATATGTCACTGTATTCCACCGTGCGGTACTGCTGTGGTCCCTATATTCTTCAATGGGATGATCATGAAAGCTGCTAGAAAAGCGACAGAACCCTTCCCTGTGCTCCCGACTGGTGTCTACTTCATATGCCGATAATGAATAGTTGGGCAGATCGTGTCGACACGCCGTACCATTGGCCGGTCTTTGCTGGGGTTGCTCCCTACTGAATAGTATTCTAGACCTCGTATATCTCTGCTGAGAACCGGTGGCAAATCACAGTACCGGTATATATATCATGCCTCGCTATAAGCATGCAGTTCCTCAGCAGCCTTTTGCACTCTCCTCCCATATCCATTGCCCCTCGCTAGGCTTCTTGGCTTACTTCGGTAAAACCACACACCAACCCATCCCAACTTCAAGTCCTCTTTGTTCTCGGCCTCCTTCAGGAGGCTTCAGCACCCAATCGATCGCAATGGCTCAAGCCCATCGTACTCCTCGCTACCGTGACCGTTCGGGGGGTATTAGCGGTGCTTCTCCCACAAAGCCGTCAATGGGACCTGCTGGAGCTCCACATCACGGCGAACAATGGACCCAGAGAACTAAGTCAGGATGTTGGACGTGTCGGTTAGTTTCTTCCTCCTTCGACTCGTTCATAGTGGTAATGACGTTCAACTTGGTGATCTTCCCACTCCATATTCAAGGTTCCGTGCCAAAGGATGTCCTGACCGTGCGGACGGCGGGCGGGTTCCGTCTCAATCATGCCAAACATGCCAGCGGCTTCAAATTGAATGTCTGGGTTATGGAGAGGAAGTGGCCCCTTGGATGGTATGAATTTCATATCTTCTCCTAATACCGGTCCCTTTTTTGCGTGCTTATAGGGAGGCTTTTTTTCTTTCTTCCCAGACGCAGGGATATCCCCGCAGTGGATTAGAGTTGGTGCGCGAGCTATTGAGTAAGGCCCACCTTCGACGCCTTCGCACCGAGGATGGTCAGTCGTTTTGAACTCATTACTATATGCTGACACTGAGACTTGAGGTGACTTCTAGAGTTCCTCTCGTTTCATGCGATCTATGCCCCATCTGGCTGGATTCCATGGTTTGGGTCAAGCGATGACGAACTCTTTTCGCCTGGAATGTCAGATGTGGAACCTCAGATCGTTGGCATAGCCCCACTCCTCACCACAGGTGCCACAAGTGGCTCCGGTTTCACCTCTTCGCCCTCTTCTCTAGAGAATGACGCCCATTATGCGCAGCAAAACACTGAACTCAGCAATATGGTTGCCGTTTCCTCTGTTCCACCCCTCTCCTCTAGGTTCGAGGGCATCCAGTTCAGAGCCCCTCCTCTCCCTGATATCAACTTTGATGACCCCATTGGCGATGGGGAATACCCAGACTTTTGAAACTAGTCACTGCTCCATCTTCTAATAGTGGCTCCGATAGGCATAAGCATAGCAGGCCCTCTTTTGAGATCAGTCCTCTATCTTGTCGCCCGAACACCATACCATTGATTTGATTGCCTGGCTTGATTCCCGTCCCTTACCAGTATGCCTTCGCCCGAGATTGCTCTTTCGGTGAGGGCCACTGGGCAAGGAGCCCTTCCTCCATGTCCTTCTCTGATCGTGGTTGATACACGCGAATATGATTATGAGACCGCTGATGACTTGTAGCGTTGTAGTAGTGGTGCACTGTCGGTGCGGATTTAATTGCCCCCCTCCATGGCACCAGTGTATCTATCTTTATTCGGTACTTATTCGAGCCTGTGAATCGAAACATACACAGTTCCTTGTAAGAGTTTCCATCAGGGTTAATGAGCCTATTTTGTCACCCCAAGCAAACGCATAAGATCTGATACAAGGGAGGTATATACAGAGAGTCTAAAAAACTTGGACACTGAACAGGCGTCGAAGGCTGAATCTAGTGAAGCCGACACTCCGCGAGGGATGCTTCCTTGAACTCTGTTCACATTCGCGAGCTTCGGGATCTGCAAAGTCCAAACAATCGCTCGTTTCTCGCTGAGAGGGCTGGCTACTCTCGTCCAGAGTTGCGGCCGAGTTCGGTCCCCTCTTCCTAGATATAATCATACTCTCTTCTCAAGTTCCCATTGAGCACTTTTCAAGCTCGACCGCAAGACACCCAGCCACGTCTACACTCGAACGCATCCACACAAGCTCTCCACTCTCAGTGTTCTTCGAGCTTCCCTTTCACGCGCGCCAGGTACTTCTATTTCACGGTTGTTCCTATCACTGGATACCTGGCGAGTCTGTAGGCTTCGTGTCGCGCGTAGCGGGATGGCTACATGTTGGGAGCCTTATTTTTGTAGTTTGAGAATACCATGAGCGATAGAACCACCTTATTATGGGCCAGGACTCACTGATGCTAGCTTTTCTCCTCGCATTTGACTCACAACAGCATTCACTCAATCTGACGCATTGCCTTGCACTCCGTACTTTGAGTTGCCAAGACTCGACGTCGCCCGATTCTCCTACCGTCGTATATAGCGGGCTGAGAGGCAGCTCAGATGTCTCTCCGCCAGCATATGCAACAATCGTCATGTCCCGCAGTTCTCGTGCCAGTCACTACTGATTTGCTCCGATCGCCCATGGCTTTTTCTATGCCACGGCAATCAGCATAAGCCAGCCGATTCGCCACCCCGCAGGGTACACCGGCGTTCTTTCTACTGAGCAACACCGAACCAACGTTCTGGCTGGATGGCGACTCAATCCTCGTTGCAAGTACTTCTGCGGCAGCGACCTCAGGCCTCTGAATTCAATCTGCCGCCTCTCCAGATATCCGGGCCAATTGAAAGCCGCCCGTTAGAATTGAACCTATGTGATGATTTTGCAAACGTGAGGTCCAATAATGAAAAGCAACGGTGCTGTTTCTGTTCGTTCCTGCCGCCAGTTGGTGCCAATCATAGTCCCAATCGAGTAGTCACATACTAATGAATCGTGAATCGGAAGATCATTTCAGGAATCACTAGGCAATAACTGAGATCTAGACCTCACATACAAGCAATTCTGCCGTGATATCGGGCATATCTATCTGGTGTATATATATGCACTACCCTGCGATTATCGAAAGGTCTTCTGAGATTACTTCTTCACTCCTCCTGCTCCCTTTACCACTCACCAGGCCGTCTGGTCTCTTGACCTGGGGCCATAGGCGCGTCGCATCCCTACTCTGAGCCTGCATTGCCGAAGAGCCTTTGCCGTTAGCAGCCCAAGGACCTATCGACCACGATGCCCCCAAGCCGCCGCGTGCACTGTACCAGACATGGTGCTGGGGTCGCCAGCAGTTCATCGCTTTCGCCCGATCCCCAAGTCGCGACGCTGTCGATAGGTCCTCCTGGAGGCGGGCTTGGAGCGATCGATCAAGGCACTCAAAAGGCTCAGAGGTCCAAAACGGGATGCTGGACCTGTCGGTCAGTTTCATCCCCAATCAATATCACATTTTGTTGAATAAAATCTCGGTCAACGTGGCAATCATTTCCCTACTTTGTTAAGGTTCCGCCGTAAAAGCTGCCCCAACCGCGTAAAGGATGGCCGTACTCCATCTGGCGATTGCGACACATGTAAGCGTCTGCGGATTGAGTGCCTAGGCTATGGGGAGAAGCGGACCTCTTGGATGGTATACCTCTTTGTTTCTTACCAATACTTGTGGCTGATGTCTACATCGTCAAAATAGACTCAAGGTTCGAAGGGAAATACGCGCAAGGGGGAAGCGAAGTTTCATGACGAGCTGAATGCCTTCAATCTCCGAAGTCAAGATTCAAAAGCCAGTATGTTTCCGTCGCGATTAACGGATATTTACATCGCTCACCACCGCCGTTGCGTCTAGGGTCTCTTCCATTCAAGCGCCTTTACGCCTCGTCCGGGTGGAAGCCAATGTTTGGATCGGATAGCGGTGGCTCTAATGTCACTGCCGATATATCGGCCGGTGATTTTATGATCGCTGATGGGACACCACCCGTCGGGGAAGCGATGGATGGTCTCGCTGTCTACCCGTCGTCGTCATCTCCCGAGATTGCGCATGAGGTGGATCCGTTCATTTCTGGACCCTTACTTCATTCTACTCCCTTGCATCATGCTGCCCACGAGGCACAATACCCTCCAGAATCAGGTTATGAGCCCTACCCTGCTTCCTCCGAATCCCAGTCTGCGGACTATTCCGCCTTTGATCTGGGTGAATTCATTGCCTACTGAGAAGTGAAATCAGCTGGGTGGAACTGTGCGACGCCTAGCTGCTCAGCCATACTAACAACCTGACGTCCTGAATTCTTGAAACTCTGTGTGTTCTGCGCTCCCCTGCCAGGAAGTCATTGTGAACGATCATTATGTTGACAAGGGCTGCCCCGAGCGGATTCCCCTTCCCTATTGTTCTTCTCTGGGAGCTGGCTGGCGGGGTGAATATCTCTATGAAATCCTACGATGGCTTGTAGCGTTGTAGTACCGGTGGAGTGTCCGCACCGGTTCCTCAAGGGATCGTCTGGCACAAGACTGGTGTATTTTTATTCGGTACTTATTCCTGTTAGAGATAAAATTCACAATATATCATTCGTCGTGCTCCCTTCATCGACAGAGCTCATAGCTGCTGCTGCGTAGGGCTGGCATATAGACGGGCCTTGAATTAGATTGCGTCAATCACATGTAAACGTGCAAGTAAGAAGCTATGTTGCAGATCTATACGGGAATGAACAAGATAACGGTGCGCGAAGATTTCAAGAAATTGCAAACATGATATCAATCAAGACACTTTGCTAATCCCTAGTACTTGAATCAAAGTTTGTGCGGTGGACGGTGGAGCTACGTGACCCTCCTGCCCCTTCGGCCTGCCCATCAGCAATATGAGAAGGGCGAGATTGAGGTCCTCTGGCTGCAAGATGTGAGCGAGGGTGCGGAATCGGAGATGACGAGGGCATCTCTCCATCTAATGATTGCTGCAGCTGCAGTAGCCGTTGCTCTTCCTTCTGACGGCGATACGTATAAGGAAACATTATGCTCTTCCGTATGTCCTCGTCTTCTGCGTCTTCTTGGCCGTCGATACAAATTCTGAAAGTGTTTGGACGCCTGATGGGTGTTTCGGATGGCGCATTGGTACCAACTTCTTTGGGCGGTGCTTTCCCTTTTCCCTTTGACTTCCCTTTGCTCTTCGGTTTTCCTTTGGCTACCGCCGGCTGATCTGCTTGACTTGCTCCTGGCGCTGTCGCTTGTGCCCCACCACGGATGCCTGGGGTATATGGTGGAATCAGCACGAACATTTCCGTGCGCTTTGGCGCAGCCAGAGCCACCATTTCGGGCGAAAGTTCCGGTACGTATCCACGGTTGGATCTCTGGAGTATTCGTTCACATTCACGATCAATGCTTGGGAGATGCTCTCGTATCTCGTGATCTGAGATTGATATAGTATCCCACTGAGCAGCCGATTGCGCGCGTGCTGAGATAGCACGCTGAGAAAGGGGAGAGTGAGATGTGCGAGACTGGCTGTTGTGTCGTTGGAGGACATCTGGGGGATCGGCATGACTGCTATAACTAGGGCTAGATTCTGGCACCATTGGATGCTCGGGGCTGGCAAGGCATGACGATGCGGACCAGGATGTGCGCTCAAATGAGAGGCTAGACATCGCTAAAGGCGTACCTGGGACTTGCATCAGCGGGGTCAGGGGAGATTGAGCAGAGTTCAAATTTTGAGGCGGGGACGTGGCGGGAGGGGTAGGAGGTGACGAGGGCGGTGTTTCTGGAATCACCTCATCTTCTTCCATCAAGTCTACGTTCATTCCTGTGGTCATGGTATACGAAGAAGCGTGGGAGCGGGAGGAGTCCTGTTTCATGTTTCTTAGGCTTAGAAATCCAGGCCGGACTGCGGCCAAAGTATATTGAAATCAAGCGTACCGAGTCTGTCTCACTAGCGCTGCACATTTCCATCTCTATGTCCATGGAATCAGGTGCGAGCGGAGGAGTCCGGAGAGTACCTGAAGGTCCAGCTGCAGGGATCGAGTCTGAATCATCTTGGAATTGTGACGGGGATGGTGGTGCTGAGGGCGAGGGAGACACGCTACGCCCGGGAGGCGGGCGATGCGAAGGAAGTAAGGTCCCATAGTGAGGGTCTTCCGATACAACTGATGATGCTCGCGAAGGAATGGATGAAGCACCCCCGACCGTGATTTGTTGGGGTTGCCAATTTGGATTGCGCCGGGATGGCTGAACAGGGCGTGCATGTGTTTCGGGGCCTGTCAAGGAGACCCATTCATAAATACGAATCAGGTGGGGGTGAGTAGTAGATGAATAGTGCTCACGAGGTGTGGGTGCTGCAACCTGTTGTCTTCGTACGGGGTTCACATTATTTGCGCGGATGTTGGTGTTATTCGGATTTGTGCGTCTTTGTTTCGCGGCTCGTGCTCCAATTTCGCCCTCACCTCTGGGTCGCGGGCGTTTCGCCGCTGCACGACGAGGGATAGGAGTCATAGGAGTACGTGATGGTGGGCGGACATGCAAGCCATGAAAGCCAGGATGCACATAGCCATCGTCATCCTCGCCCACGATGTCATTTAATCCAGCGACCTGGCGCGGGGATTCAGAGTCAGAGTCGGAGTTAGAGTCGGAGTATGCGTAGTTGGTCTCTTGAAATGTCCGAGGCTGCTTGGGCACGCGACGGCCAGCTCTAGAGCTTTCTGCAGCTACTGGGGAAAAATCAGACAGTCCGCTCGAAGAATGGTCGTCATCGATGATGACAGGGTCGCTTGATGAAGCTCCCGGTAGTGGTGCCGTTATGTCATAAGGTTCTGAGTGTGAGGGTAGATAGGCCGAGGTGGGAGGTGTGAAAATTGCGCGATAGTCGTAGAGGGCGTGGTTTGGTGTGCGATGAGAAGGGAGGAGGAAACAGCTCTTAGTCAGAATAACCTCAAAGTCGTTGATCTGATCAATCACGGGCCAGAACTACCGACAGACTATAGTGGTGAACTGACACCACCAGCACGTGTAGACGGCCGAGGTGTCCGTGATCCTTTCTCGCCCAAACTGAGCGAGAAAGGATCACGGACACGTCTGACGAAGGCACGTGCTGGTGGTGTCAGCCCACCGATACTATGGATTGTGAACAGAAGAAGCACATGATTGTGCATTGAGAAGAGTGCATGGGGCGGGTAGAGAAGGGAAAACAGAATTCAGGTGGAACGATGCGCGTAAAACAAACGGGAACAGGGCGCGTGGGGGAGGTGATGAGTAACTGGTGGTTGAAAGGAACATACCTTGTATGGAGCCATTTCCATGGTAGAAGCGGATGGGATTTAGTACTCTATTAAGGTCTCTAACACGGTAATTTATCGCACGAGTTTTGGGTCTCTGCGGAGAACCTTGAGAGGTGCGAAGCATTCCAGAACAGGGGTAATCGACGAATGTCAAAAGGAATCGGTAGGGTTCGGTCATACAGGACAATAGTCTGCCAAAGACATACCTGGCATTATGTTTACTTGATTTTGTGAGTAATTTAGGGTTTCGAGAGCAGAAGGTGCAGAGTGGGGTCGAAGAAAGGAGGGGATCGTCCGGGTCGTTGTGAAACTCTCTTTCAAGGGGAATATTATATCACTCCGTAGGAGGGAAGCTCCGACCCAAGTAGGACCGGATAAAGGGTCTCAAACGGGATGCGCTGCAAGCAAAGAGAGCATGTAGCATGCAGTGCGGGACGTCAGATCGAATCTCAACAATGCTGGTACGCGTGTCACACCTTCGTCGCGCAAAGATGAGATGTAGGTGCACCGGTAGATGGTCCTTCAGCTGTGAGATCGGAAAGGAAACTCGAGCGATCAGCTACTTCAGCGAAGAGGCATAACTTCATCAGTAAAGACCAATGTCAAACAGGACGCTGTGGGAGCAATTTGATACTTGTCACACCTTGCATCACACTGTTCTTTTTGCAAATTTATGTTGATAGAAGGACGATGGTGGAGGAACTACCGAGCGATGGTGCTGCTCATCGAGCACTAACAATATGTATGTATGTACCTTCCTCACGGGCTAACTCCAGGCTCTCTATTCAAAGCGGCTGTAGTCAAACACGCCAAAATCATCCAATGAATGAACGACCAGCAAGAAAGAAGATAATCTTCCCCTCCTTTCCCGGATCCCAATGCCCATTGACCGGACACGGTCCTGGATAAGAGAGGGGTGGTAGTACAGAGGAAAGGGAGAAAAGAAAAGAGGAAGAAAGAGTAGTGGAAAGGCGGTTAGTACGGGTTAGCTCATCTCACTTTACATCAGCCTGCAGTCGGCGGCCGTTATGAACGGCCGAACAACACGCACGAAATCCAAGATCCGACGTTGACCCCAACACTAAACTGTGTCATAGCAGAGTGGAGGGACTATTGGAGTGTACAGAGTAGCGTATGAGGAGAGAAACAACACCCGATCGATAGCATAGGGAACACGAATGATGGAGGCGATCATGCGCGCAGCTGCTTTCGGAGGTTGGACTCGAGGTTGCCGTGAGAGGGGATGAACTGGACGTAGGCACCATCCCTAATCGAAAAGAGACAGGTTAATGATGATTCACCCAGCGACAAGCAAGGACGAAAATAAATGGAGGGGAAGACGCACTGGACGACCTTCTTGTCCTGCTTGAGCTGCAGGTAGTCCTCCTTGTTCACGTTGGTGAAGCCCCACTTCTTGGAAACGATGATTTTCTGGCGACCAGGGAACTTGTATCGTGCACGGCGGAGAGCCTCAATGACGACGGCCCTGTTGGCCTCCTTGGTGCGGATGGAAAGGATGATCTGGCCAATGTTGACACGGGCAACGGTGCCGTAGGGCTTGCCCCATGCACCACGCATACCAGTTTGCAGACTGTGCAAGGCGGAGAAAAAATGGTCAGCTCATCACGGATATCAGTGTGTGTAGGGAGATGAACGTACCGATCAGCACCAGCGCAGCTCAACATCTTGTTGATGCGGAGGACGTGGAAGGGGTGGACACGGACACGCAGATGGAACGAGTCCTTGCCGGAGGTCTTGGTCACGTACTTGTTGGCACAAATACGGGCGGCCTCGAGAGCCTCGGAGGAAAGCTGCTCATACTCGTCCGAGACAAGGTGGGCGCAGAAGGGGAAGTCGTCGACGCTGGCACGCTTACGGCCAAGATCGTAGATACGGATCTGGATATTTTAGCCAACGACGGGAGCAGAGTGTGGGGGGAGAAAGGTTGGGCAGAGGTGTCGACGTGATGAGGCCAAGCATGATCAGTCAGCAAAAATAATCGACAAAAATGCAGAAAATGCTACAGACCTTTGGGTCGGGTACACCACGGTTGTACCTAGACTTTGGGTACGGCTTGTTCTTGCAGTAGCGATAGCAGGTGGCTGGTCTACGTCCCATAGTGGTTTTTTACTATAGAGATGGAGGTATAAGGGAAGAAGGAAGGGACCAAAGGGATATGTGGAGGTGAGCCAGAGTCACGTGAGTGAGGAACTATACCACTCCTAGCGCCTGGATCACAAGTGAACTCTGACATACCTTCTTTTTCTGTGGTTGGTGTTTACAGTATAAGGATAAAAGAGAAAAGGGGGATGACGAAATGGCTGGCTGTGTGGTCTGCAGGGCTTATATGTTCCTGGTGAGGATGCTGACTGAGCAGATTGATGATGTCGGCCTCCACACGGTCGCTGCTTGCGGATCCGAGAGGGTATGACTCTTTTCCTTCCCGTTGACTCGTCCATCTCCTCCGAGTTCGAGAACGGCAGTTAGCTAAGCTCGGCCGCCGCTCGTCAGGATTTGCCCATCAGATTTCTCTGAGTCTTCCTGTCTCGAATCGAATGTTCTCCCTCCGTCTCTCTGTGTCGGGTTCTTCTCGTGCCTTCCATCATTCTTAGCTAAATCGACCTTTACTATCCCTCTGCGTACTGGCATGCTCTACACAATAATCGCTGTGATACGTTCTCGTTCCTCCTTGTGCTCCCGAAACCTCCACCATTCTGAAGCGGCTGTGCTCATGTCATGATATTTCTCGGATTTCTGACAAATTCTTCTGCTGACCCATCCTGCCCTTGCAGTATGATCATCTCTACTAATCGTTGCCCTGTCTGTAAAGTAAATGAGCGAGTGCACCCTCAGTAGTGACACCGTGCGCTCCGACTGTTCCGTCGGCCTCATACCAGAGTCCTGCTCGCTTCTGAGCTAATCATCCTGTATACTATTAGTCGGCTCAAGCCGTAGCTGTGGGATGGTTGTGACCTATCCTGTGGGTCCCAGCATGAGCCAAGCCTCACCATGACCGCACGTCATCATAGGTGGCTGTTGGGAAATTGGATGAGCCAACCTTGTGACCTCTTGCAAGCCACGACCTCCACTGACGTCACACACAACGAGGGTCTCTTCCTGGAACCCTGGAACCTTTGATCCATCATTGTTCTGGTCTGGACCCATCTTAGTGTCTGAGAGGCGTTTTAGTGTGTACGGCAATATTGAGAAAGGCAAAGACAACATAGTCAAGAATCGTAACCTGGTATATTATGAACTATGGAGAGAATAGCCTTATTGTCAAAGAATTGGATCCTGTTTTCTTATCGACTGTCTTTGCTGCAGCGGGCGGACTCTGGATGCCGAGCTGTTGGCCCGGCCCCTGAGTATGGTGATGTTGCACAGCGCTTGATGCCGCAATATTGCCAAGGTTATTCGGCGATAGTAGTCGGTGAGGGGCTGGAAAGGAGCTCGACTTGCCCCTGCTTCAAAGAGAGATGAAGCTGGTATCGCTGCGAACGATAAAGTTAGCGCGCTATAGGAGGCGCTCCTTTGTGGCAGGCGAAACACTGTAACTAGCGCAATTCCGTCGTCATCCTATGCAATACCATGATTTTGTTTCAAATATACCAACTATAGCGATCTAGTCATTGGATGGACAGCCATGAGGAGGGGTTCGACCCTGTCAGTCATGGGTCGGAACCGTGGATACTGTGTCCTGATTTGGAAAAGGGTGATCTCGGTGAAAGAGGCCTTAACCTAGTCAAACAAGAACCCCGCATCATCCCAACCAACAGCCAACGAATAGATAACGCCACTCTCGCACCAGCAACTGTACTCTCGACCACAATCTATACCTATCTCAATCGCTCTCTCTAGTAAAGTATCTTTTGTACCACTGTAACTTTGGCCCCTGGTTGGGTTTACACCACTCATCATCATTATCATCAACCCCAACCCGGCCCCTAACCAAACACCTTCTCCCTCTCGTTTCTCTGGACTTGCTTCGTCGGACTCTTTGATATTTTCTTTTGCCATCTAAACCCTCCATTTTGAATTGATTGCGCTCGCTTATGGCGAAGAAGAAGGCAGCTAGACTCGCTGCGAGCGCCGCAACGTCGGGCAACGCGAGCAGGACGTCCTCGCCACTCCCTACGCCAATTACGGCCTCGCCAGGACCCCCCGTGCCCCCCAAGGAGCTGATAGCCGACGAGTAAGTCCTAATCCTGCGAGCAGATACGCGTGTCAAGTCTGACTCGAGCTGACCCCATTGAATCGACACGTCCCTTCCCGAATGTCAACGTCGAATCAAATCGTGACGGCGGTGCTCTTCTCGATGGTGCTGGAATCGTCTACAGCGATGGTGCCACGTCCCCTGCGCCCCTCATGTCACTCGATGACATCGACGACGACGCCCCCCTAGTTCCCACCGCCGCTGTACCTCGTGCACTCTCACCTCCAATTCAGGAGCCACATTCGTCTGCCCCATCGTCAAGTGCCCCCATGACCACGAGCACGAGCACATCCTCAAAGCGTCATCGCACCGACTCGAACAAGCTCGCGCCACCCGCCGCGCTCTCCTCGGCCAGTCGCGCATCCTCTGCCCCTGCCCCTCCCGAATGGACACCTGCCTGGCCCGTCACTGCCACTAGCACCTCCACCTCGTCCACAGGGACAGCACTGCCCCTCAGCAATAACTACAACACTAACATGATGTATCCAGAGAATGATCTCGACATTCTCGATTCCCCTTCGGCGGGCATGAGCTCGGTCGTGCGCGGCAATCGGACTGCGAATCGCGCCCTTCCAGCACATCCACATCAATCCCACCAACCATCATCCCAACACCTCGAGCCCATGTACGCGATCCGAAGTGCGTCCGACGTGTCGATCGATTCAGACGGCCAGGCCGTCGTGAACCAGACTGCGCTCAACGCCGGCGAGATCTCGGTTCCCCGCCGATTGCCAGGCGGAGGAGGATGGCCAGATGCGGTTGGTGGCAGTCTGGGGTTAGGCCTCGACTCACCCCCGCTCGATACTAGTGAGGTGTATGGGAAATCGACAATCATCCCTGGACGAGGTGGCGTTGGCTCAGTAGGCCTGGGTGCCACTGGAGGCGCGCTTAGTCCTACGACCAGGCGATTCTCGCCTGCTGCTTCCACTATCGTTTCTCCCCCACAAACTAACATGCTACGACCATCGTCTCCTTCGAATACTAGTACCACTACGACCACCACTACCTCCACGTCATCCTCAACTGTTCCGTTTGGTCGTGCCCAGAGCGGAGTGTATGTGCATTCGCTCCTACCGTCCGCATCTGAGGCAGAGGCCCCGTCCTCGTCCGATTCAGAGGAATTCGCTGCACGTGGAGCAGCCGCGAGGGAGAGAGATGCAGGCAGATATGGACACGGACACGTTTACGGACACAGTCATGGCCATGGCTATGGCGCACGACAAAACGTTGAACCTCCAGGACATGTGGCGAGCGCGAAGTGAGTTGAAATTCTTAACCATTCGAGGGTCTTCATTGCCCGTGACCACTGGGTACTCTTTTGGGTATCTCGTGTTCCTCGGGGCTGGAAGCCTCGCTATTGCTTTATCCATGCGTGGCTCATGTAACAGCGCGGCTAACAAATGTCTGATGCATGTTTCCCTCTTTTAGACCTGTATCTTCATCTGCAAGCATTTCATCTCGATCGAGCGTGACTACGGCTTTTGACAGCATGTCCCATCGGACTCGAAAGAGCACGCCGTCAAAGACCTCACGAGGAGGTTCGTTCGACGCCGGAGTACCATCCACTATGCCACCGCCCGCTCCTCCTCCACAACAATATCAACAGCACCCTGCAACCTCGACAGCACGAGGCTACGATGTCCCCGCCTCATCAGCCACAACTCCCATCCTCACTGCGCTCCCAGCTGGACTTCGACCTCCGTCTGATGAAGATCCTATCGTCTGGGCGAAATGGGACTCGCTTGACTGGCGGCGGCTGCTTATTCTAGGATACTACAGCGGCTCTGTCCAAGTATGGGATGTCACAGACTTGGATTCGGTTTGCGAGGTTCTGCATTTATCGAATGTGTTCGCGAAATCGGGTGCGGTACCCGTTAGTGCTGCTGTTCTTCCTTTGCCTCCGCCACTTGCTTGGAAAGAGAAAGATGGCAGACGGGGAAAGGGTAGCGTGGATGCGGATGCGTTTGCGCGGGTTCGACCCTTGTTACTTGTTTTGTTGAACACTGCCGAGCTGTATGCGTACTCGCTCGAGTCGCACGCGGCCGTCAAGCGCGTGACCGTCATCCCACCTAGCACCACAAACACAAGCATCCGCGCATGCAGCCTGCAAGTGAGCGAAACTTTTGTGGTCGTTGCTACTCTTAGCACGACACATGATGTGGCGCTTCACATCCTTTCTGCATATGACCTCTCGTATCTCCATACACTACCGCTCTCGCCTTCATCACACCTCCCTACGTTCTCCCTTTCGCGACGACTGTTGAGTGTTCCCCTCCCGCCCTCACCAGGGCTAGGAGGGATCTCTTCATCCACGCCTTCTTCGCGTGCGCCAATCCTACAGTCTGGGATTGCTGTGCTGAAAGATTCAGCAGCCAGTAGAGCAGGCAGCCTACAGACGGAGGTGGCCACGACGGCGCGTGGGATGTGGAGTGGGTTGAGCTCAGTGGCGAGCCAGGCTTGGGCAGGCGTCTCAGGCTCGATCTCGAACTCTTCCTCTGGTAGTGTTTCCTCGAGCAGTGGAAGCAAGTGGCCCTTCTCATCGAGCGCTCCAACCCCAAGTGTGCTAGGCGATAGACCCCCACCACATGTAGCCACGGGACCCAGCCCCGCACGGCACGGCGATGAGTATGGTTATCGTGATCACCATAGAAGGATGTCGAGTCAGACTGGTACAACCCCTGGTCTTGCTTCGTTGGGCATTCCTGGCTTCTTGAGACCCTCGCCGACCGGTAGCGCAGCGGATGGAGTCGAGGGAGGAGCAGATGCTCCCCTCGCCGAAGCGGCAAAGCCACAATGGATTGCGTTGTATGACCTACAGCCTCTCCTTGACTCTCTTTCCACTTCCACATCCGCTGCGCCGAGCACGTCTCCGCCTTATCTTGTTGCGCATTTCCCCTTTAACCTCGGTGGTTCTACTTCCTCTGCCCTCCCACCAACATCTCTCGCCCTTTCCATGTCTTTGACTAGCAGCACGACCACATCAGCCGCGCTTGGAGCGCTCTCGCCAGTCCCGGCCATTGCATGTCTCTCGCTCTCACCTTCAGGCACGCTTCTGGCTGCCGCGGATGCCGACGGTACGACTATCAAAGTCTTTTTGGTGCGCTCTCGAGGCATCGTTTCTAGGCGCAATCGCGATTCGGCCCATCGCCCTTCCTCGAGCTCTGGCACAGGGAGGGTACCGAGCGCGAATGCGAGCCCGAGAGTTCCAAGGATGCCATCCTTGTCTTCGTCCCCATCAGATCCCTACACAACGTCGCCGAGATTGAGGAGAAGGAGCTCAGTCTCGAGCTCGACTGGTGGCGGGAGACCTGGGAGTAGCCGTGGCGGTGGTGGAGAGAGTGTTGGTGCTGGTGGCGCTGGCCTGCTTGGTGCTGCTTCTAATGCTGAGAGAGAGAGAAAGAGAGGTGTTGACAAGGAGGTTTGGCACGTATATGATCTGGTTAGAGGAATGACGAAGGGACGTGTGGAGAGTATTGTGTGGTCGCACGATGAACGTTGGGTTGGTGTTGGAACGGCTTCTGGCACACTGCGTACGTTTGAATATCACGACCAATGATGTGCAGTGCTGATGCCCATCTACTTTTTGTGGTTATTTTTTTTAGACATTTTCGCCACGAACCCGTACGGTGGACCACCAGATGAGGACTCCCATCTTGACGGGCGGGTTCGCAATGTCCAACAATTCGTATGTCAATAGTTAACTGAACCTTCATACCACATCAACTCACTATCCTCATTTCTCAGCAACCCTTGTCTACCAACGTGCAATCTTTGGCCAGAATCCGCAAGATCCTCGCTGAACTCCCTCCTATTTCCCCCATGGGACCCAACTCTCGTTATGTCAACCCTCAATTCCTCTTCGCGTTCCCGCACGTTTCGACATCATTGCAATCGCGATTGTTTGATCCTCGCAAGCCCCCTTCAACCCAGCCGGCGGGAACTCCTCGCCGACACGCTAATGCATTCCAAGATGTATTGATCACTGTCCCCGGAGTGGGGAGACTCGAGCTACATCGCGGCACGGTTATACCCTCTGTCAAGTCTTCGGAGCCTGGCTCACCTGGCTCCAGCAGCTCCAAGACCCCCCCTCGTGCGAGCCCTTCCAAGACCAGCATCTCACTACCTACTTCAGGTCTTACGCATATGATGCAAGCAGTTCGCGGCACCCCAGCACCCGGGATGAGAGTTCATATGGCTGCTTTGGCAACATGGGACGTCAATAAGGATCTCGACTGGAAGGATGTTAAGGATGAGTTCGTTCATGAGCCCTCGCCAATGCCACGCACCTACCATGAAGACTGGCTTTCGGAGGCGGAGCTCTCGACGTCCTCAACGTCGACTCAAATCCTTCCACCCTCAATCTACCTCAACCACCAGTTCTCGTTCCATACGTTCCGCGACGATGACTGGCAAGCCCCTCTGCACCGCGGTGTTCTCGATGTCCCATCCACCAAGCTGCAAGTCCGCCCTGAAGTTGAGGCGAACTTGGTCGGTAGCAGATTGGGCACCAGCAACAGGCACCATGCAGCTGAGACATTCGTTCAAGACCCAGCAATTACAGGCTCGCCGTTCGATGAACCACTCGCCACGGCGATTCACGCGCGGCTTGACCCGCCAACCCCAATGCAGCCGCCAGTAATGCCAAGTTACCCGAATGGATTACAGGTGCATCAGCAACCATGGAAGGATGCTACTACTCCACTGAGGCAGGCTGCAGCTGGTGTAGCGGGAGGTGTGGGAGGGGGGCTTGGCAGGCTCAAACGTGAGCTGGGCAAGGTTACGAAATCTCCCAAGCTGAAGAAGAGGGACTCTCTGACCTTTGACGACTCGGCGGTCGTAGAGGATGGAGGCGAGGGCGGGCCTGTAAACACAAGCACTGGACAGCAGGCAGCGCAAGATTTCCACGATGATGAGTGGCGGGAGTCGGAGGTAGCGGATGATGTTGCCGAGTATGAGTCCTATGAGACGTTTGGACTAGTCGGTGAGATGGACGAAGATCATCGTGTGCATCAGCATCCTCATCGCCAACCCGTCTCTGCACTAGCACCCGGACAAACACGACCACCCGTTCAACCCACTACTTCTACAGCCAGCCATACCAGGTCATCTGTCCCTCCTCCCCCAATGGCCTCTTCGTCTCAGATACTGCAGTCACAGACATTGGTCCCCCCTCCACCACCAATGGGTCTTGGTGCTTCCTACACGGCTGATTTCGATGACCCCGAACAATTAGATGATGACATGCCACCAGAGGTCCCCGCCAAACCCTCCACATCGAGCAAGAAACCCCTGAAGGGCCGGCGCCATGCTGCGTCAAGACTTCCATCACAGTTCTGATGTGCTTGCTGGAGGTTGAGCGACCCTCCAAGAGGTTTCGCTCATGCGGCATACACTGCCCCTGCTCCATTCCCTTGGATTTTTGATTCCATATTACCTTTGTTCTCTCGCGACGTTCACCTCATTGGTTTTGGGAGGGGAAGAGGATGTACCACGGAAATACTTTGGCCACATATATACGACATATATACTTGTAACACTCATAGCAACAAACAACATATCAATAGCATTTGGATCCAGCGATTCTGTTATCGTTCTATTCCGCTGTAAGTGTTGACAGGCTTGGCGAGGGATACCCTAAGGGATGAACACCTCAACGCCATACTCCAGGCGCAGATTATACATTGATTGACCCGACCCTAAAATGCGAAACGGTAGCGCAACGGGGTCGGTAGATCCTCAGAATGGGTCGGGCGCAATCGCAACAGCAAGCATGCTTTCCAGTAGATCTTACAACCAAACTCTCACTTTCACACAACACACTCGCTAGAGAAGATGCTTATCTCGAGAGCATACTGGGGCCATAGGATGTACTTGAATGATTATTGACAGAAAGGTGGTGATACACGATACGAGACACGAGTGATGCGGTGCATTGGGTGAATTGTAGGGATGGAACAAATGAAGCGGCTAGATAGTTCACCCGCATTAGGGACTTGGTAATGAGTATAAATTTCTGAACCTTGAAGACTTGCCTTGCAGGGATGATCACTTAGATTGTGAAGGCTGAGAAGCCGTCGCTGGTGCCGCTTGGGATTCCAAGAAAGGATCACCAATAACTAACCGCCAGACCATGCATATTCAATATGAAGATGGTCAGTAATCATATTTGTCTTTGAGCCGGAATTACTGACTGCGCTTCAAGTACTTTGCAAGGTCGGCATCAACTAGTTCTTCGCGACGACCATCTGGACCCGTTCCTCGGCGGCTAGGGCCTTCGCCAGGATTCGGGCCGCTCCCTGACCACCCGCGACTTTCTTCTCCGCGGCGGCTTCTGGTCTTCACGTGGGGTTGGGATGCCATTGGACCAGACGATGGCGCACGACGCTTGTTGGACGATGTGGTAGGGCTTTCACGCGTGTCAAGATTGGCCATCTCGCCAGGCTCAGCAACCTGGGTGCCTTCACCCTCAAACATGGGCTCATCGGGGTCACTGAATGAGGAAGAGGAAGATGAGGGCGAGAGGCGATCCATTTTCTGGGTTCTATCGACGTTGTTTGTTGAGATCGGAGGCGATGCGGTGTGGTGGGAGCCCGGACAATGCCGCCTTTCCTCCCGAGAGTGCCCGCAACAAAACTATTATTCGCCAAGAGCTCAGCATATGAAACCCAGTATATGACTGCGGCGTAACTATGATGCTACGATGAAGCATGCCTTCATGCTCGGAAACCTCTCTCGCTCTCGCGTTTTGGGTGCACACTGCTTGGAACTGTGACTCCGACATCTTGTTGACTGTGCTACTACAGTATCGTTCGATGAGCTCGGATGCAACAATTTGGACCCCATCCAGTGGGCAGGTCCCTGCTTTACACGGCGAAGTGGAACTGGTTTAATGGTCGTAAATGTTCATAGGCGCAAAAATGGCGAATCCTGCAGCCGCCAACTTGCAAAGTGTACCATGACTTTGGCGATGGGCCGTTGTGACCGAGTGTGTCACTAACCCAAGGTCTGGAGGTGGTGTCCACGATGTTGACGGCTGCAAGCTCGGGCAAACCATCCGGAAAGTCGCTCGGCTGCTTTCGAGGATCGTTCCCCCGCGGAGACGTCAAAGTCCTCGTTGAAGATCATCGCTCTCCTTAGATTCACAGTTGTGCCGAATCTCGGAGTGTAAATAAGTGGGAAATTAATACGGAAATTGGATTATATTCCCTCACCTTATACCCTCATCCCCGCATGGTGCGAAGAAGATAGGGAGAACTAATTGACATTTAGTCCTCAAAGGGCTGGGCCCTCACGCGAGACACCGGGAGATCCCTCTGGATCCTGCTCTCGTTTTCCCTCCAACACTAACCCCGCAAGGCCTCCTACCTCGTCCAGCGCGCGATGCAAAATGTGACGAGTACGAGTATACCACAAAGCACTGTCTTGCAGCTTGCAAAGGACGTTGTTGCCCCCTTGTTGATTGGGTCCTTCATCAACCTCACCTTGGTTTGTCTCATCTAAGACTGGCACAACTAGTACCAACTTTTGACGAGCCGTCATATGCACTCAATAGTTTGGAATGCTGATACTCCAGACGCTCAACTATTTTCGCCATGCCAAAAAGTGAGCAGTCAAAAACATCTGCAAGCACTTGGGAGAACCAGCCATACCTGACCGCTACCCTGCATCCAGTGATCAGCTCAAGTTGAAGCTTATTGTGGGAGCGCTCACAGTAACTGAAACGTGGAATACTCTCGTTGTTGCATTCATCGGTGAGTGTCGAGTATAGAAATCTGGGCGGCGTTCTCACTCTCGTCCCTTTACTACAGGGTACCAATACACAATCCTTTATTTTGGTAATTATTCCCTTGCTCCAACGTTGCCATTTACTTAATTAGCAACCTAGGCGATGTTCAACGTATTGTTGAAGCCAGCGTTCGTAAGTCTGCCCTTGCACTCTGCATAGTTGAATGGTTGTGAACTGTTGGGCTCGTTCCTTCTGTGATTAGTTTTTGAGATGCGTGAGTATCCTCCCTGGCCTTTTTCAGAGTATTGTTGATGACATTCAAAATTTCTAGTGACCATGAGTGTGCGCCCACGCCAATAAATCACATTCTGTTCAGAAACTTATCTGCGGAAATAGTGCACCTTGTCGTCATGCATTGTCCAGTCCTTTTTTGCTCTGTGAGTGCATCCTAGATCTTTTCCTCTATCGATCAGACACAACCGTCTCATCTCTGATGTACACCATTTTAGCCGAGTCAAGTGGCTCACTGGTCAGATATGGCTTCCATACATAATCATTGTTGCAGCAATCTTCCAGTTTGGTGAGGAAATTTTGCTCTCCTAGCAAGACAGGATGGCTCGCTGATGCTCTATCGGTAGGGTGTGGCGTTACCGTTGGCACTGGTATGCGTGATCCACACGAGAACTTCGCTGGCACTGATCCAGGTTCCCTTGTCTCAGTTGGCGTCTATAGAATTCATGATTTTGCTCGTCTCCACGACCTCAACCCGATTATCATCTTGTGGCTTACCTGCGGCGTTTTGAACGACATCGCCATCAGCGCGTCGCTGGTACACTATCTCCATAAGCACCAGACAGGTTTCCAGGATACGGACGACCTGATTGGGAAAATCATTCGGGGTATGTTCCTGCCTCGTGTCATCGGTGTCCACCAGAATACTCATTCGTTCGATAGCTGTTGTGCAGACGGGGGCCATTACTGGTTCGCCTTTCATTGTTGCTGCTGACCCCTCCATAACCAATTTTACTATTCATTGACAGTTGTCTGGTCCATCATCGATCTTACCATATTCGTGAGTGCCGTCCAGTGTTCATGTCACTTACTGTAAGACTCATTCGTCTGATCTCCCATTAGCTTGTCTACGTACGTATTGGAGCCACGAATGCGTCATGCCTCTAATAATATCAATATAGACCACGAATCTGCACTTCGTATTCACCATCTCACTGGCCAAACTTTACGCTAACTGCATGCTCTCCTCGCGTACGTAAGATGTCATCAGCCCACCACGGCCCACACTTATCTCCTTTTCCCCCTAGTCAATGCCCGGTCTACATGGATCAAAGATGCCGACAGGGTCCATGAGGTGAGTGGGGTGCCGTGTTCAGCAAACGCTGGAAATATTGATCCGTCGCTTGTCAGCTCCCCATCCCTGATAACGTCTCGGGCATCAAAGTCACCCTTAGCACTAGCGCCCACCACGACGAAGAGATGCAAGAGTCTAAGCAGTTTGACGAGAAGAATATCCGCGTCACTCGCGAGCACTCGCCTATCGCATTTGACCCCTCCACACTACGGCGATCTTCTCGGCGAGTCATACCAACTGACGGCCTCTCTCTCAACTCGTCCTTGGCAGATCCGGAGGATGGTGCAGAAGACAATCATTGAGATCAGCACGGGATACTCAAGTGTATTAGTCCTTGGGGTGTGGGCTACCTGCTCAGCTCTGTATTTGTTATGGATAGCTTTGACCCTTGAGCTGTTTCTTGACGGCATTTTATTCTAAGTTCCTCATCGCTGAATTCACTCTCAGCTCCACCATGCGCTAATTTACAGATCTCCTCGACCTCACACGGATCACGGACCTCTGAGCTACACAGTTGAGCAGTCGGTCATCCACCCCGCGGCCAATGCATACTCAGCATCATTACTGGTCGATCCACCCACTGCGCCGAATCATGTATCTTTCGGCTGATGCCCTATCCGTTACGGAAGTAATTATGAGGATCGTCAAATTGTTGGGTGCTATTTGTCGGACATGAAAGTTCCATCAGAAAACTTCGGCGGCGTACCCGTATTGCCGTCACGCTCAACCAGGCACCAGAAGAGCGCACTCTCCGCCGAGGTCATGTCGGCCATGTCCACCATTGAACACGCTTGGCACACACTACTAGAGCTGAGAGTGGGATGGTTAATATTTACACTTCTTGTGGCGAGGATGCTCGTCGATTGACATCCTCCAATAGAATCAACAGAAGTGCTTTCAATGGGCTTCTCTAGCATTCTCTTTCATATCATGATGCATCAGTACTGCTTCTAAGTTCTATGATAGTGTATTGCTGGCCAACTCAAAACGTTCCTCTGGGATCATTACGTTCAGTTGCCAAAAATATGGTGGAGTTCTGGTAATTGGGGACTTCCTAAACGTTCCTGTGGCGCAGTCCAAGGGTCCGTGATGTAACACCCGGTTCCCCGATCTCCTCGGAGTGCAGATTACCTCGGCCCTTAGTTCAAGGACTCCGGCGGCAGAGTACCACTGGCCCCACTCACAATACCAGCCAGTATGGAGTTCCCTGCTGAGGCTTAGGATCATCGTGTGAATGTCTTGATGCCCACATGATGGCTATCCTAGTCAAGGTCGAGTTCACAATTATGGGAAAGAGATAGTGATCGATGGCCTGGTGAGTCAGTGCACTATAGCGGAATATGTGGAGTTCTGCCTACACTTTCTCGCTTGCGACAATGGGGATACAACCAGCGCCCCCCTGTTAAGGGGCCGGTTCACCAACATCATACCCCTAACAGTGCTTGATCTCTGCCTCGTGCGGACTCCACGGAAGACCTCCCATCTTCTCGCATGATTGATCCCTTGTCTAATCCACGTAGATGGCCCGTACCCCGGAGTATTATTGTAAAAAGGGCTCACTATGACTTTTGCCTAGCTGCTGCTGTGAATCGTCGACTCCTGGAGCCGTGATTGATTTCGTCAAATGTGCTGCGAGAGGTTGTCGATTCTGTCACGACATGTCGGATTCTACAGCCGCAATTACACGGTCTAGGAGACCATGCGGAGATATGTAACCTTGTCAATATCCAGAATATTGGTGTATGTTTCGTGTTACTCCCTCGAACCCATGTGGCCAGCGCGCATCAGCAAGGATATGCCTGGTTGCGTAAATCGCACCTTGAGCTTCCTGCCTTCCTCCGTCTACCCCGACCATGCCCGAGGCCATAATGAACCAAATTTGCCAAGTTATTTTTGCTCAGCGGCGTCGACGTCGTCCTCGTGCCTTCCGAGGATTTGTTTCATATTTTTCATAGATCTCATTGAGCGAATTTCGGCGACTGGGACATCGCCATCGCTGTCAGATCGAGATTTCATCTGCTCTTGACATTCCTCATTATGCTACCCCACTCCGCTTATCTTCACTATGGACGATATTCGGGCCACGTTGATTGTTATTGCGTAGCCCATCTGATGAAAAACTCGTGGCTTAGAATTGAAAAATCCCGAAAGCAAACAGTCACAGCTATATGTGATGGAAGAGGAATTCGAGCTTGCAGCCAGAGGAACGGTCGTTTCAGTTATTAGGCGAAAGAAGACCTGCCACTGTCAGGTTCTAGAAAACGAGAATAGTCTGCAAAAGCGATAGAATCGAACATGTGAGAATCCTTGCGGTCTCTTCTAATCCAGGAATTCCGCATTGAGTCAAAAGAGGCTTTGGAAAGGATTGCAACGGTGACGGGCTGCTATGGTTTCCGCCATGCCAGACATATTGTCGATAGAGGAACGATCCGCAACCCCAAACTTGATCGAATATGAAATTTGATCATCTCTATGGAATCTGAGCTTCCAACAACTCTTATTCTCCAAGATGAAGGTCGAGATGCAATAAGCGCCAGGCGCTTGTGTTCGGTAATGAACACAAACAAGGAATATTCCACCAAGCCAGCCAACTGAAGCATCTCTCTATTTTATGCCAATATCGCTTGTCAATGAATGAGCAGTCCCTTTCTTGGTGCCCTGGCTCATACGCCCTATCCACTATCGACCCCCTTACAATACCTGGCCGGTCCGATTCTGTGTTTACGCCCGGGAAGGGGGCTGGAAGGAGCTCCGCAGCCGTGGGCGCTCATGAATTTGGGATGCGTGTTGCAATACACTTCTACTGCTCAGTCTTCGCTTCCATCCATGCGTGTGATGATCAAAACTGATATCAACAGCGCTGATGAATTCCGAGAGCAGAATGGGGAGGAGCTCACCTCGCATTGAACATAGATAGAACGGTCTATTAAACGCCGCCCCTCACGCTGCCGAGTAGACGCCTAACAGATGGGTGATCAGTACTAGTGATGAGGTGTTCCCCCCTATAATACCACTACACTTTGTCCGTCCGCCGTACGCAACTCCTCCGCTTTGACCCCAGCTTTCTCTTCCTCTTTGTCTCCCAGTCCTGTCCGCCCTCCATGTCTGACGGCCTCGCTGAGATCAAATCCGCCGCAAGTAAAATTGTGGGGCCTTTGGTGATCGGCTCATTCATCAACCTCGTCTTGGTACCCCAGATCTCAGGCGCTGTTTCCGGTCCGAGGTGGCTGATACCAGTATCTTGTAGCATGGCGCGCTCCTTTTACAAGCACAGACATTCTTTCGCCATTCTGCCAAGTATGTTGCCGATTGTTGGATGCCGGAACCAAACGATCGCTCATGAACCCAATACGCTTCCTAGGGACCCAAAATGGCTAAAAATCTTCGTCGCCTCTATCATTATTACCGAAACCATCCAGTCTATCTTTAGTGGTTGGATAGGTTTGTGAACCTTTCGTCTGCGCTTGAGGCGAGGAAACGTGATGGATATTGATGAACACCATCACTTTTAGCGTATTACTACTCCATCGTCAACTTTGGTGAGCTCCCCAACTCTCCATTTCCGTAATATACGGCTCTAATCATGGCGTAAACAGGGATTGTCGAGAATATCTTGACGGCCAACTATTGTAAGCACAGCGCACATTGGAGCCATAGTGTACGATCACTTCTGACGTATCGAATCATAAACCTTCATCAGTGTTTGAAATTAGTGAGTCAACATTTTCCTTGGTCCCGAGGCCACCGGTTTGACAGTTTCCGGCTTTTACGCTACAGTGATTTCTTTCGTACGGCTCTTTCGTGTTCTCTCGATGTGGAAGTAGGCCCTGACCCACAGGACTTACTCTAGTGCGCTCTTTCGTCCTCTGCGGTTCAAGTCTTCTTCGCACTGTAAGAGAAGCATCTTGTTTTGTTCACAATCCATTGGCTAACAACTTGAACCATCCAGACGTGTTCACCGCTTGACAAAGCAGCGAATTATCCCTGCTCTCATTATTGTTGCAGCTATCATCGAGCTTGGTTCGTCCCTTGGACCCACATGAGTGTGCGCATTATCACTGATCTCTCTATATTTCCAGGTTGTGGCGTCACTACGGGAACTGGTAGGTTGCGCGACAATGTTTTTCCAGTTGCCATACTGACCGCAATGCAGTCGGCTCGTTCAAGATTCACAAATTCACTGAATTCCACAAGCTTTCCACCGTCGTCATCGTGTGGCTTTCGCTCGGAGTCGCTTCAGATATCGCTATCACGTGGGCCCTCACCAATCACTTGAGGACATTCAAGCATTCTGGCTTCTCTGCGACCGATGATCTTATTTCTCGCATCACTCGACGTGAGTCCAACACAACAACATCTCCATTGTTCATTATTGATCATTCTCGCGCTGTAGTCATCATCCAGACGGGACTTGTTACTGGTGCGTTCGGCATGGGAATTAACCTTCAGATAATTCGCTCGCAGTGCTGACTACCCCGTCGCGATGCAGTAATTTGGGCTATCACCGACCTCATTCTTTTCGTGAGTATAACCTACCATTATCATCAATGCCCAGAATCCTAACATCGCGTCATGCCAGGTCCGCATCTCGACAAACTTCCATTTCATTTTCACTGCGCCAATATCGAAGTTCTATGTGAATAGTATGCTATCGCAGTGTATGTCCTTCCTTTTCGCTGTCGGTGTTTGCTCCCAGGCTCATATAGGTTTGTAGTGAACGCTCGCGCACTGTGGCGCGCGGATCAACGTGATGCTGCTCAACACTGGGTAAGAATACTCATTCTAGTGCATTTTGGTTGTATACTTACACTCATGATTCCGCTTCCATTAGCCTACTGGCACCGCTATTCAGGTGACCACGATCGTCGGTGTTCACCACGACACGAACGAGTTTGTCGCACACAAGGTTGAGCCATCAAAGCGACTTTCAGTCATGGGATCAAACGCGGCTGCTCCTGACGTTGTCCTGGACATCAAGACCGGGTACAATCACGGCTCGCAGGACTCGGATCGGACAGTAGTGGGTGATGGAAATCGGACAAAACGCCACAGTGATGGGCTGTCCCTTAACTCCGAAGACCTGGAGCGTGAAGAAGAAGTCAAACCCACAAGACGCGTGGACTGGCGTGATATGCTTTGACATTTCTTGGCATTTTTTGATTCCGTTTCCTCGCAGCACGGAGTTGTGGCGGGTTTGTTTATTTCCCTCTTTGGGGCTTATGTATTTACTTCGTATAGCTTTTGCAATTGTTTTATGTCCTATTCCTGATGGTGGCTGTTTTTAGAGTCGAAGGAGTCTTCATCCAGTATCACAAGACGCATAGCTGGGAGCGCTGGAACATGAGGACACTCATAGTGTGGGAAACTCGATGTGCGTTTCGGCTGATCAATCACCCACCCAGCGACCGTCTCAACACCCCTCTACCTCCCAACAAGGCAAGGCATAACCTGATTGCTTCAGGCGATACGCCCTCGCCAGAATGGATACACCAATGAAACAGCAAACTCGAAGCGAAACCCGGGGTGCTGGGTAATAGCGTCATCTGAGCAATTTTCTTTGTGCGCATGCTATTTCGAGCCCAGCTGGGTTCTGATCATGATCCAGCTCCGATCCCGAAGGATTTGATCGCCCCTCGCGTACTTTGAACTGTCCACTCACTTACTGAGTGGGTGAGCCACGTTCAAAGTTGGACAGCATTTGCATTGGACCTTGACTGTGATGAGCTCAACTGAGAGCGAGATGAAGGCCGCCGCCATCACCGAAGCGCCAGCATGCTTCTTCATCCCAGACTACATAACATCACTCACGCTCTGATGGACCGCGGACATTCCATTCTGTAAGGGGACGATCGTTTGAACTGTAATACAACGATCATTGTGGTGATCAGTCACGGCTACGTCCACCATCCTTATCGAGAACTGCATGGTGCTCCCCCGACACAAATTTATTTTTCATACGTCTCAAAATGAAAACCATTCTCTGCCCTTTGATGTCTCATTTCACAACTCCCGGGCCCGCTTCTTCGACGGGGGCTGGGGCCTGCTATAAACCCTCCGTCATGCATCCCTGATGAGACTTGGCCATCCCCCTCTCTGTGCCGCGATACCCTACCCCCCCTTCTCCTGCAGATCTAGACTAGAAATATGACAGCAAATTCAACAAACCCCCTAGCTGCCCTTGGCGGGACACCGCAGAGCGCTGCCCAAATGCTAGTGGGGCCGCTGATCATTGGCTCCTTCTTAAATATCCTCTTCGTATGTCCCGAATAACGTTTAGCTGTCTATCTTCGTCGGTGACCTAATGGTATTCCGTCCTTAGTTGGGGTTCCTGATCATGCAAACCGTGACCTATTATCGCATTGGAAAGGAGTTCGTTAACCTTACCTCCAGACCCACTCTGCAGCTGGCTAACGCCTACGAATCATTCCAGTGATCCGAAATGGATGAAGATACTAGTTGCAGGTCTCCTAGTTCTCGAAATCTTTAATTCCTGTATTGCCTGCGTGATGGGTAAGTGGATTGTGTACCAGAGCCTTTGGATCGCTCTAATCCTCGGCCGTCCTTGCAGGTTATACGTATGCGATCATCGATTTCGGTAAGATTATCTACACCTAACAATCTATGCTACTCTCTGAACCACCATTACAGGCATAGTTCAGGACATCGTTGGGGCCAACTATTGTATGCTTCCTTCACAAATGCTTAAGGAAAATAGCACTGACCTTGAAACCTTCTCGGGCTCCACTAGTATTCGGACTTTGTGAGTATTCTCTTTCTCTTACAATATTGGTTGCTTCAGGGGTTACTGACCTATCGTCCCCACAGTGATCATGACTGTACGGCAAAGATACTGGTTCTTGGCTGGCGCACCTCACTTACTTGCTCCCTCTCGCAGACCGCAGTCTCAGAATTCATCGTCCAAGCATATTTCGGATTGTTAGTCAAGCCTATCCTTCCCTTCCTTATATATCGTGCTAATGCTGCATCTCGCCGGTAGACGTGTCAAGTGGTTGACGGGGAAGACTTGGGTTACGATCGTCATCTTCGGTCTCTCCCTCCTGACTCTCGGTACGCACTTATCCATTTTTCGTTGTCCCCGCCATCTTTTCTTAACATCATCCTTATAATAGGATCTGCCTTCGCTGTCGCTGTTGGTAAGCAAGCATGGGTCCTGACCGCCGATATTCACCCTGACTCGGCCCTCCATTCCCGTAGAGGGAGCGTTCATTGTCAAAAAGTTCATTGAATTCAGACGCTTCCGATGGCTCATTATCCTCTGGCTCGCCTCTGCGCCTGTGACGGATGTCATCATCAGCTGGTCTCTCGTCCACTATCTGCAGGCCAAGCACACCGGATTCCCGGCTACGGATGATATCCTTGACAAGATCACCAGGAGTGAGCATCATTTTTCATGTCGGATGTAACGTGCCCGAGCTGACTATTCCTCAGGTGTCATCCAGACCGGAGTCGTCACTGGTAGGTCTGATTTCATGATGATAATAAAATTGTTGCTTAGCCGCACTTTCCGCCGCAGTCATCTGGGCCATCGTCGTCCTCGCTGTTTTCGTGAGTCGCCATATGTTTCATTCACATGGTTAGCGTTTGCTTACTTATTTCTCCATCACCCGTAGACCGCCGTCGTACGTGACATCATTTCTTTCCGCGTTGTGTGGGCGCCGCACTCACGCGATACCATCAGTTCGAACCTCTCCACTTCATTTTCTGCATCACGCTCGCTAAGATCTATGCGAACTGCATGCTTTCCTGCCGTAAGTTCTTTTTGTCGATCTCAAAGCCACAGCGTTCCTAACCAGATGGCAATAGTGAACGCTCGCGGGACCTGGAATTGTGACAACAACACACCCAACAGCAACGTGAAGCAATGGGTAAGTCCTAGTGGAATTTTTACACTCTATAAGGGTCTTCAGAGCGCTCAATGATCTTTTCAATAGTCATCTGGCCGTACTAACACTGGTCTGGGCACTTCGAGCTCTCAGACCGGCAACAGCGTCATCCACGTCCACCGCGACCGCATGCAATACTCTGCTACTGAGTCTTACACTTCCATGGATATCAAGCGCAACGTCAGCCTTGACATCCCTCCCCCACTGCCAAGGAAGGCCACTCCCATCGAGCCCACGAACCTTGAGAAGGGCCTCGCCGCCACCGAGGATGAGTTCCTCGACTACGAGACCGAGCCTCGCGCCCGAAATGATCGCCGCGTTGATTGGAGTGGCGTTCTCTAGGCGCTCGATTCTCCGCGAAGTGGCTGGCTGAATTGGTCAGCTACTTCGCTGGGTCGGCGCGCAGATGTGATGAACTGAGCGCGTCGGGATTTGATCCCCTCTTTTGGGTCGTCTGAATACTATTTTGCTGGCTGTGCTGTGTTGGTTGTGCTTCGATCTACTCTACTTGGTCCGAAACTGTGTACATGGACCAAAATACCTGTTCTTGTACATTGTTGCTTGTGTAGTTGTTCTGTACTGTACTGTGTCATCTGAGATTTATCTCACTTCCGCTCTTTGTGCTGCTGATGTCTTTCTCCTCTCGGATCTCCCGGTTTCTAATATAACTGTTGTCTTTGCTCAGACGTGCCGGTCACTCTGAGCTTTGAATTGGAGTGAGTGGCCCCAACGGATCTTAGCCAACAAATACCTACATAGGAGGAGCACTGGGACGGAGTGCTCATAGTTCACCTCACTCCTTTCCTGGAGCGCTTGACGGTGCCGTTGTCCGTGATCGACGGATTCCAACGTGGGCCAGTTGCCGTAATGCACGCTCGCCAAGAATCATGGCCTTTCCGGACGGGTAATGTTCAGCCGCCTCAAGTGTGATACCCCGCCATCATTTGAGGCTAATTCGTGCAAGTTATAGCAGATGACGCACTCTTGCCAACGTGCTTCGATCACCAAGCGAGTCAATGGGGCTACGGCGCAAGTGGAATTTCAGATGAAAATTATAAAGTTTCCGAGAGCACTTGATGGAGCACGACGGCGCGTCTCCACGACAATGATCGAAAGAGCAATGAACCACGAGCTCAGTCGGAATTGCAGGGGCCGGTGTAAGCCGATAGTCGGATCTCGCACTGGCACGGAAGCTTGAAACGAAACTATAGGTCGACATCGAGTTTGAAAATATTCGATCGGACAGGGTGTGAGAAGTGATCGTATAGCCCAAGCAGGGGAATCGTAACGAGAGTGAGGAAATACAGTTCGGGTGGACGATGGAGAATAGAGCAAAGGATCAACCAATCACGCGGAAGATGATGCAGCCTCCTTGCCTTTCCCCTTGGAACGCTTTGTCAACATTTTCCTACGATGAGTAAGTGAGTGGCTGGGGTAATTAGCCCTTGCAGATCGTTAGCACGCACTGTCGAGATGTCAAAATCATGTGCGCCTTCCGTTCCTGCAGGCTTAATGGGCTATTCTCGAATGCTCCCAGCCACACAGGCTTCCCGGAGGCGTCTAACAAGTTGGCGTCCTGGGCGGCTACTTCCTTTTCGAGTCCGAAGCGTTGGATCAGATTAGTACCCTTCTTAGAAGACGAAAGGGCGGGTGCTGCTGTGCCGCTCGCTGGAGATGACTCAGGAGCAGGTTGATCAGGCTGAGGATACAGTTGGAAGAAGGCAGGGGGCGGCTGATGACGACAGCAAGTTGAATTACCTTCCTTGATGAGGCAAAATAATGAGTCAACACTCACCTGAGGCAGAGACCCTTTTTCGATCAAAGTGTTACTGGTGACTTGAGCATTCCCGGTTCGAAGCAGGTCATAATGAACATTCGCTCTGTGCACCGAAACCAGAAAACGGGGTAAATAAATTGCCGCGATAGGTGGGCTTGGAATTCATATGAGCCATACCTTGGTTCTTGGGGAAAGGCGCTCTGCACGGAAGCGATCTGTTCGTCCACAAGCAGCGCAATGAAAAGGCAAGTGAAAGTTGTGGGATCCTTAGTGACACAGAGTGGTCAGGACTAATTGAACGTGACTCATACCATTGCTGGAGTCACTGTCTTGGGTCGGAAAGGTAAGGATGGCTGCGCTGGATTGTTGCCATTGGCAGGTGTCCCTGTGATCGTGGATGTTGAGCAAGAAGGAGGTGGACGAGGTCCGAACGAAAGGTAACATAGCAGCCGTCGGATCAATCGTATATGGCAGGAGTCGTCAAGAAATGGAGTGTTATAGAGTGTGGGGCGCAGTAGATCAAGAGAATATTGGTGGTGTGGCGGGTACTAGTTAGGAAACAATAGAAGAGATGAAGACTTGGGGAAATCATGTCACACGAACCTGGCTGACCCCACCATCTCACAAGCCCAAAGATCACAACCACCGCAACCAGTACATTTATGACGTCGGAATCCATCCTATGGTTTGGATACACGCCCAGCCCACGAGTGTTCTGCGCTAAACTAAGCGCAAGGAGCTGAAGACCGAGGTTGTCAAGCGGACGTAAACAAATCGTGAGAACCCTCAAAGCTGCACAAAAAGGGCCGATGGTCACCATTCCTCGAATAAGTTTTGTTTTATCATCAAGAATACTTTGCTTCATCAAAAATTGGGCCACTATTGTTGCATTCTTCTGCTATATTCCTGCATGTGCTTGATCGTGGAAAGTTTGACGCCCGCGAATGAGTGCCCACCCGTGTGAGATGTTGCTTGCAATTAACCTACTTTGACAAGCTCTTCAAGTGGGCCATAGCTATTCCTTCTTCCTCGGGTAATTATCCCTCGACCCCCAGTACCGACCAGCAAAGAACATGAGACACTGTATTCGGACGCGAACGCGTTCAGTTGTTATTACAAGAGTGACAGACAAGAGTATAAGAGAAGCTACACTCTAATAATAACCAAATAAGAATAGACCAATGTTGCATTGAAGAAAGACGGAAAGCCCTCCAACCCTCCACCGGTTATACATGCCATTGAACGAAACCACACAACAATGTCCAAGCGTGAGCTCTCTATACCCTGATGTTGCGGACCCAGCTGCCAGTTGCGTTTCTGACGCAAGAAGTGGGGCAGCGACTACTGCAGTGGAACCGGCCAACCCTGGAGCAGGTCGTTGATTGTGGGCGACCCGTCATCTCCAAGCACGGCGTTGGGATCAGGTTTGTTCGAAATGATCCCAAAATTGGTGAAGATGAGAGGCGGCGTTCCACTGTTGAGGTGAGGAAGAACCTGATCTGGTGGTAGAATTGGAGGGTATCCTCCAACGAGCTGGGGCACGGGCATAATCCCCATCGTATCCCAGAGGAACGGCGGGGTCGGGTCATATTGAGGGTCTTGGAAATTTATGGCGGAGGGAGATGTATCATCGGGAGTGATAGGGTTATCGTGGAGGTCAATAGATTGAAAGAAGTTGGAGAGGAATGTGTCAGGGTTGGTGTATGCAGAATCAGCCGATGCCGGAGAGATTGATGGAGTCGTTGAGGGAGAGGGTACATCGGGACACGGGGGGACGAGATCGGGGACCCAGTCGTCTGGGTAGATACCTTTGAAGGAGACTTTTTCACCTGTTGGGCGAAATAACGTCATTCATGCCTGGCGGGATGGCCCTCGATGGTTTGATATATACTCACCAGGCTTCTTGCACCTTAGGCGCTCCTTCATCAATTTGAGATTAGCCTAGCAAGGGTGGCAGCAAATGATAAGCGATATGATGCTAAGCAGATATTCTTAAGAAATACCAACCCCCTTCATCCAACCCGGTCTGCCGTGGCGATATCCCATGCATTCGTAGCGATTACCACAGGCAGTGCAAGGTACTCCAGAATATTGCCCTTCGCACCGCTTCTTACGGAGGCTACAGAAAATATCTCAGCGATGGTAAGAAGGATAAAGTATCGACGCTAAGATTTACCGGCAGGTTAAGCATCCATTTTTGGAACGCAGGCTCTGCGTTTCACCATCGACTTCGTCGCTCCGTCCCGGAATGCGCTGCGCGCCCAAGGATAAGTTCTCATATGGAGCAGCCTTGGACCGGCTGCCGCTATATGACTTATCTTTCGAACCCACAGGCATGCCAGACTGAAGAGGTGAAGACCACGGCTAAGAGTTGAGGGAAGTGTGTCGAGGGAGAGTTGGGGGAACGAAGCAGACGCTGACGGGTCTTTGAATGCCACATCCCCTTATATATTTTCCTTATCATTCGACGTGAAATCGACGAGAACGCTGTGCCATATGCCCCAATCATAGTCGAGTGTTGATGACTGCGGTGGTCAGTGGCTGAACACTGATATGACGGGGCGCTGCTCTCAGGAGAGTCAAAATCGACAAAAGCCACTCATTTTATATTTCCGAGAAGCAAGTAATCCCACCCTAAAAGCTCCTTGTTCCTTGGCCCAACGATTGAGTGGTCCTCGATGACACAGCAGAGACGCCCACAGCTTTCGATTTACTAGGATGGATCGGAGTCACCACAAGCCGAAAGTTCCAGTGAGAACTGCACAGGGTGTTGAATTCGGATTAGTTCAATCAATTTTAGAAGCAAGAAATGGCCAGCTGGTGGTGATGGCGCTGCTCAAGACCCCAGATATTGGCGCCTCCACAACAGTCAAAAGCAGAACTCATTCAAGTTGTGTTTACCCAGGCTGTGACCAGATTCCTCATCGACCCAAGAGATGGTTGATAACGTGTCTATTTCGTACCGAGACGTGATGTAATGGAGGTACAGAAAGTATCATCGAATCGTATGCAAGTGTGTTACGTTATGATAATGGAGAAAACCAGAGAGCCTCAACGGAGAAAGAAGAAACTGAAATACCGATACAGCGCCAAAATGCAAAATGTGTCAACATGGAGGAAAAGTTGCATCGCATCGACTTCACCCCAACCAAATAATAGGATCGGAGGATGAAGCAGAGGGACTTCATTTATAGGTACATACTAGGAGCGCAAGCCCAGGAGAACCAAGTGACAAAAAAGACAAAGAAAGGTCGAAGGAAGATGAGCTGATGAGTGTGGTGATGGATGATGGACGAATGCTTGGATGGATAGACGGATGGATGGACGAGGCTAGCGAACTTGAGCTATCGAACAGCTGCAGCGAGCGGTCGAACATAAGGACCTACATTCCCAGCGGACCTGCGTCGATAAGGGAACTCTCCATACCCAAATCCACTGGGCCCCCGGATCCCGCCTACGCGACCAAATGCCTCTTCTTCTGGTTCGTCGATTGGACTGTAGACTCCAGCTTGGTTTCTAGCGCTCGCTAGGTACGCGGCTTGCATGGACTCGACACCGAGAGGAGGACGATAGACATGGTCGACGCTTGAGGAGACAGAGTGGCCCACTCGTGAACGGAGCTTACGGTCGTCCAGCTCCAGGTTTCGGAGTAGAGGAGAGGGGGAGTCGGGGGCTGGTCCAGGGGAGTGAAGGGAGGATACCCTGAATGGAGAGCGACGTCCAAGGCGTCGAGGATCAACAGATATGCGAGCATGCTCACGAATAAAATTTGGGATCGGGGTGCGTGTAGCCGGCTGAGGAGGATCATCTAAATCCTGTTTTGAACTAATGCTAGTAATGGATTGAGTACGCGATCGCGCGGTGTAATAGGACGAAGCGCCCGATGTGCTGGTGAACGTGGAAACAGTGGAGAGGTTGCGCGTGTGTCTGGAAAAGGGGAATTGGTTCGTCCAGAGAGTTCTCTGAGGCTTTGGGGTGTTGTCGAGCTCCACGCCAGACCCTCCTGACTCTGCGTCGTCCATCGATGCGAAAGATGAAGCGACTGTGGTTGCAGAAGCTCGCCGACCCCCTCCAAAGGAGAAATCAGACAGCATACCTGGGGAGAAGAGAGGGTTTGATGAGTCAATGGAGGAGCGTGTGTCGTTTTCGGACATCATACGAGCAGAGGGTAATGGTGGGGTAACTGGGCGAGATGGTGTCCCATTTTGGGTTGTTGAAGGAAAAGGTTCTGTGAACTCGATGGTATCTTCAGGCTCTTCATCCAATGAAAGGCCGGCAGCGGGTTCTGGTAGAGCTTTTTCGAGCTGCTCCTCTAGTCCGGCTAGCTCGGTGGATTTGGCATCCCATACTTCCCGATTCTGCATGCAGCGGGTGTTGAAATGTGCCAGTTCAGGAGCAAAACGAGCCAGGGCAGTGTACAGTGGAGCAGTGAAGACATCGACAAAGCCAACTTGGACTTTCACTTGCTCCTTAGCAGCTGTCACCTCACTAATATCCCACCCGTCGGCTTGATTGTGGTATAGTGCGGCATGCCGTTGATGTGACGATGATGTGCCAGGCTCCTGGAGGGGTGTGAAGATCGAGGGCCGGTTGGGAGGCGGCACCTTGGAAGGCACAGAGGTGGGGAGGGCCATAGAGTTCTCAAGCGTGGCCTGGGCGTACCACTCGTGCATCAGGGCACGCGACCACGCTTCGCCAATCGCGGGAGGCCGGACCTGTCAAAATCAAGAAAGCCACGCGTGCGTCAGTCGCGTGGTAGGCAAATCGTGCAATCAAGCATGCTCACAGGGTTGGATATGTCAGCACACTTCATTAACGCTTGGCAGGCCAGGAGCTTCACCCTGCGAGGGTCGTTGCCTTCTGCCTGGTTGGCAGCGCGTTGGTCGATCATCGAGTTGAATTGCTGAATCCAACCAAAGTGCAGACTCATATCGGTCGCAAGAACGGTCTCCACGAGGGAAGTACGAAGGGGCTCAGGAAGACCGAACACGAGGTCATCGTTCCGAATTAGATGACCCAAGCCAAAATTTCGCATCAGCTGAAGGAGGAGAGTGCAATGCATTCGCTCCAGCGTAGAGGAGTGGTTGAATAGCGATGACAGGCATGTTCCAGCAGATTTCTTCAGGAGAAATATTAGTGGCCATAACCGACAGGGGCAACAACAATCGAATCCTGACGCACCATGAACCCATTATTGAGACCTGGGTGCCCAGCATCATGCCCCAATGCGGCAATGAAGAGCATAAAGATGTCTACAATATCGAGGACATCCTTCAGGGTGCCGGTTTGCCCGGTACGTCGCCTCCAGGAGGGGGTTGTGAGAGCTGTTGGGTCCTCCAGGATGGAGATGGGCGGGATACAGCCTGCATCCGTAAGGAATGTGTACATGGCTTGAAGAACATCGACAGCATGCTGATAGTTGTGGTAAGTGTTGTCGTGGCTATAGACGGAGCGCATGGCCTGGAGGAATGGACGAAGTTGGTGGGAGCTGATCCCATAGGCATCAGTAGCTCCTTCGATCGTGAAGAGGACATCAAAGATTAGGCATGTCGTCTCGAAGAGCTCCTCTTCCGTTAAGGAAAGAGAGTCGAATGCCCATGAGCCTGCCGTACTGATGAGATGTGAACGGGTTGAGGGGGCCATGGACTGTGGTGAGTCGTCATCGGGCAGACAGCTCTCAGGTGTGGTCTGCATGTACAAACGAGAGAGCATCTCGGCATATCTGTGGATAGATGAGTGTGCGATGAGTGGATGGGGCGTTGAGCCTTGACGAGCAGCTCATAGCAAGGGGATACTCACGGCATCGATACATGTTGGTCATCATCTCCGCGTGCCTGTCCCTCGTTGGCAAAGCGGAACGGCGAGCGATTTTCCTGGAGAGCAAGGGCTAGGCCGCCGGTGTCGACACTCCGCCTGCGAGTGGCATTGTACTGGGCGAGATAAAAGTCTTCTGCTCGAAGTAATCGGGAGGTGAAGGGATCGCGAGCGGGATGGGAGCAAAAGACCATGGTTGCTCTGGTGGGAGACAGGAAGGAGAGACTCGGGAGGGCCGAGATTATACCACGACAGCAGGAAAATAAGATATGGTGGGTCTTGCTGGCTCAGAGATGGGAGAAAGAAAAATGGCAACGGGCAGAGAGACCTCGTTGTCGGGTGTTGACACCAGCCCGCTTGCGAAGGTTTCACAAGTGCGGGATGGAAATTTGAGGGGGGGATTACAACAGGAATAATTATACCGAGTTTTTGGCAAAACGAAGGCTGAGAAAAAAAGGGCGGGAGCTTGACACAGAAGGCTGAGGAGGGGGTCAACTGGGGGTCTACCTCGTTCAGTCGCAGGGCGCTTATTGGGAGACGGAACTAATCACACAGGGCCCCCTCAAACCCCGACTCGGAGTCGAGGAGCACGCCACGTTTTTTCATAAACAGCCTCATTCCTAGGTGTACAAAGCACGTAATCTAGCAGGCAAAGGTACAGAATACGGAACAAAAGCGTCGAGCTCAGGAGTATTGCTACAATTAAGCCCACATCGCCTTGAACTTCTCCTCGAAATCCACACGCACTGAGACAAAGGCGCAATACACATTCCAATCTTCAACCGGCAACTGCGGAGGCTTTTCTGGGAAAGCGGCACTGACCCCCTTCCCGCCTGCTCCAGAAAGCAGATCTTGAGCATCCTCCTTGACATCGTCAATGTCGACGTGCTCGCGGCCAGAAACTTCATCACCCCCGCCTTCACCGCCTCCGCGCAAGGCCCGCTTAAATATTTGCTCCAAGGCCGTCTGGATGGCTTCGAGGACGAGGAAAAACTCATTAAGAAGATACCAGACTTGCCCACGTCCAATGAAATTGGCCCTGCTGAGTTCAGCCACCTTGAGGAAACGAAGGAAGAAAAAAGAGAACAATGAGTCAGACAAATTTGGGGCTGTGAGAAGTAAGGGAACCGTCCCTGCAACATACCGAGCCGTGAATGAAAAAGTCATAAAGCGCCGCGTTCAGGGCCCATCGTGTATTCTTGTCTGGGAGATCGAGATATGGGGTCATGAACGTTTGTAGGTGAATGCCGGCCCTGGCAGTAGTGCAAAGCTCCTTGACTGTTGAATAAACATCACCTAACCCGGAATTTGCTGCAAACAGCGATCGCGTCTCGGAACGAACCGCGCGCTGCTGCAGGGTCGTAATGATGGGGATGTCTTCTGGAGACTCTTTAGCTTCAAGGGTCTGCCCGAATGGAGTGGTGGTCGCGTCTGGCATGTCATCTTCGTTCTGGGTGGCATAGACATATGCATATCCAAGATATGAGTCCAGAACCTGTTGATTATGGGCGTCAAGGATCTTGCGTGCAGCCCCAGGCAAGGCTGGAAGCACCACGACAGATGCGGAACGCTTCAGGTGGTCAAACAAGTGATCCTTGTTAAACTTCAAGATGGGCCGACGCGCAAAGAGATGCGATAGGATCAGAATGATGGTCCGAGCAATTTCTCCCTTGTTGGCCGCCTTCTCAAAGTCCTTGCACAATGTGTGGAAGTACCCTGCGCCGAACAGGGATACCAAGGCCAAGTTCCCAGGCTGGTGCTCTTGCAACATAGTTGCGAGTGGAGTGAGAGTGAGTGGAGTGCCATCGGCATCGAGAAGCTTCGATCGACGCAAGAAGTCGATCCCGAACCGCAGGAGGTAAGTAGTCTCCAATTGACCGGCTTCTGTGTCAACTGTAAGTCGAGGTACAGAAAGAATGCCTTTTATCGCCTTTTTAGCGGCGGCTTCATTCTGAGAACCCTCGAGGAGCCGAAGGGACTGTAAGGCCAGGGTCACAGAAATCGGATATCGACCCGTCAGGGGCGGAAGGGCGGCCAAGTGGAGCTTGCAGATCTTGGCAAGAGGAACGCCAATGAACATAACTTTACCGAGCTGAGGCGACGTCAGAATCCAGACTGTGGTGGTATATATCGAGCAAACACATACCAAGTCAAACCCACGACGACCCGCACGACCAGCGCACTGCCGATATAGCAAAGGAGAGAGCCACTTTGAGTCTCCAAGGAAGATGCTAGAGAGCTTTGAGCATCAGTCAGTAAACTAGACTAACCCCAAAACACTTACGATGTTCGTGCTGGAGCGTTGATACCAAGAGCAAGCGTCTCAGTAGAGAACATCACACGAATATAGCCGACGCGGAAAAGCCTGTTGACGGTCAATTTTAGTCCTTCAGCGCCATACTAAGCATTTGAGGCTCCACGCACGTTTCGATGAGGGAGCGATAGGCCTTCGGCATACCGGCATGATGAAGCGCAATGCCTCTCCTCAAGCAATCGGTGACCCATTGTGGGAGATTACTCCACGCCAACTCCTTTAGATCTTCCTCGAGCTCCTCTCTCGTATACTTCTTGAAGGAGCAGTACGAGAACTCTGGGGAGGGATCATCAGGGTCCTGAATGCCAGCGGGAGGCAAGCGCGATACCCCGTCGTCAGCAGCCTCTGTCCCCCGTTCCTCGTCTTGGCGACGGCCTCCGTCTTCATCTGCGGCTCCACCGCCTCCTTTGCGTTTGGAGGATTTTCCAGCATCACGAGGCTTGAGCTTCGACTGGGTCTTCACCCAGCGGTCCCATTCTTGGACATTTTGCTTCCATTTTGGACTCGTAGCTCGCCATTTCTCCTCTGCAGCAATAAGTGAATTGAGTAGATGCTCAGCGATTTGGTCCATCTTGTTGCGAGAGAATGTGAACAGGATGGCTGGCTATTTAAAAATCGTATAGTTAGCCGAATCTGATGTACCAAACACTTCAGAACGGGACGTACCAGATCGTCTTGCTGGTCAAGAACCTCGAGCATAGAGACAAGCTGGGTTCCTATGGATTCCTTCGGCATGTAATACTGAGTTTGGGCGTCGACCTCCTCATCTGTGCCATCGCCGATGAACCCGTGCGCCAAAAGCTCAATAGTTTCATTCGCGAGGTCTCGTTCATTCTCATGCGCTGACCTCACAAGGGCATTGAGCTCAGTTTTCAGCGCCGCCTCGTACTCCAAGACATCCTTTTGGCGGAGGAGTGAAGTTGCTCGAGACTCAAAGAACAGGTTAGGCTCAAGAGGAGCTAGGCGAGCCTTGAGGCTTTTTGAATTGGCCATTTTCAGCATGGCACGATAGAGAGCAAGGCAGTCTCTGCTTTCAAGAGAAAGATCGGCAGGAAGGTTGACATATCGAAGCTCCAGAGGAGCAAGAGGGTGGATAAACCGTACAGGAGATTTGGAGCTCGAGCTATCCCAGACGAACTTCCGCAAGTGTGAATAACGGTGCGGATGCATGATCAGACTATGTTGGTGACCTGAACAGGATGTCAGGGTTCTTTCCTACTCAGAAGCACGACGAAACATACCATGTGCTACTTGCACGCTCTCAAGCCAGCCGTTAAACCCTGCGGCATCACCAATAGTAGCGCTCAACCCAATCACGGGGCTTTGTGTCATCAGAATGAGCTGAGTCCATATAGTTCCCCGCTCCTCAGATATGGCTATTTCATAATGAGCCCATGTTTATTGTTCTTATCAGAACGAAAAAAATGCTCACAATGAATTTCATCGAAAATCACGTAGCGGATTCTTGGGAGCCACGTCTTGGCAAGAGCGGGATTCATATAAAGGTCAAAGAGAACTTCGGGGATCGTGACAAGGATTTGGGTATCAAGTGCATTGTTAAGTTGCACTTCACGAGTATCTAGATCGATTAGGATCGATGAGCCATGAATTCTTCATCTCATCAAGGTGCACGGAAAACTCACGAACGGCCCAGCAGCTTCCTCCTTTCCGTTCTTTCTTGAATCTTGCATACACCTCTGCAGCCTAACAGGAGAGACGGAGGTGAATCGCCGTGGACAGATCAGTTGGTTGCACGGGCTTACCACTTGCGTCACTAAGGCTTTGGTGGGAGCAACGTAGATGAGCATTCCATCATCTGACTCTCGTAGAACCTTCTCCATTGCATAGAAACCAATGAAGGTTTTACTAAGCTCATAGCCGTTAGCACTCTCATCTGAAGGCATGAAGGTAAAACTTTCCTCACCCAGCAGAAGTCGGAGCAACGACCAGCATTGAGCCGCGTTGGTCAATCTTGTCGAGCACAGTAGCCTGCCAAGCATCTGGGTCGAATGAGGTTCGGGTGTCCGGCTTACTATCCATAGATCGATCCATGTGTTCTCCAAAAGCACGCAACTGGAACTCAATCGGTGTCTCCGTGATGGGGAAGTATTCACGGAGCGGTTCTTCCTTGCTCTTCTTCCACGTCTTGGTGAATGCAAATAATGGTTCGCGGTCGGCCGCAACCCCATCACGAGGTTTTGGTAGCTCGATATCGGCGAGCCCAAGGCTCTTCATGAGCGTTTTCAGGGATTTTCGGATAGTGGAGGTGCAGCCCTTCATGGTACTCAATGTCTTGATGTCCGCAAGGAGACGCACTCGGTATCGCTCCGCCGTGGCAGATTCCTCAGCATCCTCGTCATTCATCCACGAGCGTAAAACGAGGTCTAGGCGATATAGCGTCATTTCGGCTTTGAGCCAATCCTCTTGTGCTTTTGTCGATCGGAACATTTGCTCCAACATAGGAACCTGCTTGGGCTCCGGGAACTTCTTCAGCTCCTCGAGCTGGTTGCGCCACCAGGAGTCAGAGCTTGCCTCAGCTTGAGATGCTTTCTGTTTGGAGTTGGCCTGTCGAATCTGCTCAGCCTTAGAAAGGACTGGGGCTTTCGCCTTTCCTTTACCCTTCGCTGGAACGGCTCTATCCGTGCTCGATGATGAGGCTGCAGCCTGGGTTGGCTTAGCCCTAGACGAGGTGGATGTGGGGTTGGCGACGATTACTTGTTGTTGCAAGATAGCTCCCGCCGCGCCAGTGAGAGACGCAGCTTGTCTAGTGAGATGTGCCATCTGTCGCTGATCTCGCTTGAGTTTTTTCTGCCTTGCCCGTTCGTCAACTGGTGGAGGAGCTCGTGCAAGGGCTCGATGAGCGGGAGCACTCTGTGCCCCCATCGGAGCAGCAAAGGGATCCAAGAGAACAGAGGACGACGCTTTCTTGGATAGAGATGAGGCCGGCTCTGAAGTAACGGCGACCTCAGGGAACTGGGCTTCGAACACATCATGCTCAAAGGGGAGGGTTCGGATCGCAGGGCGCGGAGGCGTAGCATTTTGGTTTGGGACACGTGTGAATGTAGAAGAAAGTACGCTCAGGTTAGCCGAAGGGAGGCCAGAGGCAGTCCAGGCCTGATCAACTACCCCTGAGAGAGCAGGTCCCAAGAGATCCCCAAGGCTCGCACCACTGATCACTCCGTCGACGAGGTAGCCGAAAACGTGACCATCAATGTCTATGGTGTACTTGACTCCAGAGACGGAAGCAAGCAAAGAAGGGATTAGGATAGGGTAGAGGTGGTTGTTGACATGATCAAGGATCTGGGCATCCAAGGAAGGAGCGACTTGGGCTCGATCGTCAATGTCGATATACGGCAGTAGGTATTGATGAGCTACCCAGACATAAAGCAGAGCCCGCGTTGCATGGTCTATGGGCGTGGGCTGCGAATGAGTCAGGCGGAGGCATTGTTCCAACCAGCCATTCTCGCTCTGAGCGCCTCCGGTGGTGGGAAGTGGTGGTAGGGAGCTGAGCACATCACGGACCGTCTCATCACGCGATCTTCGAAGCTGCCCCAAATCAACAAGAGTTCCCGTAGCTTTCGAGGCGTCATTGGTGTTCGGGTCCCTGGGAGATTTATCTTGGCCAGGTTTAAAAGCTTTAGTCACAAACCCTATGGCCTAAATCATGAGGGGGTCAGCGCGATGCACAAAACACAACATAAAAAGGGTTTACGAACCTCCGACTCTTCAAATTCCACCGTATCAAGACTGGCTACGTTCAGACCCTGATAACAGAACCAGAACAAGGCAGACATCTGTAAGAATTCGGCACTAGGATGGGAGTGTGTACGCAGGCTGAAAAGGATCATTTCGGGCTGTATTTGAACCCCATAAGATTATGATGAAGTTTCCCTGGGGGTGAGAGGACGTACTAGGTTTCCAGATATGAAGTTAAGCCATGCTTCGCTTCGAACATCGGGAAAGGAAAACACTCTAAGACCAATAGAACGCATGTGGTTTATGAGGAGATTCCGCAGAAGATCCAACAAAGGAATTGATTCCGGACTGTGTCCATCGTGGAGCAGGTGGCGGTGAGCTGCAGAAACGTCGCGGAAGGAGTCTCAGCTTTGAATCCACGAGCGCCAGTACGATGCAACGCACGATCAAAAAATACAACGGCCAATCCCCTAACGCGCTTTTGAAGGGATTTCAAAGCAGTCTCAAGAATGTGCTTGGCATGCAGCAGTTGGAAAGATATTCCTAAGCGCGCGGCAAGCATCAGCTCGCACTCGTTGGCTCGACAGAGGCCAACTCACCTTCTAGCCTCAAAGATTTATTGCTTAGTACATGATCGATGATAGAGTCGCCTAAGAATAGTATATTTAGCTATTGCCCAGATGTTCCTGTGGATAACGATACCTTCCACGAGAAGCAGATCTCCAGCGAGCCCACCGCTAAAGATGTCGACACGCCGAGCATTCAAGTTCCTCAGCCCGTACCACTTTTGAAGCAGAGCTTCGTTTTCCTCGGGCGATATAGGATCGACGGCGCGACCAGTATTGTCGGCCATTTCTCTCGATGACTTGAGTCTGACTCGAGAGATCCAGCTGTAAACAACTGCACGTGTTGGGTGGCACTACATGTCACGGCGCGGCTCCGAAATGACGGCGCATCGGGCGATCAGAAGGTTAACTCTTACCTCTCCCTACTTGGTCTAAAAATCCCAAGATCATCGATTGGAATGTCTTCGTCAACGGCAACCTTGTGGCACATTCGTGATGCTGTTGAGAGTGATGTGGTGAGCCTCCCAATCGAGCCTTCTTGAGCCCTTGTCCTCGGCCGATCACTAGGGCGCCTAACATCGAAAATTTCTCTCCTAGAACGAAATCTTACGACTCATAACTGAGCTTGTACGCTATCCTTGTTGATGAAAGGCATAAAGTGACGTAACATCAAATCTAGGCTGAGTATGAGAAGGAGAAGGATTCGGTCAAAGCAACACCAGAATTAGTATGTGCGACCTCGTTTGGTGTCAGATGATCATATCTTTTTGACGGAGAAACTTCGTTGTAGTTGAAGAAGAATATTTTCGAGAAAGGCCATGCGCGAGTCCTGCTTGCTTTCGCAGGCACTCCCGACAGTCCTGGTGAAGCGGTAGGACTGGCACTATACTTCTTCAACTACTCAACGTAAGTCCACTTCGTCGTAGGTATATTCGCATAAATACCGATTACGACGATAATGCTAGGTGGACTGGGAAGCCGGGCATTTATGTGAGTCTGTTGAGGTCACTCTTGATCCACTTCTTCTAAGCCGTAACCTCTCCATAGCTGGAGGATCTCTATGTGTCGCCTGAGCGAAGGGGTCAAAAAATTGGCAAGGCTCTCTTTGGCCATCTTGCGAGAGTCGCAAAAGAAAATGATTGCGCTAGGATCGATTGGTCCGTTCTCAAGTGGAACCAGCCCTCGATTGACTTCTATAAACAGACCCTGAACGCGATTGTGATGGAAGAATGGCAAGGCATGCGATTAGTAGGCGCGGGGATTGATGCACTCGAAGCTTTTATTCCTAAGGCAGAGTAGAATGTACATGTGCCTTCGCGTAGATGGACGTTATATCGTAGCCCCAAAATGGGAACCAAATTCCGATCGTGCACGAAGCCTTTGCAGAAGTATGCTCCGTAGCGAGGAGGTTTCCACCTTGGGAACTTCCAACCACCGGATAAAGTTTTTGATTAGGTCATCCAGTTGTTGCGAAAATTTTGCCACCTCGGACGCCGGGGAATCCAGTGACCCATTGCGCTCAAAGTATGCTGCAGCCGCTTCCCGAGCCTGGATCGTAGAATGCAACGAGCTGACGCTAACTCCAATGAGGAATACGAGCGGTGTTATATTATCTGGGATGGGAGGAAGTGGAAGCGTCCCAATACGACTCAGCGTGTGGGGTACAAACTCCTGGAGAAGATGAGAAAGGAGGTAGGGAGGTTGTGGTCGTGCATTCACAATCGCCGCAGAGAGGATTGTGGTCGGTTTGGAGATCGACACTCCCCCTCGACCATCAGCCAGCATCAAGGGAATTAATTGTTGGTGTAGAGCGCCAAGTATGGCACTGGGCGCACAGGATGACAAACGGCCGAATGGAAGGGGAGAAGGCACGGCTTTGGGTATCAGAAGGGAATGAACGAGCGCGCGAGGGTAGTCTGCGTGTGTACTTTTTGAGGGAGCCGCTGAAGATGATCCAGTGTCTATATAGAAGAGTCTTTAGACTGAAGCTCATTTGTGCTAGGGACTTGTATTCACTGACCGGAGGGGGCGTTTAGCAGTGTGTTCACAGCACCTATGATCTCCATGCAAAGCCGCTTGACATCCGTGATGGAGGACTCTTCGATGAAGGGGAGTCGCAGGAGTCGTAGTATGGAAGGGCCAGCAATTTGCACCGCTGGTGCAGGACAATTAGGTGATGTAACAAGTTTATGTAGGGCTTCAAGCCGAATCCCAGCACCAGGTCTGCATACGCAAATCAGAATATCTGGTGAAGAGATCAAGTGAAGGGACATACCCTTCTCTTTCGATACTAGCCACCAACGCCAGCAGAACAGACGGCAGCGTCCACCTCAAAATCTCGCTTAAATAATAGTCTAGACCCCCAAGGAGAACATCATGAACGTTATCGCTCGTCTGATTGTTGAATCCTTCAACTAGTATTGTGGGGGCTAAACGAAGAAGAGCTAGAGGTTCGGTGTGCCTGTTTTGACACTGACAGTTAATAAAAGAAATTGGCTAGAAAACCCGATCTGGCATTACCTCTGTAACTCGTCATCAATCCCCTCGCTAGCTGGACTGAATATTGAATGGATCCACTTTTGGGTTGTAATTATGTCGTCGGCGGATAAACAGGACAAAGGAGTGGAGACTCTTGAAGGGATTTGAATGGCTGCCACGTCGACAGGAAGCTGAGGTACAGCGGTGAGAACAACAGGTAGTTATCTGATCGTCACTGAATACATACCTTGAAACGCAATGTACACACTTGCGCGAAGAAGATCAAGTCTCCGAACTCAACGAGTGATGACTGTGCATCATCTACTCAAGGAAGTTAGCTTAGGCGGAGGAGGCATAAACTGGCGCGATCTACTTACTTGCAGAAAAGAAATCGAAGCCTGTCATGAATCCGACCATCCTCCGGATAAGTTTGGCGATTGGAATGTGGAGACAGACGACGTCAAGAAGGTCTGAGTTCAAGTATAACGCGCGAGAGAGTGCTGCCAGCAGAGCAAGCTTGCCCTCTGAGCAGGCAGCCTGCACTGACTAAATGATAGTGGTAAGCCGAATCGAATATCCAGTGTTCAGTTGCAAAGGATCCTCACATCGTACGCGAAATTAGCAAAGGCGGCATGTGAACTATAGCTCGACAACAATTCGTTCACAAGTTCGCTATCTGGCTGGAAGGCTCCAGAATCAAGCTTGGCAAGGAACCACTCCTAGTAATACATCAGTTGGTCTGCGTAGATGCTGTCCTTGACATTGCCCACCTCGAGTGTAACCCCATCGTCCAGGGCGGATGCCCTTACTTTATCAAGCTCAAAGCGGTCGGTTGGAAAGTGAGGGGCTATGGAAGCCAAGGTGACATGTTCATCTTTGACCAGCTCAGCCTTTGCGAAACAGTGCACCAGATGGTGTGCAAAAACCAGGTCCTCCCTGATTGAGTCGGAATTTAGCCGTGTGCTTTCAAATTAAGGGATAAGTTGTGACGCACCGGCGTAACTCTTTTGTACCATCTGTAGTTGCGTTTCCTTCTGGGGACCGGCCGCTGCAAGCAGCAACAAGATTAGGGTCACCGACAACGAACGATAGACTTGAGGACACTGCCGTCCGCTATCACAAGTTGAGATTGCAGACTCCCGTCACCAAAACCGAATGTCAAGACTCACAAGGTCATCAGATGGACTGGGCTGATGAGCAATCTCCTCCACATATTTCAGCAATCGCGGCAACTAGAACAATCCTTAGTATCTCTACCCATGATAATGAGGGAATTACGAACCCTTGCAATGGTGAACGCCGCCATCTTGGAGAAAGCTTGGTGGCGCTCACCCTGACGAGACAATGACACCAGATGGACAGCAGTTAGGAGCAGGCTCCGGACAAAAACCGCCGAGTTCATATCAAAACTCCGGTATAGAGCCAGAAGATCACCCGTTGCCGACACCGATGAGCCTGCCCCTGAGGTGAAATATTAGCTCACGAAATAGGACAGAGTGATCTAGAAAATTTACCAGGATTCACATTTACTAGTCGTTGTATTGTCACGGAGCATGCAAGCTCCGAGCCTTCAGGTAGTGCGACATCCTGAAATGACCCTGGTGCTCGACTATTGTAGATGACAGCTGCTTGGGATAAACGAGTTGACGTTGGAGCATCAGACTGGGCACCCTGTAGCCGATACACATGGAACGATATTTGATGACTCCATTCGCCGATTCGTTGTGCGGTAGAAGAAGACTCTTCAACACTGGAGGCGAGCACAACGGCAATCTCAGCCAAGTGTGCTTGCAGGTCAGTGGCGTCGTTGAGAGACAGCGCATCTAGACCTGGCACACTATTCAGGGCATATAGTAGTAGCAGCAGTGTATGCATAGACAATGTCGCAGAGAGAGCTGGGTGATGTGCTAGAGCTTGCGTGCGTAAATTGGCGACGAATTTAACGAGGTGAATGCCGCTATGGATCGCATTGAGAACATCCTCAAGAGTTCCCTCAGATGGAGTTGGTAGGAGGATGTAGGGGGGAGGGCCGCGTGACATGAGGGCACTTATGACATGTTGCACAAGCTGGTCAAGTAAAGACAGCTCTGACAGGGACGAGGTGGACGAGCCGACAAATGGTTGTGTCAAAAGGCCAATGGTCAAGACGCGAAGGGAGATAATTCCAGATAGGACAGCGGTTGGCACGTATTGAGGCAAATTCTTCTCTGCTGGGTGGGTGGCAAACAGAGGGCGCAATGCGGCCCAGACCTGACTGCCGACTTCATCATCTGAGATGGAGGGATTCCGCTTTTTCAGCTCTTGAACGAGGCTTTCCCACTGCGAGGAATCAATACTATTTCACGAAATAAGCTATCGGGCCTACTTTGGGAGCTGAGACACCGTTGAGGACACAAGTTCTTGTCAAGTCGCGGAATTGTGTGGCCATCGCATGAGGTGTTGCCCGCTGTTTGTCTGGTGAACCTCTCGACCATCTTGTAGCACAATGCACCAAAGCAGTTCCCCAAATATCTCCTTAAAAGTATAATGGAAACAGCTGCTTCTAAAGCCATATGTTTGGGCTGACTTGAGACTCCATGGCTCGGCCCGCGTCTCACATCTGGCCCCACTGGCATGCTCCACACGACAACATGCAAAGGACGAGTAAGTTAGGAAGCTGCTAGCCTTAGTGTGCTCTATCGACAAAGTCTACTAGCAATCTTACTAGCATTCGTGGATATCTCGGATAGGAGCTGTACCCCTCCCGGTATGAACGTGGCACCTCACGATGGGGACTTCACAAGCGCATATTCCCCATATACCAGTGCTTGAACCTGGATTAGCGTGTTTGCCTTCACTATGAAATCTGCTGTGAACAGGTCGAAGCACACCCCGCCTCACTACTCCCACCGGACGGTCCGCGATTGAAATATGTGGACTACAGACTCCATGCCATCATCGGACCGATGCGTCGCCTGATCACCGAGACCGAATGGTAGAAGCCCGAACCCCGCCAAGACGTTTCCGACACCAGTACTAATCTCGCACTTTCGCCGGCTCACACCCGAGTCGTTGTCGCGATCGTGAGCTCCAACACTGGGAGTATAAGGTCGCGAGAGAGAGAGGACCAACCTAAGCTTTTGCAGAGCGTCAACCTCCGTCGCAATGTACCCCGTAGCCCTCCTCTTGTTAGCTCCTCTTGTGGTATCATCCACGATCCCGGGATACCGCGCAACAGTGAACGATGGCATTTCGCTCGCCATTTCTGCTGCATCCAACTGTGGTGCCAAAGGTATCAATTTCTCGGCGGCTACTGTCACTTCCAACGTAAATGCTGGGCTCCCATCCCTCAGCACCTTCAAGACAATAGTAGGCTTTGGCGACAGCTACACAACAGATGGCAAGCATGACGGCTCCACTCCTGCAGCAGCCGTTCTCACAGGAACCAGCCCCGAGGCTGGTGGACGGGTTACCAACGGATTGACCTGGATTGAAAATCTCGCTGCTGATGTTAGCGCGAAGATCATGGACTACGCTGTGAGACTCTCCCGTGACATTATTCGACTTCTGCGCACCCTCTAACATAGGATCATCTCACACATCCAGATAGGCGGCGCGGTGGTCAGTCATGCCAAACATATCCTGCTTCTACGCTAAAATTAGGTCTCTATGCCAGGTCAACACGACACTTTTCCCAACAGCTATTGCCAAAAATGCTAGTGATTTCGTGCACCAAGGTAACCTCTGCTTTTCGATGAACTGTGGGCCAGGTCTGAGCTGCTATTCGATGAAGCCGCGACCTTTCTAGGTCAAAACAACGCCCTTTCTGCTTCGACTACGCTCTATGCGGTATTCTTTGGTGCGCGCGCTCTCTCTCTCTTATTTTGTACAAAGATTCCTTCAAACTCAAGCATTGGATTGCAGGTATCAACGACTACATCTCATCTGTGAAGGACGACTTAGACAACCTCCCAGCCGCAGCCACGGATCTCATTAATCAAATCAAGGGACTAGCCGCTTCACCTACGAATGCTCGTAATTTCCTCGTTGTCGACGTCTATGGGCTCGGCAAGAAGGCTACTACAGGGGAGGCTTGGAAGCTGCAAATATTCAAAGCCCTCGGTGCTCTCCATAATGGAGGCATCAGCGGATTCAAGTTCGCATATGTGGATCTTGAGCCTCTTTGGGAAGCGATCCTTGGCACGAGCCCTGGCTATGCAGCATTCGGTTATACCAGCTCTGGTGCCTGCACAGTCAATAGCTCGACAATCATTGGTGATTGTTCCGGTGCGTAGTTGTCAGCCTCGTGATTGTTTATCCCTTTCTCAGTTCGATCCTCTTCTCAATTGCTAGATCCTGCGCATACTTTCTACGTAAGTTTCCGATCTCTAGTGTCAATTGTAGAACCTACTCATCATGCTGGCGGTCACAGTGGATTCCTGGGTATGATCCCGCGTTCGATAAATCTGCAAAACAATGTCTCAACTTCTTCTTCCTCTCAGGCACCCATCCAAGGAGACCCATCGCATCGTGGCTAACTACATCGTAAGTTTGAATCGGTTTATACTTTCTCTCTATTGACCACTGTCCAATCTCTCTAGGAGGAAGCCCTCACATCATGTACTATCTAAATTCGTGGCCCAGCTGATATTTCCGGAATCTTATCCGTTGAATAAGGAAAATCAAGCCTCCCGTCCGTCATTCACATTTGCCACACTCTCGATCCATTTCGCAATATACAATCTGGGCCGTTGGTATTACATGGTCCGGCCCAAACACTTGTTCTTCGGTTCATCAACGCTCGATCCTGTGTGCGATCCCTACAACGTTACCTCTGACCTTGTTAAGCAGAGCCAAGCTCAAATACTATCTGAAGAGCATTGGGTGAAGTCACGTCTTCAACCACAAACATCACATGTGAATCGACGAGAGGCTGAATAACAATCGACTGCGTGAGGAGCCGCTAGTGGAGCAACACGAAAGGACGCTTGGCGAATGCGTCAATCAAAGATGCATGCTGTTTCCTTATCCCAACCAACCTTCCCAGTGAAGGCGGCTCAAACGGTTTCGACTACGGGACATGGCAAAGATCGGCGAGTGTGCGAAGTTTAGATATCACGGAAGTTGAGAAAATGGCGTGTACGTGAAGCTAGTAAATAATCTGGTATCCGTTGCCAGGTTGGCTCTCATGTGCCCGTTCACGGATCCAATGAGCTCAATGATCTGCTCCAGACCCACGAATAGGTGCTTCACGCAATATGTCAACCCCGAGGCCATGAAGGCCACGAGAAAGGGTGTTAAGTAGCGGCTTAGCCCCAAGATGACGGGAATCGGCACAGGGTGAGTGGAGCTGAGTACGGAAGGACGCTCCGCTGGTCGGCAGTGGAAGACCGGAAGGACCACGATCCGGCATCACGGAGTCGAGAGTGGGAGATGCGCAGCACGGGGGACTAAAGATTAGGTTGAGGATCAGACAATCTGAGAACTGCGTAGCAAGGAGCCCATGGTCTGCAGACAGTGGCTGGAAAGGCTGGGACTCAGCCCGTGCCCGACACGGTCGTGGCTCACGGGACTTGATGATATTCAAGCTGCTTTTACTCAGTGGATAATGAATCATGGGTAATTTACCGCATTCGGAGGGTCACAGAACAGCAACAGGTTCCATTGTCATTCTTGACGGAATGTGTAAAAACCAGGTTGCTAGCACCTTCACTAAGAAGCTGGAGAAGCAACCAATTAGGCGGTGGAGAAAGATGAGAAGCAAAGTTGGCCTGATAATTAAAAGGGTGGCCAACATTTACGAATGATTTCGCAGACCGCGGTCATTGAGATAATTTTAGAATGATTCTGGAATCTAGACCACCTAGGCTGAAGTCAAACGTGCTAATAAACGCTCATAGCGGGGCTGGTTGAAGCGCGAAATCGGGCTAGAGCCAAACCGATGACCGCTGTTCCTCGATGGAGGTCGTTACTCTTCACGTTTTTGGCATCACGGCGCCGTGGGTGGAGTGTGTGCTGCTTCCTGATGGTGAAGCATCAAGAGCCTAAAGCTAATCTGTTATGACGTACGAACAATGCGCGGACCGGAAGGATGGCACCACTTGGCCGATGGCTATACGTTTGTAAGCGTCATGTTGGACGTCATCTGGTGGAACATGGCCGCAAGAAGCGTGTTCGCACCGCAGCATATGCGGTCTGTCCGTGGGTGACCGTCACAAATTTTACCTAAACTCGCTTGTTTCAGCATCTGGACTCAAGGTGTCAGAAAGTCGTAAACTCTCTATAAAACCAGCTCGTTTGCAGTGCTATGATGCCCATCACCCTTCCGCCCCATCCTCTCCGGGTTTCCATATCTTGCCTCACTCTTGCTCCTCTCGGGCGTTAACGAATTCTTCACGACTCTAAGAATCAATATGGTCTCCTTCACATCGCTCTCCGTTCTCCTTGTTTCAACATTGGCCGCTGTCCAGGCCGCTCCCCTTAATCGTCGTATTGTAGGCACTGAGAAGTGTACTACTGTGGCTACAGGGAACTTGAGGACTAGTGAGTACACCATCCCTGGCAATCGCTCATTCTAGCCCTTGTTAACACGAATCTCGCCCTTCTTCCCAGGCAAAGGCGTTGAACTCGGGTTTGTTGGCAGCACCCTCGAGTTTGGTGGTCCCTTGGAGGTAGAGTTCCAAAGCTGCACTCCCAACTTTGGAGGTTACACTGGCACCGACAACACTCCCATCGAAGGTATGTAACTTTCTCATCAGGATAGCCTCTTCTACGCCATCATTGCTAAACTTTTGTCTCCTTCGCATCATTCATAGGCCATATCTATATTCCTTCCACTGGGAAGTGCTTGACTACGAACTCTGCTACCTCAGCGTCAGGGCCCCCCTTCGTCTTCGAACAAGACGACTGCTACTACTCTGATGACTCTGGCCAGTTCTCCTCCAGCTTCATTAAGCAGAGTGATGGAAGCATTTACTATGCTGGAGTGTAAGTCTCACGACCAACCGCTTGTATACTGTTCATTGTCTCACTTCGTCTCCCTTCACAGCACTCAAGCCGATGGCTCAATCATTGCTTGGGGCGACGTCTGCAAGTCAGGCTATTTCGGCGTCTTGTCGACTCAGACCGACGGGGTTGCGACCATGAGTTGCGTGGATAATGGGGATATCATTGGCCTCAACATCTAATCTGCATCGAGGATGAATGCGTGTGGCGACCATTCAAGTGTTTCCCCCGCATCGCCGCACTGGTCATTCTTGGACATTCTCTTTACTTCATATCGGACACTTATCAACCACTCAGATTAATCACGACGCGCAATCACGTTCTCAACTACGCTTTCTTCGCTTCACTGTGCTCTCCACTGCATCCCTACATGGACCTCACGTTTTTGTACACTAAATCTCGTATTCTGTCTTGTAAACCCAAATTACATCTTCATAATTTTCTGGATGTTGAAGCACGACTGTTTGATAGCCAACGAAGTATCCAGGTATATAACACAAGACTTCAGCCCGATTTGGTTGGATGGACACACCAGATATCATCTTCAATATATGTCGCATACAGCTCTGTGATGAGATTTTATTTAGTGGGAGCAAGGCACTGGTTCTCGTAACAGTGGTAGGGCGAGCGGCTCCGCTGCGAAACCAAATAGGACAGAACACAACAAAGCTTGATATCCCAGCGACAGCCTCTGACTACAGCTTTTATTAATACTAAAATTTTCAACCTCTGGAATCACGAGCAAGGGACCGTGGCTCGCAAGCTTCCCAATGTAGCAGGATTCCACTTTCGGGCTCAGTCTGGCGGAGTATTTGCTTGACCCATTCTACGATCCGGGCCGTCGCCACTTGGCTATTGGCTCCGCACTCACCATCTAAAACCTCCCAGCGGCTTGGCAGGTGATCCTCAAATACCCAAATGACGCCTCGTCCTTCCACACCATGACAAAACTAGTGGGCTTGCATACCCTAAATAGGCGTTGAGAGGCCACCGAGGCCTGGCCAACGTCTCCCCCTTGCTCATGCTATCTTGCATAGATATCTCAAACCAGGCCGTGCGCCACCACGACCACTGGACGGTCCGCGATTGGGATCTGTGTGCTCCACACTCGTGGTGTCATCGGGCCGTCGCATCGGCTGATCATTAAGATTCAAGGAGAGAACTGCAGTTCCCACCAAAACACTTCGAAGCAAACCGTAATCTCGCACTTTCACCGGCTTAGAATCGCGTTTACCAACGCGGCGGCCAAGCCTTATAATCTCTTGAGCGAGAACGACCAGGCCTAGCATCTTCACAACACCGACCTCTATCGACATGCTCCCTGCTTTCCTCCTCTCGCTAGTTCCTTTTGTGGTGTCCTCTGCGATTCCTGAATCTCGGGCGACAGTAAATGATGGCATCTCACTCGCTATCTCTGCTGCATCCAACTGTGGTGCCAAGGGTATCAATTTCTCGGCGGCTACTGTTACCTCCAACGTGAATGCTGGTGTCCCAGCTCTCAGTACCTTCAAAACAATCGTGGGGTTCGGCGACAGCTACACTACCGATGGCAAGACAGACGGTTCTACTCCTGCCGCCGCAGTTCTCACAGGCACCAGCCCAAAGGCTGGTGGTAGGACCACGAATGGATTGACCTGGATTGAGGACATGGCCGCTGATGTAGGCGCCAAGATCATGGACTATGCTGTGAGTCTTTGTGTATTTGATAACTTTTGCGCTCATTCTCACACAAGGTTTCACATTTAGCATGGTGGTGACGTCGTAAGTTACGCTATGAGTTGGCGCTTGGCTCCTTTATGCTAAACCAAGACCTCTTTACTAGGTCAATGCAAGCGTTTTCCCGAGTGCCGTTGCTGCAGGGGCGGGTGATTTCGTTGGACAATGTGGGATCCTTTAAATCCGCGTTCCGACCAAGATCTAACGGGACATCTTAACAACAGATAAAACCTTCTCGGGCCAAAACAACGCCCTCTCTGCTTCGACCACGCTCTATGCTGTCTTCTTTGGTATGTTGCCCCATGCTTCTAAGAACATTCTCGCTGAGCGCTTTCGGAATTCAGGCATCAACGACTATAGTTACTCAAAGACGGACGGCGGCCTATCAACAGCAGCCACGGACCTTGTCAATCTGATCAAAACACTGGCCGCATCGCCCACCAATGCTCGTAACTTCCTCGTCCTTGACCTTTATGGTCGAGGCTCGCAGGCCGCTACAGGACAAGCTTGGAAGCTGCAGATTTTCAAGGCTCTTGGTGCTCTGTACAACGGGGGTATCAGCGGATTCCACTTTGCATACGTGGATCTTGAGCCTTTATGGGAGGCGGTTCTTGGCACCAGCCCTGGCTATGCGGCATTCGGATATACCAGTTCTGGTGCCTGTACAGTTAGCAGCGCAACCACTGTTGGCGAGTGCTCAGGTATGTGTCGTGATGTTCCTTTTTAGTAATTGCGCTCAGACGTTTCCGCCGTTGCCTCCATTATTAGATCCCGCGCATACTTTCTACGTAAGTTTCAATTGCTCCAGTTACGGCCTCGATATTGACTCGAGTTGCTCCTCCTTCTAGTGGATCCCAGGGTATGGCACTTTGTTCCGTGAATATAATATTGACGCAAGAGACCTAATCTTCCCATCGACAGACACCCATCGAAGGAAACCCATCGTATCATGGCAAACTATGTCGTAAGTAGTCATCGATACATGCATTTCGCTGTTCTCATCGATTCCATATTTGCAGGAGGAAGCCCTTACATCGTGTACTATCTGAATTCTCAGCCTATACCATCTATGGCAAATTTCCGATACGCTGCACAAATAAACCAATCCACGTCCACCTTGCCTCCACATTCTGCACCGTTTCCACTCAAATCCTCAATATGGATAGCTTAGACCTGACCTCAAACACTTTATCCCCTCAAACTCCGATATACATTTGCTTTCAGCAACCTAAAACCAGTCGAAGCTCGTGGAAACTTTCACATGAAACATCAGGGCTACCAGTGGCTCACAAAATTCTATAAAATAGGGACACTTGAGAACTCTACGATCAACACATCCACGCGGAACGGGGCATAATCGATTGATTTACAGGGAGGCAATCATCATCAGGCGCACATGATTCCAAATTCACCCATCTGATCCTCCCCAGCTCGCTTCGCGCACCACGCCCCAGTCAAGAAACAGATGGGGGCTTGACGTCCGCGATACAAGTATCGGATGGGCTTCACATACCCTGGACAGTGCATCAAGTATCCTGATGTAGTGGTAGAACGCCACAGCAAAGCATGTCCCTCTTGACAACTTTCACTGAATGCACTGCTATTATGGCCGTAAGCACCCCACACTCGTTGCGACGCCTGACCTAGATCAAAACAGGGAATCCTCATTCCCACCAAGAACCTTCCACGGCGAATCCTAATCTCGCATTTTCACCAGCTCGCCACACCCAAGTTGCATCTGTGAGAACGCTGGCAGAGGGACTAGCTCTAGTCTTTGTGCACCATCGATCTCTTACCGCCATGCTATCCACGGTTCTCCTCTCGTTAGCTCCTATCGTGTCGTCCTCCGCGATTCCCGGATATCGCGCAACAGTGAACAATGGCATCTCACTTGCCATCTCTGCGGCATCCAACTGTGCAGTTGATGGACGTGATTTCTCGTTAGCTGATGTAACCTCCAACGTGGATGCTGGTATTGCATCTCTCAGCACCTTGGCCACCATTGTGGGTTTTGGTGATAGCTATACAACCGATGGGAAGAACGGCGGCTCGACTCCAGCACCAGGCGTCATTGCTGGCACCAACCCTGAGGCAGGTGGTAGAGCTACGAATAAATTGAGCTGGTTCGAGGGTCTGACGGCTGATGTGGCCGCTAAGGTCATAGATCAGGCAGTAGGTCTTTCCCTCAGTGTAAGGCCCACCCTGTGCACCCTCTGATGTCTGATCTCACTGAATTAAGTGGGCGGTGCTGTGGTCGGTTTCGCTAAGGCTGGGACTGCGCGTCTGTGCTGAAGAACTCCGCAACAGGTCAACGCAAGTCTCTTCCCCAGCGCCCTAGTTGCGGGGTCTAGTGATTTCGTAGGACAAGATGATATTCTTTTTGTTTCGCATTATTAACGAGACCTGAAGTTATCTTTGCATTATTCAATATCTTCTTGAGACAAAATAACGACCTGTCTGCATCAACTACGCTGTACACCGACTTCTTCGACACGCCACCTTTTACTGCTACGAAAGCTACCACTCAGGCCATTCATGCATTCTCGAAATGCAGGTAATAATGGATATGGCTATTCACGGATTGATGGTGACTTCCTACCTGAGGCCGCCACATATCTCATGAACCAGACTGAGGCACTGGCCGCCTTGCCCACAAATACCCGTAACTTCCCGTCCTTAACCTATATGGCTGAGGTTCAGAGGCTGCTACGGGGGAAGCCTGGAAGCTACAAATACTGAAAGCTCTTGGCGCACTCTGGAATGGGGGGGATGGCGGATTGAATTTCGCATGCGTTGACCTTGAGCCTCTCTGGGAAGCGATCCTGAGCACTAACCCCGGTTATGCGGCATTCGGATATACCAGCTCTGATGCGTGCACAGTAAATAGCTCCAGCACTGTCGGAGATTGCCCAGGTATGCTATATGATCTCCTTCTGGTTCTATCTCTCAACCAGTTTTATTTTCATCGTCGCTATCAGACCCCGAGCATACTTTATACGTGTGTCTATCCCTGAGTATGATGTCTCGTTTCGTCAATCAGATTTTCGTAAACGTCTCAACTTCCCCTGTTAGGCACCCATCTAAGGAAACCCATCTTATTATGGCGGACCATATTGTAAGTAGGCCTAAACTCATGGGCTTTCACTGGCCTCATCTACTTGACATTTACAGGAGGAAAGCGTCAACATCTTGTGTCATCTGACCTCTGAGGAGTTCTGGATTCTGAGTCATAACACACTTTACTACCATCGGCCATATTCGCCGCTGGTCTCTCTTTCCATCAATACATCCGTTCCATTCAAGCTCCTGATAGTGCCTAGGTCTTGTCTGCGAAACTCGTCATTTCCCATCATTTCCCACCAGCAACGCCAAGTCCAACCATGTGTCCCGACAGTGGGTTCATATCACTATCGGGCCTTCGCAATTAGGTTATTGTATTAGAAAGCGGCGAGTTGAATTTCCCCGACTAGCTTCGCGGGGGTGTCATTATCATTTGACACCTTGAGGATGATCGCTGAGAGAAATCATGTCTAATGTGCGGCACTCGAATCCGGGGATGTTCCACGAGCTACTTATTGATGACAGCTCTGCGAGAGACTGCACTCGACAAAGAGTACGCCAGAAGCGAAGGAATATGTGTGGTGCATCGGTAATTGTCTAGCTATGCTCGCCACACAACACAACCGCTTCACGAAGGTCTCGCGCCACGACCGCCCCACGTCGTAAAACAATAAGTTTCATCTCGCTGTGACCTCCGCATGCTCCTGCTCCCCACCTGCATCAGTGTTTGAGGTTGACGACTTGGGGCCATCAGCAGACGACATATGGCTCACCAATATGATCTAGATTGTGAATATCACGAAATCTCCGACGAAAAAGAATCGCCAAGGCAATCACATCGAGATTCGGGACGAGATCAGAAAGGGGGCGCCAAGACGTTGAGCATGATCCGTTGCGACGTGCCACATGAGCAAGATACGCATCCTCCATCCACCCATACGTAACCATAGGCCGAGCCTGCAACATGACAACCGCACACAATTAATGATTGATATGTTGCACTTATGTCAACGTCGATCGGTGTATCAGAATATTGATTCGATGTTCTGCTTATCTTGCGAGCCGCAAAACAGCAACTCCCCGAGCCTGAAATCGGAGAAGGCCCGAGCACCGAGGGTGCGGAGGCGCGGCGGCGGAGACACGCACATGGTTTGGAGAGTGAGTGACACATCAGGTACCAAAAGGCAAAAGGTCCATGCATACATACAGTCGGACCCACATGTCTCCAACAATTCTATTGAAACGTTCATCAATTGGCTCGGTTGGTGGATAGGGACCCGTTGGCTGGGGGATTCGCCCACACACCGATCCAGATGATAAAAGTTTCTCCGAATTCTCCGACGCGGAGAAAGTAATTTTACGTCTTCCTTGCGGGGAAAGATACGGCGCTATTAAGCTAGTCATGCGGCACAGTGCGACTCAGGGCTGCTGCTGCTGCCCAACATGGTCGTGACGTTTGGTGCGAAGGATCGTAGGTCAAGTTTGATCATGCATATATCATTCGTTATCTTGAAAATTGTACAATACAGAAAAGTGTTTCAACAGAGAATAAGAAGCTCTAATCAGGATCTGCTCAACGACTATCGCCAAGGCCGGCGGTGAGCGTGACCAGTTTGTTTTATCACATATCATCAGAAGGAAAGGCCCCTCCTGTCTGAAGCCACAACAAAAGCCATGTGGCCGGACACTAAGGCTCAGATGGCCTTGGTCCACACCTTCCGCCCTGCCACCCACGTCTGCAACGGCTGCCCTTCCCAATCCAGCACAACCAGATCTGCATCCGCACCCGCCCTCAACGTGCCCTTCCTTGCCTCGATCCCCAGGCATTGTGCTGGATGTAGCGTCGCGCACAGCAATGATTTGGCAAGTGGTGTCGATGTGAAGAGCGAGAAGTTACGAATGCACGTGTCAAGCGTGACGACGGATCCAGCGAGCGTGTCCGTGCCATCAATGACAAGTTTGTCGCCTCGCTTGAACACGCGGCGTCCGTCACGCCAGTCATGTGCACCGTCGGGAAGGTGGGGGTCCAAGAATGACATGGCTGTGTAGTGAGAAATAGAAGGAGAATTAGTTTAGACGATGACTATGAGTGGAGCCACAGAACGACGACGACGAGAAGAAGGAAGAAACTATAAGCGTACCATCAGTAACGAGGATGCAACCCTCAGGATGAGCATTGTAGGCCAACTACGTAACGCGAGAACGCGACGATAGTGTCAATATGGATAAAAAGAACCACTCCAGCCAGCCTCATGATAATGAGACACTCACCCGAACCGAATTAGGATGCGAGTGGATCCCATCGACAATCAGGCCGTAGTACGGGCGCGCGTAGGTATCGCCCTTCTCGACACTCGGCATACCCTTCCTTTGCAACAATGGGTCCATCCGCATGCTCGACTTTTTCACGTTTCCATTTCCAGGCGCAGCAGTACTGGTAGAAGCAGTAGTAGAAGAAGAAGAAGCAGGCGGGAATCGTTTACCCGACGCAGCAAGAACAGGTGTTTGCGGCGGCGTCAGCAGATCATCGAGCGCCTCGGCAGCACCTGCCATCGCATCGCGCGCCTTTCTCGCCGGAGTAGCACTCCCACTTGCACCCGAGCTCATACCCAAGCCCATGCTAATGCTCGTTGGGCTTGTCGTGGTGGTGGGGCTGCTCGCACCACCAGCGGGGGTGAATGCGGGCCCGGTGAGCGCGAGCGTCGAGATCTTGCGCTGCAAAAGCTTCTCGCTCGCGTGTGCCGACGGAGAAGAGAAATGCGGGGGAGAGCCAGGAAGCGAAGGCGTTGCGGGGTTACTACCCGCCGGAAGACCCTCGAGGCCATGCGACGAGGGGATCTCGCCCACTTCGCATGTGGAGTAGAGCCCACCTGCGCCGAGCAGACCGATGATCGCGGGGTCTCGGTGGTGCAGTTGGGGCATCGCGTTGAACAAGTGGGTGATGAGACGTGCACCGGAGAGAACGGCGCGAGTAGCGAGAGGCGAAGTGGCGATGCTATGGTGAGAGAGCCAATATTGCAACGCAACCGCAAATGGATATTTGCGATGATCATGATGATGATAGGGGATCGAGAAGCCGGATCGAGTGTTGACCACAGCGTGGGGTTATCGCATCGTATGGGCAAAAGATGCGGATGCAATGCCGATGGAGGGGAAACGAGCAATAGACGGAGGAATCAGCGTCCATGGCGAAAACATCAGTGACCAACATTGACAGGAGTGATCGAAGGGAGAAAAGTAATGAAAAGCTAGAAACCACAAAAACGTGATAATGATAATACATGAAATGATTTCGTTGTCGGAGTCGAAGAAGCAAGGAGAAGAAGCAAATCGCCCCGGATAACGACGGGGTCAAAAGAAAAAGAAGGGAAGAGGGAAGAAAAATAGAGAAGACCAAAAATAAGCTAGCAATCAGATTCGCACCTATGTCCGACGGAGAAAATGACTCCTCGCTGCGCAAGCGGCTCAATACTGTCCATTACTCCATCCACTTCGGGTGCTGCGGTAATGACCCGGACACCAAGCGAATCGCCGTCATCCCCTTGGACTGCGGGTTTGAGGTTATCGGCGCCATATACTTCCTCAAAGGTGGTCATGCGGTCGGGGGCACTAACGAGGAAGGGCTGGGCGTGGGCACCTCGCTTGGCCGTCTGCAGGAAGGGACCCTCTGCATGCCATCCGAGTAAGGTGGCGCCCCCGCCATTCGTGGCGGACGATTCTTCTTCCTCTCCGACTGCCGGCGATTTTTCGCTGGGCTGGGGCGCCGAGGGAGGATAGGTGTGGGGATGCAGAAGCGAAAGGAGTTTTGGGTAAAGCGAGCGCTGTTGAGTCTATCAAAAACAAATGGTGGTTGTATCAGCGTGAGTGGGGATCTTGCTCGACTTCATGCGCTCCGATAATAGTTTGGAGGGGGCGTGTGTGGGTGGGGATGGGATGGGATGTTCGGCGCAGCCAAATGCAGCCAATTTTGCGAATCGGAGGGAGGGAGGCTATGCCTGGGACTTTGGATAATCAAGATACTCACGATGATAGTTGGGAGGAGGCTTAGTAGAAAGAGAAATCGGAATAGTATTAGAACTACTTCTTACTATACATAGTACACAGAAACCGGCGAAAGACTCACCTGGTCACTCCGGTCTCAACAATGCGTGTGGCAACCATTCGGAGCCCAGCGTTGTACTTCTCATCGTCTTCATAGATACTGAAATCGAAGCCGTAGGCTCCATTGATCTGAATGTCGAGAAATCCAGGGCTGTAGTTTGGTGGGTGAGAATGGGTTGGATCCGGGTGCCCACAGCGAGAAAGCACAAGAGAGAGAGTGAGACGGTGTATTTTCAACACCAATGCGCACCTGAGAATGTTTCCTCCCAAGTCGATAATTTTAGTTGGTCTCTGCCTTGAGAGATAGAAAGTTTTCTATTGGTGGGTATAGAAAAGAGGGTTGGTGCGAGGTGAGTGGTGAGTGGTGAGTGGATCGGTTCGTTGTTATTCTTGTGGTGAGTAACTAGAAATGATGGTGATGATGACGCACTTGTGCATCCAGGATGTGGCCTGACTGGGAGTCTATCCACAGGTCCTTGCGGACGATGCTCCCATCCTCCTGGGGCAGGTAGCAATTTGTAAAGCAGACAAGGTCGGCCATGAGAGCGTATGAGTAGCAGGTGGAGATTGCGTGGTGTACTAGTAGCCCACATGAATGCAAAACGAGAGGCGACGATATAAAAGGGAGGAGGGGACGGGGAGCGATGCGGGCGCGGCGACTATTCCGACCCACTTTGCCAGTGTCCCGAGGCAACAGACTAGCACTCTCTCGCGCATCTTTTCACACTTTTTTTCCTGTTCAGTTGCCTCATTCCTATTCCCTGGCTCGCGTTCGGAAGGACCGCCGCAAGGATCCCAAAGCCAAATAATATATATCCTCGTCGCCCTTTCGTCTGGAGTGGTGCTGCTGCTATTGGTCTCTCTCTCTCTCCTTGTGGTGCCTTGCTCTCCTTGCTGGGGCCTCGTCGTCAATGCCTGCCCTCTTCCTCTGCATCGATTGCGGCGGCTCAAAAGCTGCCGCCGCCATCGCCGACGCCCGCGGCACCATCCTTGGGCGCGGCGTCGGTGGCCCCTCCAATTTCAAAGACGTCGAACGCTCGGTCTTTCTTCACTCTGTTCAAACAGCTGTTGAGAATGCTCTCCATGCTATCAAGCGCGACGAGCTCGAGCCTGCTGTGGCTCGTGCCATCGCTGCTGCAACCACTACAACTGCAACTCCAGCTACCTCCCCCGCTGCTGCACCAAAGATAACACACCGTCCCTCGAATCCGGCGCACTCGCCGACACGCTCGACGGCCCCTTCAAGGCATACGGCCAATCGTAGCTCCCTTGGTGCAACTCTTTCCAACTGGCTACGACGTGCATCCGTCAATTCCACTGCACCTGCATCGGCCAGAGCCTCTAGTGCCACTCCTCCATCCACCCCCACATCCCCCAACACCCACATCCCTGTCAACACCAACAATGCCACACCCACCACCCTTGATTCGTCTACCCGCATAAGTCTACCCACCCCCCAACCCCTCTTTGCTGCTGCATGGCTGGGGTGTGCAGGTGTCGACAGACCTCAGGACATCGCTGACCTCACTCCGCTCCTATCCGAGCTATTCACGATCCCTCCTGCATCCGTTCAGACAACCTCTTCATCATTCGTCCCCAAGCTCATCATCGACAATGACACTACGCTACTAGCATCCCCACTCCAGCAGCACGCCCCTTCAATAAATACTGCCGTCGTCGCCATTGCAGGGACCGGATGCATTGTCGTCTCGTTCCGGCAGCGTCCCTCGGACGGTGGCCTCGAGCCACTGGGTCGTGCCGGAGGCTGGGGCTGGCTGTTGGGTGACGAGGGAAGTGGCTTCTTCATTGGTAGGGAGGCTCTGAGGAGAATCCTCGATGGTATGGACTATGATAGTATCACCCGGGTGCCTTCGCAACCCAAGCTGGTTGCCCAGCACCAGGCCAACGGTGGAAGGCACTCGCCCTCGAGCGAGACAAGCGTCGGCCCAAGTGCCGAGTCGCTCACTTCAGCTCTGGACGTCGAGGGGCCCTCTCCCTCCTCGTCTCTCTCCTCCGCTTCCTCGCCTCTGTCCTCCCCCTCTGCCTCGTCTGCCACCAAGGCTCTCCGCTCAGAATCATCCAGTGAGTTTCCTTTTTGTTTATCCTTTGTTCGCTCTGGATACTCGCCCCATTATCTCTGGTTGCTAATCCTGCTTTACTGCCACCAGCCGTGACCACGGCTTCAACTCCATCAGTTTCATCTCCCCCTTCGGCGCACATCCCGACTCTTCAAGAGCGTATCTTTGCTCATTATGGCATTACCCACCCCGCTGATATCTTCACGGTCGTGTATGCTCCTGACCCGCCGCCACCTTCCGTGCCAGAATCATCATCATCGGCTACTAGCGCTGCTGCTGCTACTTCTTCGGCTCAGGGCAAACCAAAATCAGCTGCTGCCGCCGCCAAAGGTGGTTCGCCGAGTCTGTCGTCTTCGTCGTCGTCAACGGTCATTGGGACCGTCAATGGCGGTGCTGCGCCAACGCGGTCTCGCTCTACCGAGCTTCTGGCCCCTCTCGCCAAGGCCTCGGCGGCAGCAGCTCCGCCCAACAAGCGCCGTCCCTCGACTGCCCCTCGCGACGAACCATCCACCACCACATCTCCACCCGCCTCCCCGCCAGCAGTAGCCCCCCTCGTCCCCTCCGGGATAGACTTTACGTCTGTCGAGCGCAAAGCACGCATGACGGCCCTTGCGCCGATCGTCTTCCACAGTGCGTTCGTAGACCACGACCCGCTCGCGATCGACATTCTCCAGTCCGCATCGGGCAACGTTGCGCGCCTCATCTCACGGAACCTCGCCCCTCCAGCCTACGCCGCCGACAGGGATGACAGCAAGCACGGGATGCACGATATCCCCATGCCTCATGCTGCGTCATCTGTTCTCTGCCTGGGTGGCTCCCTCGTTGGCGTCCCGGCCTATCGCGATATGATTACCGCGCACCTTCGTGGGATGGGACACGTGTTCCCGCACGTCGAGTTTGTCAAGGATGCCGCCGAGTCTGGTGCGTTGGCCCTCGTTGGGATGTACGGAAAAGAAGCGCTGGCCGCAATGGAAGGTGGTGGTGATGGCGTGCATGCTTAAAGCACCGACCTGATGACGATTTGAATTCCGTATAGGGCAGGTCAGATGCCTGCCCATCCAATTTTCTTTTTCCGCTTTTCCCGCTTTAGCACAATTTATTTCTTTGTCTTTTTTCCCCCTTTTACGCTCTGCCTCGTTTCTCGTCCCCCATCCACTAGTCATACCCCCTCCCCCACTTGTCTGCTACATCTCTCCCTGACTCTTTGCTGCATTTTCGTACCCGCTTTAGCTCGCTCATCATCATTTTTCGCTGACCGACATTGCCCCGATCCGCCGCCACCCCACACTGCTCCTCTCATTCACTCACTCACTCGATCTCGCGCGACCATCCTTTTCTCTCTATCCCTTTTTTCATTTTACTTATCAAGTTTTTGCATATGCACTACATACAAGGTTATGGATCAGCATCACGCACACAAACGGCCGTCCCTTTTTTTCCCTCATCCAATTACTGTCTCTCTCACTCTCACTCTCATTCTCACTTACACACGAACTCTCTCTGTTTTTGTATAAGCCGCTACCTACCTACTCAAACTTAGTGAATTGAACTGGGACTTGGTTTTCCTCCTACTCTCTCACCTTCAGCTTACTTATCAGTTTGATGAGGACAGGGGGGGGATGAAAGATTGGAAATGATCAGACGAATACGAATGGACTGCATGGACGGATGCGCAATACAAACAACAATGGATGGTGCGATCACAGCCAGTAAAATAAATATAGCTGGCGCTTTTCGCGACCACCCAATATGGGCAGTTGACGACGGAGGACCTAGCTAACGGATGGGGGGAGAAGGAACTAAAGGGGGGAAGGAAGAGAGAGAAAGAAGGTAGGAAGGCTGAGAAGGCCAGTGGAAATTTACCTTACCCGCTGCATTCCGGCGTTGTCCATCCCCCGGATCGCCATGATGCGGTAAGCTTACATGTATAGCTACAAGAGTAGACAGGCTGCGTTGTTGTCCGGGTTTTTTCCAGGGCACTAATTCGTCTTCGTTTCTCTCTCGCGCGCGGGGCTTCTCTGAATTTATGATCAGGACGCCGTTTTGTTCGGCGTCTTTGCGAGGGACATTCCAGAGCTAGACAGAAATAGTCGGCGAGGTGAGATGATGCGGTCGGAGAGTTGGGATGCCCTAGCGCCATCAGGATATGGGTATGTCGCCGTCCGCGGGGCGAGCGATGAAGGCCAAGAGAAGGCGGTGCCTGGTGTCCACATGAAAAGCCATGGCTACGAGTACAGGAAGCTTACTAGGCATGAGGCTAGGAACAGGCCGTTTGGCCCGAATAGCCCATATTACGATGGTTTGATCAGATTCCCCGTGCTATCATGGGCAAAATGGTGTCGTGTGCGCCGAACATTCTGAACAACCTAGTCTTGTTGATGTGTGGACAATCATTGTCCATGGTCTCATGCCGACATGTGTGCGATAGGAGTCCGCCCAGGGACGTGAGCTGAAGCGATGCATTAGCTCAAGAGAGTGATCGCGAGGGGGTTATTGGTGATGGGAAGCACTGGTGTGGGTCCATACGGTCATCCGATCCATGGGCCCGTAATCGGCACCCCCTGCTCAATTGCAGGGCCAGGAAACAACTCGGAAACCACAAGTGGACGTAAAACCAAAATAGGTGGAGTAGTTCTATGTCAATATGGGTGTGTATGTATTTGATATTGTGCCCGTTGTTCTCCTGGCGAGAATGGGTTGCACATGGAGAAGAGTCACGAAGTCGCGAGTTTCCACTGCTACGGCCAAAGATACGCGGACGCAGTCCAGAATGAACGTCAATGATCTTCATTGACGAGGGAGGCGACAGGATGCACTCGGGCGATTTGCCCACTAGTCATCAGCGAAGTAAGCCAGCCGATCGGTAGTGCGCCGAGATAATCAAGACGATGCGCGCACATGCTATATGGCGATTTCAGGTCAACAGGGTGATTTTCAGTGGTTTCTCTAGTGACGCGGCATATGTTCGATAGATGGCGAGACAAGGCGGCAACGCCGAGGGGTTGGATGGTTGTTTCGGCGTATAGGCGAATGGTGGCGTCAACAAGGAGCACGCGTATCCAAGTCGCCCCTAGATCCAGTTCGTGTACATAATGAACGAATTTCAATTAACAAGGCAAGGGGCTCAGGCTGCCAAGACTCCAGAATGCGTGGCTATACAAAAGTAGTGAAGGACGCGCAATTGGGAAGAAAGCAGCTGGTTGTTCACGACAAGTAGTTGTGCCCAGGAGAGGCGTAAAGGTGCAGCTGTAGGCATCATGCTATGCGCGATCATCCTTTATGCCACAGAAAATAACATTCAGAATTCTTGTTGAGACTCGAAGCCACGCAGAGAAGGGTTGTGAGCGGCAGAACATGTTCGGTGGCTATGTGTAACTTCGCAAGGCGTCACCGTGGCCACCTGTACATCCGTCCATTCCACACCGTCCCGCTATTACTACGCGAAAGTCCGACTGCTTTGGCTATAGGAATCAGTTGATCCATGCTTCAACACTCTCTGTAGACACCGAAGCGAATAACTGCTTGAGATGGCGTCAACCACAGTCGTTGTACAGTCGGCATTCCTCGTCCTTATTCGGTATGTGCAAACGCCGAAATTGATCGCATCCGTGATGCGATATATCATCCATATCGTCCTTGATCATTCCTTCGGACGGAGCCTCGATCCTCGTGGAGCCTTAGCTCAGTTTATTCCCACCGATTTGCCCACTGTCCTGGCGTCCCCAATTCCTGAACCTCGTGCTTTCATTCTAACCTCTTTCCGTTCACCCCTAGCGTTGGACTGTACCAGGTCTGTCAACGAGCCCTTGGCACACTTGTCCAAGATCTTCGTCACCTCTCCTCTACAACCTCCAAGAGCCAGTCGGCACCTCATGGGGGAATCACCTCTCAAGCAGAAACTTCAGATGGAGAAGATGAGCGGTCACTTCCTGTCCCAGCCTCTGCATCTTCTTTCGTCACCTCTATGCCCACTGGTGGATTCATGCCATCCCGCCTAGCGCAAAAACCACGACTGGGTCGTGGGGCTTTGACTGGTCGTGGCGGAGCTGGGTCAAATATCATAAACTTTCATACAAGAGCCTCAAAGGCAGCTTTCGGCTTTTGTTTCTCTGAAAACGTCATCCTCTTCGTGCTCGTCATCTGCCAGAACATGGATGTACTCTCAGAAAGGTCAGCAATGCTTTTGTGCCTTCCTAGCACCTTGATATTCTTGGGTCTAAATCTTTCTTCCCAGAACGTTGATGCTCAATTGGCGCCTTTCCCTCGCCTTAGTGGTAGCTCTCGTCATGCTCATTATTCCCCTGTTGATGTCAATATTCATCACTTATCGCTGGTCTCATGGTGCGCATCTCTTCACATGATAACCAGGGGACCTTTGCCGATACTTTAGTAGGCTCGATAAGGAGGATAGCTATATTTGCATCTATTCCCTACCTGTGCTATCTCTATCTGGTGACCCTCATCCCTGGGGACCCTGCTGGCCCATCTATCACGCAGTGGTGGTCCTCAGAAGCCTCAATCATCGCGTCTGCCCTTCCATCTTCCTCCAAGCATGACGCGCTTCCTTTCCCTCTCCCTCAAGCCCTAGCTCGACTTGCTCTCACTGGCGTCCTTGTCCTCGGCACGCTATCGGGTTTCGGAGCCATGCGCAATACCGCCGTCCTCTTTTCGTCCATATCATCACGCCGGATCAGCGAAAAATCTGCAGGGAAACGCAAAGCAGATGTTGTTACGGCTGAAGACGTTAGCCATGCTGAAGGTAGCTTGAGAAGAGTGAAAGCTGATTTGGAGGAGCGAAGAGCACAGTTAACGAGGAGCGCAATTGCTGGTGCTGGTCCAAAGGTTAGTTGGTTTTCCATTTCCTGGTCTGGAGTGATGATGAATGCTGAATACTCGTCCCATATGTAGAGCTCATCATGGATGCCTAATGTGTTTGGTGGAGGCGATGGTAAGTTGAGACCCCCATATTCTCCTTATTTATCTGACTTTTTTTTTTTTTAGGTCTTAGCGGGCTCCGCCAAGAGATTGAAGGACTAGAGGCTCTAGAGCAGCAAATGTCTCGAAGTGTGGTAGCTATGAAGGCTCGACGGGACCAAGAGGCGTTTGCCGCTACTTTTAGTGGGCGAATGCTCACAGCAAGCATGGCATTGTTTGGCATATACTGTGTCTATCGACTCATTATCGTGAGTACATCTTGATTCGGCGCAAGCAAACGCCTGATAATGGCGGGCATTGGTGAATGACATTGACCGATCGGTGTATGCAGGCATCAATAAATCTTTTGCTTCCTTGGTCGCGCTCGACGCCGGCTGCGGCTGGAGGCTCGCCGTCAGACATTGCAATTCGCTGGCTTCTGGCGACGTTTCCGTCCCTTGAGACATCCCTTCAAATCACACCAGAACGTGCTGTCTCACTTTCAAGACAATTTTCGCTTCTTATGGTTGGGTTGATTGTCATGAGCAGCGTGCGACTTGTCCTCCGAGGTGTCAATCAGGTATTGTCATTTTTTCAATTTTTTTTTGGGTTAGGAATCTTCTCCGTGCTCCGAACCGCTTGTGTTTTTTTGGCGTTTCATAATGCTCCTTGGCTCGGTGATATTCGCCGATTACTCACAAACGTGATGATTCGCCAGGTGCTACGCGTATCTAGTCGGAACCTTGGAGCTTCGCTGATGCTGCTGAGTCTCGCCCAAGTCATGGTGAGTGGCTTCGATCCGATTCTGCCGCTTCCCCGCAGCCTGAGTGTCAAAATATCTCACATGTTCGCTCGCGTGCATCACAGTCGACGTATTTGCTATCAACGTTAATCCAGCTGCGGACTTCATTCCCATCACCAGCTTACCCCGGAGCAAATGGACAAGTTGTGTCGTTATTCTCAACATTGCCGCAGTTCGAGGTGTTCGGGCCACTGTTCGACACGAGTTTCGTTATTTCCGCTCTCGTCAGCGGATTTGTGCGGTGGATTAGCGGCGCGTTTGCAGAAGACGAGCCATGGAGCTGGGAGATGGCCGAGATTCGCCAAACAAGGCGATGATTCCGAATTTCCAAGTCCCATCATTAGATCGCGTGTGTGTGTGTCGCCGGCATTCTTGATGTTGTTGTGTAGAACCCCATTCCGCGTACCACGCACGGGTGACCCAAAAGCGTCGATTGTTCGTGTTCGTGTGTTTGTCACGGTGCCTGGTGATATAGAGGGCCGCTTCCACGATCTAAGCGCCTGATTCGGCGGATTCACCGAGCGGACACCTGGTGAATCTCGGTGGCCTTCCCGGTCAGAGCATGAGCAAAAACGGACGGAACGAGCAAAAAGAAGAGCTCACCACCACCTCCAACCACCTCCCCTAACCCGATCCAGCCCTCACCCCCACCCCGATCTCACTACTAAACCACCATGAGACTTATCATCCGTGACGCCCCCACCGACGTCGGTGCATACATCGGTGCCTACATTAGCAAACGGTCAGCCAGCATCCCATACCCGCCCTCCCACACTGTGGCGGATGCAAGATACCTCAGTATACTAACATACTCCCCGTACCCTACGCTGTATTCCCCGTGTAGAATCATCGATTTCAACCCTACACCCGAAAAGCCCTTCGTGCTGGGCCTTCCTGTGCGTTTCCCCACAAATTCTGCTGTGGCACATCGATCTTTGTGGCATTGACGGTCGTGTGGACCATTACAGACTGGCTCAAGTCCTATCCCTACCTACAAATACCTTATCAACGAAGTCAAGGCGGGCAAACTGAGGTGAGTTGGGCTTGGACCCATCGCGAACGTGCGCGATGCTCCCAATTTGCCGGCAATGAGACTGAACAGACCTGCCTTCTCTGGCTGTATTCAAACAGCTTCAAAAATGTCGTCACATTCAACATGGACGAGTACGTTGGTCTGCCCCAGGACCACTCTGAATCCTACCACACCTTCATGTTCCGCGAATTTTTCTCACACAGTGAGTACCCTTCACTTCTTTTGGATCGAGAAGTACTCACGATTGCCTTTGAACCTCTTTGCCCCTGTTTTCCCTATCTCCAGTTGATATCCAACCCGAAAATGTCCACATCCTCAACGGTAACGCGCCCAACCTGATAGCAGAGTGCAACGCATACGAGGAGGCCATCAAGGCTCATGGTGGAATCGAGCTGTTCCTGGGTGGCATCGGCGAGGACGGACACATTGCATTCAACGAGCCCGGCTCGTCGCTCGCCTCGCGCACGCGCATCAAGACCCTCGCGTACGACACCATCCTCGCCAACTCGCGCTTCTTCGGCGGTGACCTGAACGCTGTGCCCCGCATGGCGCTCACAGTCGGTGTGGCCACCGTGCTCGAGGCAAGGGAAGTCGTTGTCGTCGTCACTGGCCAGAGGAAGAGCTTGGCCCTGAGCAAGGCCATCGAGGAGGGCGTCAACCACTTGGTGAGTCATTTCTTTCCTTGCTGACGCGCTATCCCGCCCCTCGCTTCTTCTTCGCCCAATTAATGGTATTCATTTTCACGCGCACGTAGACCACATTGTCTGCTCTCCAGCTGCATCCTTGGGCCCTCATTGTTGCGGATGAGGATGCTACCGCTGGTACGTGATTTCTCCGCATGTTTGAGGTGTAACTTGTCTGATCATGTGAAACAGAGCTGCACGTGAAGACTGTCAAGTATTTCAAGTCCATCGAGCGCGTGCAAGAGGAGGTTGAGGAGAAGCAGAGGAAGCTTACCGGCAAGGTCGGAGAAGTCGGAAGCTTGGAGTGATAGCCTATGCTTGTTAGCAAGATAGCCACTATGTATTTAGTTCACGATAGACACCCCTGTACTTGTACGCATCATCAAGCCATGTTTTCGTTGCATTATCACTACCATAGAGACATAAAGTGCCGTCTCGCATCTGTCGCTTCGTACAACAAATGAATCATAATATTGTTTTAGCACCCGTTAACAAAATCAAGCACAAGCATTATACTTAGAGATCTGAACGCTTGGAGTAGACAGCCTCCGAGCGAGGTTCATTTCGCAATTTGTAAGCTGCAGCCTCGACACCTTCCATCACGCGAAGCAAGTTCTCTCCAGCAAGGCCGGCAAGGTCTCGCTCAGACCAGCCCCGAGAATAGAGCTCAGCAAACTATACGGCGCCATTAGCTGAATGAAGAGTAAGTCGGGAGAATAGTGAATACTCACGAGCTTGGGGTATTTGGAAACATCCTCCAGCCCGACAGGCGTCTCCTCGATACCTACACACGAAGGAACGCATATAGTTCAGTATGTGATAGGGGAATAGTACAGTCGAACGCCCTCTTACCATCAAAGTCTGATCCAATGCCAACGCTGTGAAAATAGGGAGCATGAGCAAACTATGCACTCAGAATATTGTTTATAGAACGGAGTCAGACTTACTGCGCCTTGCCAGCGACCTTGGCGATCCATTCAACGTGGTCAGCTACAACCTTGACATCTGCTTTCGCAGGGGCGGCAACGAAATATGGCGCAAAGTTGACTTGTACGACAGCATCGACCTTGTCAGGTCCGGTGCCGATTTTTTCCAGGATGAAGTCACTTTGAAGGAACAACGAGGGCCCATAGGGTCAGAATGAAGTTGGGCTGAGGGCAAAAACACAGATGAGGACTCACGGCACATTGCGCGGGACATCCCATACAGCCTTCGCGCTTGAGTGACTCCAGATGACGGGAGCCTTAGTCACCTTCAAGACGTGGGCGGCAGTGGCATCGCTGGTGTGGGAGATATCGACAATCATTCCAATCCGGTTCATCTCGTGTACGAGCTTGACGCCAATGTCAGAGAGGCCATTGTATAATGGCACAGGGGGTATAAAGATGCCTGCGCTATCGGCGAAGACTGTCGGTAGCAAATGAGATCCCTCGTTGAAGAGTCGACTGGAGGAGAGCATAGCACGAACTGTTATGGCAACTGTGTGTCAAGGTAGCATACCGGACACCAAGGTTGAAGAGCTGTCGAACCGCAGCGATGGAGTTGCCAAACTGATGTCCGCCCTCGATTCCCATCAAACTAGCGATCTTGCCGGCCTTAATCGCCTTTCTAATATCTTTGGAGGTGAGGGCGAACGAGAAAGTCTATTCAAAACGCGCAACCGGCCCATGAGTGGAAGCACATGGTCGATCTTGTCGTCAGCCGACTTGCCTCGGGATGCTTCTGAATCAACGCCTGCGCAATGTCAATTTGCTCTAGGGTATCCCTGCGTGGTTCAAAAGGATGTGAGTGAGTGCCAAGTCGTGTGTGGCTGAGGCTCGAGCAGCGATTCGCAAATTTCTGACCTCACAGAGTTCGTCGGATTGAGGAATTCATCCAGCACACTGGTATCTTTGTCGGGGCACTCGGTAAATACCGACCAAAAGAACCCTCCAACACGGCCCTTGCGGAGACGAGGGATATCAACATGACCAGGCTGAGGCTCGTGAAGGTCAATAGCCGAGGCATTGTTGTGTTTCATCATGCGCATAAAGTATGGCAGGTCTGTCAAGTCATGAGGCTAGGTAGAGCGAGGCAGCGAAATTCAATACTCCACTTACCGATATGGGTGTCCTATGTTACACAACATATATCAGAAACGACGCGACTGACAAAGACAATGACTTACAATCATAGGATGCCTATCCAGGATCGCGAGCGCGGCGCGATAAGGGTCTGCATCGATGGCCTTGCGGGTTTGGATATCAAGCGCAAGTGTGACAACAGTGCCAATGATAAAAACTGTGGTCAAGACCGCCGCAATCACCCGCTTGGGTGTTGCACGCGCCCAGAAAGAGCTCGAACCCCCACTCCTAGAAGTCGGAAGGAGGGGCTGTGATTCGCTTGTGTTGCCGTTGCTGGACGGCATCCCTAAATGTCAGGGAGGAGAGCGTTATCGCCTGGTCGTGTACCCTGGAGAGTGTATGAGTGGGAAGACTGAGACGCGATTCCTGTCACGGATCGTTGGACTGTCACAATTCGGAGCCGAGCTCCCAATTGACTCCTGAGATGAGATGGAGGGTGCCAAGGGACCTCGCAATGGCCAGCGGCCACAGTTTATGAGCACTGAAAGTGAGCATTGGTATCCTAGTGACCTCAATCCTTATTATATCTCATCTCGCGTGCTCCGAGCCCAGATTCATCGACCATTGGCAAGCTCTCTAGAGCAAGCTTCACCCCAGTTTACCCCGACTCCATTTATGTCTGGGGATCTCGGGAACAATCCCATGACTTCGCTGTATTCAACTGGAAAACTAGAGAATGGAGATTCCGCGAGGTGTGTCTCGAGAAGCTCGTTTGCTCTATTGATATGACTGACGAGCTCGGAGGATCGTCATTGAAGTAGTCCAACCCACGGACAGATGCAGCTCCTGGGATCCGGCATGCCCACACGGCCACCCACTACTCACATGAGGGTCGTTCGATGATTGCTCTTTATGGTTCGTTGTCGATCCCGTATGCTCGTCTTCCATTTACTAACAGCTGCACAAGGGGGATACGATGATAGGATGCATGCACCGACGACAGTCCACTTATACGATGTCGAGGAAGGCTCATGGGTCTTTTCTACCTCTCAGGATGCAAGCCATGGCGAAACACCTATGCCTCGCAGCTTTCATACAACCACCTTTGTCAAAGTTGATAATGAGCCCTATCTCTTTGTCGTTGGTGGACTACATATGCGAACGGACCCCAACAGCCGTGATAGTAGGTTAAAGTGGTATCTCGATCAGTCAATTGTCTAATTGCTTAATAATTTAGGAAATTGGACACCACCCGAACTCTGTGTGTTCAACCTTCGACTGCGAAAGTGGTATCCTAGCATCAATGTGATGGCCCGTTACGGCCACGCTGCGGTTCTATTGCCAGGAACCCACCCGCGGATCCTCATTCTTGGAGGCAGAGACGCTCGGGGCAAGCATACCCCGATACACTACGTCATAAACGTCCTCGCCATACTTGACCACATTAAGGTGAACGATGATCCGTTAGTGTCCATGCTCGGAAGTCTATCCCTTTCAGATGAGCAGCAGCCGTCTGCACATGGTGCCCCATGGCGTACCCTGCCAGCATTCTCCGATGATATTGGACCCTTCAATGGCACCAGTAATCTCTGGGCAGAGCGAGTAGGCAATATCATCTACATTCTTGGTCAAGGAACAGTGGACACTCGCGTCCCTGTTGATCTGTTCCCTGGGGCTACGAATCCAGCACTTCCATACTCCCTGTCGGCGCTCAAGTTCGACGCTGGGTGGATGGCTCTAGACGACATAACTACCCACGTTCTGCCTGTAGCTGAAATAGTCGAGGCTGATTATGAGCTTTCCGAGCGTTGGTTGTGGTTTGGGGTTCTTGACTCAGGCGTAAAGTGTGCTCACGGTGAGAGTGTGGAGTCGGTTGATTGGGGCGGTGTCTCCTCAGAGCATGTTTTATTCGCGCTCAACGCTACTCACAAGTCTCAGCCGAGCCGTGCAACCGAAGACGATCCAAGACATTCGATCAGATCTTTAGGGGTACCCATTCGGTGCCTCCCTGGATCAGACGCTCGGCTGGGTACTCTCAGGGAGGACTTGGAGCTCGTGGATCCCCACCCTGCGCTGTTCTCTCGCTATGTACCCGAAATGAGTCGTGGGGCTACAAATAGTCCTCCATCAACCGAACTACAACCCTTTCAACCAGACTTTGCCATCACCACCCTCTCTCATGATCTTTCTCCGATCCTCGCACATAGTCTTGTTCTCGGATCACGATCTTCTTACTTTAACATGATGCTCACTGGAGGATTCAGTACTCGGTCTAACGCCTCCGGTTCAATACGGTTCACTGCTTCCCTAGAGGAAGAATATCGCGTAGCTTATGCCCTGATATACTACCTTTACTGCGACACTCTACCCCCATATCTCCTCGCTCCAAACCATTCTCTGGAGCCGCCTTCATCCTCTATCCCCGCTGCGGAATCCCGCAATTTGTTTCAAGATGCTCACACAGCTGCAGATGTCCTCATCGCAGCAGACAAGTACCTCCTGCCTTCCCGGCTCTCGTCCCTCGTCCGCCGTACAATCATGGACAATTTTATTCATCTTTCCCCCACCATTGCATTATACTGCTGGCGCGCCGCTTATCTTACGCGGAACAGCCAATTCGATCGCGCCGGCAATGTTCTCCTCACAATGTCCGCCCTTCCTCCATCCTCAGGCACGTCGTCTCGATCTGACACTTTGGTCACGATCAATAGGGAGGATGAAACGTGGCTTGAGCAGGCCCTTCGTGAAGCATATGAGCACCAGTTGCGCAATACGCCAGACCCTCCTGCCGCGGCATTTTTCGCGGAAGTGAGTCGCTGGTGCACGAGGCGCATTCATGAGATCGAGGAGGTCCTGCCCCAAGACATCTCGACAGCAACGTCAGCTCATCAATCAGCAGACACTTTGACGGACGACGGGGACAGGGACACGTCAGAGCAAGAGCATTCAGAGAATTTTGAATTAGAAGACGAAGTTATGGACGCATTTTGGGAAGAGATGGCTCGCTTGGGGGCTGTACCCTGAGCCTGGCGAGGAGGACGAGCAGGATTACGAGAGCCTTTCTAAACCGTTAGTTACTGAATATCGCTGTATAATAATAATTCGAGTTTTCTTTTGGTTCATTGTAAATCTCTGACAACGCTGCTGAGCACAAGTCTCTATCTCGCAAATATAAGAGTGTCCAAGGTAACTAATTATTTGCATTGATCGAGGAGCGGCTTCATGCTATTATGCAGTTCTCGAGATCTGGCAGCCCATCCTCACCCAGGGACTGGGAAAGGGCAAAGGTAAAAAAGCATGAATGGGATGAGCCAAAAAAAAACACGCGGTGGTAAATTATTGGAGGAACAGACTGCTTACCATCCCAGGCGGCATCTCTCCCATAATCTCGGTGGGTGGAGAGCCCATTGATTGCATCTGGTCAAGGAGAAGCGTCATGAGTTTCTTTTACCGCATACATGCAGTTGACAAGGCGGACCTCATTCATAAGGCCCAGGATTTTCATCGAGAACGCCGAGTTGTCGTCAGAGTAATCGGGCTGCTCAAATACTGTTGTGATCTCTTTGACTTTCGCCGACTGCTTCTCGTAGCGGTCCTTATCTTCTGCTGACAGCTTTGATGCGTTTTCCTTGAGGAAGTCAGGGTACTAGAGAGAAACGTAAGAGTGAAATGTAGCTGGCATGAGAAAAGAAGCATGACAGGATAGAATAGAGGCACATACCTTGGTCTCTAGTTCCTTGAGAGGATCATATAGCATTTCCTTGGTCATGAGGGATGCCATCATGTTTTCGAGCATGGCTTGCATCCCAGGGTCTTCGCCGTCAGCCCCGAGATCGAGGTTGTCCAGATTCAGATCGGCGAGAATCTTAGCTAATGGATCGGACCCTGACGCAGCATCCGCCTTCACGAGGTCATGAATCGAAAGTAGAAAGTAACAAGATCGGAATGATATTTCGAGGGAGGTGAACAATTTGACAACATACCTTTAGAGTCTCCTCGCTTTCCTTGAGTTTATCCATTGCTTGACGGATTGAATCCTGGAAGGCCTCATTCTTCGCTTGCGCTGGAGTCGGTTTGGAAGGACCAGGGACCGGGGCAGAGGTAGAAGAAGGTGCTGAAGTGGAAGGGGCAGCAGCGGGGGCTGAAGGTTGCCCTGGTGGGAGTCCGCCAAATGCACTTCCAGGGTCCGCCCCATCCATGCCGGCGATTAGCATTTTCTCCCAAGCTTCACGCATTGCTGCCAGTTCTTTGGGATCCTCGCCATTCTGTGGACCCTGGCCCAAGGAGGTCAGGAGTTCCTCCATGCCAGCCTGCAGCTGGGCGGCAAATTCTGGGCCGAATAGATCCTCCGGGTCTTCTTCAAGGCTCGAGCTCTTAGGATCGGCCGACGAGGCAGTCGGGGGGTTGGATGCGGCGGTGGGAGGTTTGGGAGCCGCGCGTTTGGGGGGTTTGGGATCAGCTTTGAATGCGTCGAGGACGTCTGCATTGGTTGTCAGAGGCTAGCATCAGTGTCGGGATCGCGAAACGTGTACCATCGAGGTCGTCTACATCGTCGTCGGGCTCGACTGCTCGTTGTTTGCCACTCTTCGACATGGTGTTGAGATGTGGAGAAGCGCGTGAGATCGAGAAATATCACAGCCACCCAACCGGTACCGCACCACGAATACCCGTGCCCCACCACACATGGATGACTGAATCATAGAAAAGGCGCCATCGTTGGAAAATGCTCCAACGATTACTGAGCTGCAGTCGGAAAACAGTCGCGATGCTCTTAATGCATGAGTCAGAGGGGCAATATCTATACAAATCATCTGAGCAAGATGGTTGGTCAGAAATTACCCAATGCCCTGGGTCCTCAAGTCTCATGTCCTCGTGGGTAGTCATCCGATAGGCTGGTCAGCAGGTGGGCTCTGCGTGCTCTAGATCGTCGGTCGTCCGACCCCCCCACCCGCCAAGCATTTTTTCCCGCGCTGGGTTCACCATTCTATTCTCTGCCGAACGGCAAAACAATTCGGCGGTCCGTCGGTCCGCCATGTTGAGGCCTCGTGAAGGAAATCGCTTCAAATAGGAAAAGCTTCACGGAGCCACAATACCCTATCATCGTCCCCCTTCGAATTCGAGCCATGTCGTCAGAAAAACAAGAGCTCACAGTCGTCAATGACGATCCTGAAAAGACTGTAAAAACTTGCCCGGTCGCTGAGCTTCCTGTCCTTCCCCAAGCCCTCAATGACGCGGAAGAAGATTACCCTGAAGGTGGCCGCGGCTGGTTGGTTGTAGCTGGCTGCTTCTTACAAGCCTCAGTTACTCTTGGTCAGCCTCGACCCTGTTTTCCTTCGTTCACCCTCTCTCATGACTGGTTTTCTTCCCCTCAGGCAACCCCCTTGCATGGGGTGTGTTCCAGGCCTATTACAAGAATCATCAATTCCCCGAAGCGAGCGAGGTAAGCTCGTCGGCATCCTTCGTAGAATCCCCTCACTAACGTTGGGCATGCATCTAACCAGACCGTGCTCAGTATGCTCGGAGCCTCAAATGGCGCAGTAAGTCCTTTAAGCTCCCCCGATCGGGTTTGATTGGCTAGATCGTTTCATTGATCGTCCATCGACTCGCCTGCATCTCTAGGTAATGCCCATCACGTCCTTCATTTTCGGCAAGCTGGAAGATCGCTAGTGAGTTTCACTTGGCCTTGCTGGACCAGTAGGCTGTAATGACTCACTTTTACCTTTCCTTCGACAGCGGATACCGAGTGAGCCTTTGATATCTACTGCTGCGACTATATATTGTTTTCTTACTTGCGATCTAGCCCTTCGTGATCCTCGGCTCTGTTATTAGCTTCATCCAGTGGTTCAGCTCGGCGTGGTGCACCCAACTCTGGCAATTTTTCCTCACTCAGGTGCGTCGCTCCATATTAAATGCCGAGCCATGGTCACGCATGATCTGACTCCTTGAGAATACATTAGGGCCTCCTTCAAGGCTTAGCGAATGGTATTCTATTCCCGACTGTTGCTGCGTATCCTAGTCAATGGTTCTACCACAGGCGAAGCTTTGCTACTGGGATAGCCATCGCTGGGAGCTCTTTCGGTCAGTCAACGTTTCATTCCCCTCACCTACTCAAGTTCTTCTGACAATGGGACTCATAGGTGGAGGGACGACTGCTATCTTGCTTCGAATTATGCTTAGCCGACTCGGTCTCCGAAAGACCTTCCTTGTCTACTCCTTCATCAACTGCACGGTTCTCTTTTTTGCCTACTTCCTCCTCAAGGACCGACCTCGACGCCACAGTAAGCCAGTGACAGACATCCACTGGATCGACACAAGCTTGTTTGGCAGCCCTGTCTTCTGGAGTATGGTGTTTTGCTTGGGTGTGACCGTATTGTGAGCGATGAGCTATTTCTCATCTTCTCACATGCTCACAATCCCCTTTGCTTCTTTCTGTGGCGAACTTTATCCTCTTGGACAACCTCCCCCTCGACACATTCTCAACTGTCAATGCTACTATGACTATCATACTCTAGTGGCTACCAAACGCCGTACTTCTTCGTCTCCGTCTTCACCTCCGAGAAGAACCCAGAGCTCTCGAGCTTCGTCTCTACAGTGCCTATCCTAATGATGAATTATTCCGCCGCATTGGGGCGAACGCTCGTCGGCTTCGTTGCCGATAAGATGGGGCCCTGCAATACCTTCGCTTTGAGCATACTTATAAGCGGATTGACGCAGGTGCTAATCTGGAACTTCGCCAGCAGCCTCGCGAGTATCATGGTGTTTGCGGTCACTTACGGGTTCTGGGGAGGCGTAGTAGTCAGCTTGCTGCCTCCAGCAGGGGCAGCATTATTCGGAGCCGAGCAACTAGCAAGCTTATCCGGCCTTTTAACTCTGTCGAACTTACCCGGTATGATTTTCTCTCTGTGTGGGCTGGGGGAGAGAGGACAGGACTGGATCAACAGAAGCGTGATGTCACAGTCACGCCCTCTCTACCCATCCTGCCCTCTCCGCTCCACAATTCTCTTCTTGCCCGGAGGATGCTTACCATAGAAGTTTACACGCCAACAGGTTACACAGCAGGCCCTACCCTGGGTGGTGTCGTGCTCGCGGGATCGGGTCACAACTGGCACGCAGTTGCACTGTACAGTGGTGGCATGCAACTGTTAGGCGTGGTACTCTTCCTTTATGGTATGACCCTCGATTTATATGTAACCTGAGATCTGAACTAAATATTTATCTGCATTTCTTTCAGCTCGGTTCAAGTCACAACCACGACTCTTCGTGAGGTTTTAACACACAACAACGACCTCTGTTTTGTTTCACCTTCTCTGCAGGATGAATCCCCCCGGGCCGGGAAATTGTACCACACCCCGCTTGGCTGGCTTAGGATAACGTTGATTTACGATTGGTTGACGCGAGGAAACGTATGGTGTTTACGAATCATAGATGTGCATAGACAATATTATTGGGCATTCTACAATAATCAGATAATTCAACTTATTCAGCCATGGATTGGGTTAGTGCTCCTGATATTCCCTGTGGATTTACCCGTGCTTGGACATGTCAATGAGGATCGACGTGCATAGCGACGAATCGCATCAATTTGTAGGAGTACCGATACACGAAACAAAAAGATCTGACTCAAACAAACAAGGACTATTCCTTTAGACTAGGCAACGTTGGGGCCCCTCGGCGGAGTCGCGAGGAAGTGGCGCCTCCGCTTGTGCTAGGTCCAGAGGATCCACCTCGACTTCGACCTTTTCGCTTTGTGCTATCAGCACTACCTTCGCGTGTGGGAGATTGCGAGGCTCGTAGCTTTTTGGATTTGGGCGGCTCTGCGTCTGATGACGAAGGAGCAGCGGAGAGCCGAGATGAGCGGCGCAAAGAGGGCTTGGATCCATCATCGTCTTCCTCGGTCACAGCCTCAGAAACTACACTCGATGCGCGACTCTGGCGACTTCCAGTAGACCGTGCCGTGGTTCGAGGTTTCGATGCAGCTGCGGTAGTCCCTGCGGCGGATTTCCCTTTTCCCTTTTGAATAGCAGGGGGTGCAGCGGAGCTGGCGGATGAGGAAGGAGCCCTCGATGACCTAGAAACGGGTTTGCTTGACTCGACTTGCCGCATTTCTGGCTCATGGTGATCACCCGCAACCCATGTCGACATCGCAACATGCTGTTCAATATCCCGCTGGCGGGTCCGGGGCGGACGCCTTGTGGATTGCTTCTCAGGAGGCTTCGCGTCTACGTCCAAGTCGACATCGTGCGGGAATGCCCCTGGGAGCTCGCTTCCAGTCTCTGTGGCAAGAAGCTCGGCTGCTGCTTCCGCCTCGTCCTCCATATCTAAATCGTCATCATCGTCATTCCCTGCCAAGGTCTCTTGAGGGGTATCGTTCGTTGCGTAGTCAATCGGGGCGTCTTTCTCTGCGAATAACGCATGTCCATTGCCATTGCCATTGCCATTGCGATATGGAACGGGGTCATTGGAGCCGTGACGGGGTCGTGTGGTTCGGATCGGAGCTTCCTCTTCGTCACTCGAGACCACAAATTCCATCTTTTCATCCGAGCCATCTCCCTGCCAGAGATCCTGCATTTCATCGTGTCCACGCTTTTTCGTCGGGGTGAGAGTGCTCTGCCCAAACTGAAGATGCGTGGATAGAGAAGGAATAGTGGGTGCGTCCATGGATGACGGCGCTGCTTTATAAGTGTGCTGGACAGCAGGGGTGTGCATGAGTGTTCTCGAGGGTTTGAATGCCTGGGCTCCATCGATGTCGCGTTCTACGGCAGGAGCTGCGGTAGAACTAGTCCCTCGTTTGGGACCAAAGAGCGACGCCCCCCATGAATCACTAGAGGGTACTGCTGATGGTTTATCGACAGCTTTGGGGCGAGCGAAGCCATTGCCATTCAAGGCTGGTGCTTTAGGGCCTGGGGAGCCTTCAAAGTCCATAGTAGATGATGAGAAGGACTCTTGCAAGGGATGCCGCCTTACAGAAGAACGATTGGCAACCGCAGCACCAAAGTTTGGCTGTGCAACAGGCTGGCGTACTGGGGTATATGACAATCTCGGTCGCGAAGCGAAGGGGGAAGTGGCGTTGAAAGGCGACGATGGACGCGCTCCGCTGGTACTTTCACCAAGGGTAGACTGTGCGAGATACGATTGTCGGAGGCCGGGAGCAGGGGAGCCTTCCAGCATCGCCCCACGAGAGCTACCGCCAGCAACGGAGCTGCCCAGAGTGGGGGTTGCAAGTCTTGCCTGCGCAAACGCACGATACACAGCAACCTTGGGGTCTGCTGCTCTGCGTAGAGATGCAGAAGCGGATAGGGGGGTTCGAGGGATAGGAGGAGGCTGGGATGACTGCGTACCACGCAAAGAGTGTACAGAGGATGCAAGTGTGTAGGTGCTCTGGCCAAGTTCTTCCCATGACATTGTGAGATCAGCTGGCGGGGCAGATTGCGGGGCCGTAGTAGTTTGAACCGGCTGCTCATCTAACGAGACGTCCAAAAGCTTGCGTTGGATGGCGGGAAGGACGTCTAGGACTTCCTGGAACATCTCACGTCGGGCTTCGGCTGCCTTGTTGACGGCACCGGCTCCTGGACCAACACGGCCTGCGCGGGCTGATTCCGCGACAAAGAGCTTATCAAGAGTGATAGCGTCGCTGTATCGACCTTGATGCATGAGACGAACAATGATAAGATCTTGAAGAATCGCCAGGGAGGGTTCAGGAAGAGCAGCGGGTGGTCTAAGTGCGTATGTGTTCAGTACGACCTGCTCATATGCAGTTAGAGGGAATGATAGGAGGGTGTTGAGGGCATCAGGGCGTGGTTTAGCTGCATACCATAATAGAATTGTCAGCATCTCCTCTGTTAAGAGTGAATTACGGCCACAACTCACGCATCAAGCACGAGTTCAAAATCATCCCCGTCAATCGTGGGCGCTGCGCTGTTTCATCAGTTGATTCTGGAAACTTTCGAGCATACTCGATGGCTTCTGGGATGTTCACCGAGCAAAGTGCTCCAACGTATATTTCTAGGCTGGCCTGGTCCGTGAGAGGTGGTTTTGCGAGGCGGACGAAACGAAGGACAAGACTCGGGAGAGCGGAAAGAGAGAGTGATTGCATGATTTTGGGAACGAAATCAGGCTGTACGCGCATGTCTGTGAGGCACATAACCGCGCTCTCAAAGTGGCAAATCAAGGTGGTTAGGATCTGGCTTCCGTGCTGTAGGTATAAATACCTTTCCATAACTTACCTCAGAGTCACCCTCGTCTAGATGGAAGTAAGCGTCCGCAAGAATGGCGAACCCCAGAGGTATTAGTCGAGCGCTTCTGTAATGGGCAGCGCGGCCTTGCCCATCCTCCACAGGCACAGGCCAGAATTTCAACAAGTAGTAACAAAGGCAGTCGCGGCGCAGCTGCTCCCATTCGTCACATTTGTCGATCTCAGAGACCAGGGTGGCGAGATCTGCTGGCGAGCTTGGCGGAAAGTTGTCTGCTGCCTCTCCAAGGCCCGCCAGGATGAGCAGCTCGTCAAAGAATAATGTCCCATCCAGCGCTGCTCGACGCGCCCGAATAGCGTCATTAACCTCGGGAGTGAAGGGAAACGAGACGTCCGCTGCGCCTGAAAGAAGCTGAGCGGCTGTGACGTCGAACCAGCTACTGCTGTCCAGTGATGTGGAGACTACGCTCTAGACAAGGATTTGCGCGTTTTGAAAGGTGGTCCTCGAGGATAAAACATAGAATGGATCAATTTACCTCAGTCATCCTGATCCGCAGTGCTTTTTGGTGGTTGGATGGGAATTGTCACTCAACACGCGACGCGACGGACGGAAGTCCTAAGCGCCCACAACAAGTGACAACACATTGTTCATCCTGTCTGGTCAACAATGGCTCCAACAGCATAACAATGCATCATCGACATAGATGAACTAGTAGTTATCTACATCATATACGACAGATGACGAATGGTTTGCAGACTTGTTGTTTCAGCCATAGCTCAGCACGAATACAACCTGAGACACAAACATCATGGCTAATAAGCTAACACTGGCTGGCGACCCCACCACAACTGAGCATCTCGATTTTTTCCACCGAGAATCTCAGCTACAAAATGACCTGCATCCTTCCTACTAATCGAGTACATGCTCTTGCCTTTGCTCTCGTGATCCGCTAGCCCATCCTGGATGACACGATAACCATTGTCTCCTTTGGCGTTCTTTTTGACACCATCAAGCGGTGTCCGAACGGTCTTCGACATCCCTAACGACGGGCCATCGGTGAGAAGTGCAGAGCGTATGATGCAAACATCTGAGGCAAGGAGGAATGGGGGTGGTAGAGCTGCTTGGGCATCGCGAGAGAGAACTTGAGGAAGCACTTCGGATTCACCAGGCCCAAAGCGAGGTAAGGAGGACTCCTCAGCCACGTTGAGATCTGGGGGCAGTGTTGAACGAGCCATCACGTATCCCATCCCAACCTTGTCAGCACTTGGGCCGTGAAGTGCCAAGGAGAAGAGCAGGCCGAGGCTGCAAGGGAGAGCGCAATGAAAGCAATGTTTAATTGATGGGACCACGGGTAATAATAAGCCAGCACCCACCCGAATGCAAGCGCTTTATGCGGTACCTCGCCTGTTCCCATTGAGCTGCAAAGCACGAATTTGGTTTTGGTGGTGAGCGTAGGGTATACGCGGCTGAGCTCGGTGAGGAGGATTGCTAGGGCTGAGGGGTGCTGTCCATTAATTTTCTTTTAGTCACGGGTATGCCATGTGCACTTACCGCGGGTGCAGAGGTCAGGAGGGTCAATTCCGTAAACAACGATGCTCATGAAACCTATGAGAGAACTTGGTGGTTTGGAGCCTGATTACACCTGGAGTTAGAAACGTATGGCCCCAATGTATTACCAACACTTACCAATGGACGAGACAATTCCTACAATCGCCTGCCCTGCGATTCGCAATACATTACCAACATCTTCAGCAGAATGAGCATCACCCTGGAAGTATGTTGAGCGCTGGACCACGTCATCTGGGAGGCTTTTATACTCTTCTGATTGTCTGAAGCGTGAGGGCGATCGGAGGAAGAGGACATGGTGTAAGTCTAGGCGTTGAGCGGCGAGAGACGAGTACGCTGCAAAGGCTACTCCTCGAGAAGCACCGAAATAAAGAACAGTGGGTTGATTCATCGGAGAAGAACCTGAAACCCTTAAGAGTTCGGGTGTGTTGTTCTCGCTGTATGATCCTCAAGTCGGCCATGAAGGATGGGTGGAGGGTCGGATTTATAGTTACTGCCAAGGCCATTTCCTCTCCTAGCTTTGTCATTGCGCACGGGCGTAATCCGTTAGTACAGGCCGCCGCGTTATGTCGAGGAGGATTACAAGTGCTATAGTAGGAGATTTGGATGGGCCGTACGGCGGCCGCCATTTATTTATAGGAACATGACCTAGCTCTGAACGGTCGCTCAGAAACTTCAACTATGAGCATTCCGATCATTTTTACATCCATTCAAAGGATATCATGGTCGAGGGGCTGCACTCCTCCGAAAACCAAGTGCTCTCTCAACATTCTAGCTAGAATTTGCGATGAATGAGAAATAATTGGTATATTCAAAGCAAGGCCGAAGCTAAGCGGATTATGAAACAGGAAGTTGTGTGGGTATAGCAGTCACGAAGAGTCCAAGCACGAGTCTCCAGATACAGTAAATAAGTCCAGTAGCATATCAAGGCGCGCTGTGACTAATACCCCAGCACAGGCTGGCGTCCCCACCACATCTGAGCGTCGGCATTTTTGCCTCCCAGGATCTCAGCGATGAAGTGACCAGCATCCTTCCGGCAGATCGAATACAGGCCCTTGCCCTTGCTCTCATGCTTTGCCAGTCCCTCCTGGAAGACGCGATAGCCCTTGTCATCCTTGGCGTTCTTCTCGCGGCCGTCATGGGGTGTTCGGACGGAGCGGGACATTCCCTTGGGAGTACCGTCGTTGAGAAGCGCGGGACGGATGATGCAGATATCAGAGGCGGGAATGAAAGGAGCGGGAAGAGCATCCTGGGCTTCGCGAGAGAGGATGTGGGGGAGCACTTCGGAGCGATCGGGCGTGAAGCGTGGGAGGGAGGCTTCTTCAGGGACGGCTGGGTTCGCAGGGAGCGTAGCGCGTTCCATGACGTATTCCATACCAATCTTGTCGACGTGCGGCGCCTTGAGAGCAAGGGTGTACATGGGACCAAGCCTGGGTGGACGAGCACATGTAAGCTAGGGTCCGGAGCTTGAATGAGGTTGGTACTGACCCAGGTGCGAGCGCTTTGTGCGCCTTCTTGCCCATTCCCATTGAGCTACAAAGCACGAATTTAGGCTTGGTGGTGAGGGCCGGGTATACGAGACTCAATTCGGTCATGAGAATCGTGAGAGCTATGGCAGAGGGGAGCGAACCGGCTCGTGTTACTTGACTGAGCCTTGAGGATCGGCGTTCTGGTACTCACCACGGCAGCAAATGTCAGCGGGGTCAAGCCCGTGAACAAGGAGGCTCCAAGTGGCTTTGAGAGAATCAGGAGGCGTGAAGCCTGTGGAGAATCGGGATTAGCAGGCAAGTAAGGACCTTCTCTAATATACCAGCTCACCAATGGACGAGACAATCCCAACTAGGTCTGGGCTAGCCAATCGCAGGACCTCACGGACGTTCTCAGAACTGTGGGCATCACCCTGGAAGTACGTTGAACGTTGGATGACATCAGCGGGGAGGGTCTTGTACTCCTCCGATTGTTGGAAGCGCGTGGGCGATCGCAAGAGCAGGACGTGATGCAGTTCTGGACGTTGGGCTGCAAGGTAAGAGTAGGCTGCGAAGGCCACTCCACGGGAGGCACCAAAGTAGAGGACAGTAGGTTGAGACATTGGGCTTAAGATCTATCAGAGGTTGTAGTTGTGAAGATTGCTAGAGGGGTGGTTGGTTGCAGTAGTGCGTTTGCTGAGGGGGACGGTGAGCACCTGTGGCAGCTCATACTTATACTCATGACGATCGCTCCTGCTGTGTTAGGGATAAGTCAAATGGTGGCGCAGAGCACACGCAGGCTGTATACTCCAAGTGCTGCGTCGTCGTGGACGGCTGCACTCCGTCGAGGCTGGCCGCCGTCTCATGTCGAGCTGAATGACAAGTGCTCTGTTGCACTGACATTTTCCCACGGTGTCGACGGGTCCGCACGGCGGCCGTAATTCAGTTGAGGAGGGGCGCCGATTCCGTCTACCTCGAGCGTTATACGAGTGCAGTCAGTATGCTCTGACTGTGCCCATACAGTCTCGCAGTCGACCAGATAAATAGACAGCACTGCCTGGCATTCGGGGCGATGCCTTGAGTCACGGCCGCCTGCGCAGTTGACGACACTCCCATTCATTCTATGTCTAGTTCAATCGTCCCCAGAACAGAATGGCTCTAAAGACTTCCTCTAGAAACTTGCTGCGTGTATTTCAAAACAGTTATTATTAGTTGCTACTTTATTCGCATAAGGAGTCTACGGGAGGTTCAAGGCGTGGTGCTGGTCAATTGTAGATCGGTTTTAGCAGGATATCTTAAAAGGACGAGACCAGCGGTTGACGAGGATAATCAATTGGTTCTTTCACTTATGAGTAGTTAGCCGCTGACCCTTCAGTCGTGGAGGTGGATCCTCTTAGCAATTGTTTAGCGAGGTTGCGGCATGATCATATGCAAGGCATGCGTAGAAAACATGAAGAAAGTAGGGCAATAGGATACACGAGCGAGCAAAATTATGCGACGAGTTTGACAACGCCACCAGCCTCCTTAATCTTCTTCCTATAAAGAGAGAGAAAACAAGCCAACATTAGGGACCGATCCAGGGCCATTGCAACAGTCGAGGAGCACGTACTCTGCTAGTGCTGATACCCATCGTGCCTTGACGATCAGGGGGAGTTTTGGGAGGCTGATAAGAGGCAAAATAATGGGTCAGATCGAACTCCCAGGTATTGAAACTCGTTTGGGATACGCACAAGCCCTTGCCGAGCACCTTGCCGTAGCCAAGCGCAAGGGTGTCGATGACAGGGACGACTTCGGAGGTCGCAGTGAGGCCCTTCTTCTCCTCGGCGGGAACGAGGGACCACAGCTTGTCCAAGTTGATAACGGGCTTCCACAGCATTTGGCGGGTCAAGTGGAATCGGCGCATACCAACTTTACCGAAGTAACCAGGATGGTACTATAGAGGGAATTCATTGTAGTACGGAAAGTTATATCAGGGTGAGTTTGCGATGATCAATCGGTCGGATGTGAATGGGTGGATATGCACCTTATCGAAGTTGGTTCTGGAGAGCAACGAGGTCAAGTCAGCGACATGGCCCATATATGGAAGAAGATCGCTATTTCAGCGATGAAAGATACTCACCGGTGGTGGTGCTGACCACCAGCAAGACCACGACCACCGGGATGCTTGCGGTGCTTGCCAATACGTCCGTGCCCTGCCGAGACGTGACCGCGGTGCTTGCGGGTTTTGCTGAGATGAGTAGGCATGGCCTATGCAGATGCAAGTCGAAGTAGAAAGAAAGCAAGGCAAGATGGGATTCAGGTTAGAATAGAACTCCTAGTTTGGTCGATGCGAGTTGAGGTAAGAGAAAAGCGGAATACACCAATCTGAGATCAGATTGGGGCAGGGATTCGAGCCTAGCTCAGAGATCGATAGAAACATGGCATCCACATCCCAGAATTTTTGTAGATTTCTGGCAGCATCTCAAACGAACCTTTCGACTTACTTCGGACTTGGTGGGGGTGGTTTGGTGAACTTGCAAGTCAGTGGACACGTGACCGCGTGAACTTGTTTGCACTAGTTTGGTACCTCAGGCTGTTCATCCTCCTCACGTAGTTCAGGTAAGCAATCTCATCCTTTTCGAGCATCATACATGATGCTGTATTTATTGTCTGTGAACGCTACATGCTTCGTGCGTGTACTATGATCCAACAATTCGACTGAACCCTCTTTGGCCTGCTGTGTCTTACCCGGTAACCCTGAGCTGACCTCCATATTCTTCCAGATAGTGCCTCGGTCTCTACTCATTTTTGTTGTTTATTCGTTTGTGTAAGTCCTTCTGCCAAACTACCACAAATGATTATACCCCAAACTCTTTCATATCATAATCTGTCAATCCTCCGAGCCCCAAGGGCGTTGAGGACGATTGAGTCATTAATAATGATATTTCCGTCAACCTGCACGTTCGTCAGTTGCACACAAGCTAATCAGCTCACTTATCTGTATAGGACCCATGAACGCGCCCAATCGCTTTGAGCTCTATGTCCTCCGGGATGATGAGAAACTGTGAGGATCTTCGCCATCCGACGCGCTTCCCAGCATGATAACACCACGGCTATCAAGTTTGGAGATTCAGGAGGATACGAAAATCCCGAATGCTGCGTCATTTAAGATCGTGAAGCAGGACCACACCATGGCAAATATGATTCGCGCGTACGTTTCCTTGATCATCCTTCAACACGAATATGTCACACCCTGCGCCCTTCCAGCCAACTCCTCAAATCCAACGCTGTAATCTTTGCCGGCTACAAGGTTCCTCATCCTTTGGAGCCTCACTTTATTCTCAAGGTGCAGACGGATGGCAGCATCACTCCGCAGAAAGCCCTCGAGGACTCTTGCCAAACGCTCATCGCGACCATTGCTGAATTACAAGGCAAGTTTGAGACTGAGTTCAGTATGAAGGGAATGGACCAGATGTTTGGAGCATCTACGGCAACGGTCAACTACGGTGCTTATGGGTCAGGTGCGGGAGATGGATTGGGGTGGGATTCAAGAGGACGCGGTGGCGGCGATTACCTTGACTTCGGATCCTAAATTGCTTTGCTCTCTTACCTCAGAGCATCCAAACCCATTTCATATTCTTACATCATACCCTCAAGCATATCAATCATCGTACATGTTTACTCATTCGTCTAAGAGTACCATCGCTACAATAATACATGGATTCTATTACTTCCTTTTCGGCTTTCCTTTCTCGTCTTCGCGCTCAAACGGATTGGCGGTGTTGCAGATCCTGAAACCAATTTCCTACGTGGGCCGTTGGAGATGAGCCTCGAGGATTGGATTTTCCCCCAAATCAACGACCGCCAACAGACCCACACAATCCTTTGCCGTGCCTGCTCCAAATCCCGCCCACCGCTCCATAGTCTTTCTTTAAGAGCTCCGTGGTCTGAGCTCTCTTGCATTGTTTCTTGAAGCATGGCTCTCCGGGAAAAGCAAGTGCCTGGCTCGAGAGTTTTCGCTGGTGGAGAGCCATTTCTCAACCGAAGTCGGCGCGGCGCTGTCTACCTCGCCATCCTCTTCTTTTGCGTCTGGCTCTTCCTCGGGAGCAGCTCATCATCAGTCTCCTCCACTTCAACCCGCATTACGTCGAAGTTGAAGAATCAAGCGCTCAGGCTAACGAGCCCTATTACGGACGAGGAAATCTATGGCCCTCCGGTCTTGCCGCCTCAACCGCGCCCTTTACCTCCCAAAGACTCTGCAATTGCTCCCTTGCGCTCATGGGAGCACGGGGTCCCAGAAACTACCGTTCATGGTATCTCAGGAGGTGAGTATAGTGTAGACGGTGTTGCGCCGCTCAGCCATTTATCGTTTATTCTGCATGCAGGATGGTCCCTTCTTGAAAATGTTGTTCTCCTGAACGGCACCCTCTTCATTGTCTCGGATGACACCAGCAAGTTCCCTCCCCTCGACAAGATGTTCTCTACTGGTGTTCCAATGGAATCAGAACCATCCACCTGGCGCGGTCGCGACACCACTCCCCGCGAAATGCAGATCGTGTCAACTAAACGGGCAAGCGAACTTTTCGGCCCTTACGGAAGTAGAATACAAGGCACTACCTTCTTTTGCAATGATGCGTCGCAATGTGAGTCACACCAGCCAATACCAAGCTATAACCTTTACTCACCGCCCACTTCACTTCTAGTCGCGTCCCACTACTATCACTTTGTCGGCGAGATCCTCTTCGGCCTATGGCGGACTTATTCGTCCCTGGACCTCAATATTCCTGCATCAGGGAAATTACAGTCTGGCACTCCTCTCACCGCTCCTCGTCGCTTCATGTTCCCTCACGTCAACGCGGCGGACTTCCGTGATTACTCTGGCCTCAGTGAATTCATCATGCGAGCCGTCTTCCCCTCTATGGCTTTCGAGTTCCGCGACACGTTCAACGACCGCAACATGACGGGGAAACCATTCATCCTCGATCGTGTGGTTATTGGTGATCGTATTGCTGCTGAGCTTAGTCCGCAGTGGCACAGGCTCTACAAATACGTTGCACCAGCATTTGAGCTCCCCGGTAGCGGGACTAACTTCTGGGGTCCCGTACGCCGAGCTCTCGTCCAATTCCTTGCCAAGGATGAACTGCTCTCTGACTCGACGACGCCAGAGAGCATCTCGGCGCGCTCCAAGACCGTGATCACTTACGTCTCACGACAGGATTGGGGGAGACGGACTCTTCTTCCCGCCGATCATGACAATCTTGTGAAGGCTCTTCGATCCTTGGAGAGGCGACATGGATACGAGGTCAACATTGTCTCGATGGATAAGTTGACACTGCAAGAACAATTGAACCTTGCTCTCCGGACTACGGTGCGTGCCCATACCTTTATATAATGCTCCTCATTCTGACGGCCTTTTCTTCCATTGTAGGTCATGCTTGGCGTGCACGGAAACGGGCTGACACACGCGCTCTGGATGGATCCAAGCAGGAGCCCCGTGCTGATGGAGTTCTTCGCTGACCAAGGCTTCAGCTTCGATTATGAATATCCTAGTATGTTCCCCTACGCTTGATCAGTCTCCCATTCTTGCCGCGCCCCTAATCATCTTATCTTTTACCTCTCCCAGTGCGTCAGCTAGGAATCACATACTACGGCTGGTGGAACAGCAAATCATTCTCGCACCGGGAACTGCCTGAGAATCACATTGATGATGCATTCCAGGGCACCGCGATTAGAATCGACGGAGAAGCCGTTGCAAAACGAATCCACGAGCATGTCACCTCTACTGCTCAATCCTCATCATAATTGCCACGATTATCTATTTGTAGCATCTTTACTGTCCATATATCTCCTTTCGGGCGGGTGTTTATAGAGAAATATTCGATCGTAATTGTATATATTGCGTATGTTATATATTCTCGTCTCGACGGCAGTTTCTTGGCGCGCAGAGGCAAGTGTGTGGGGACGGTGCAAGCAGTTTGTGTCATCTGTTCGCACGCTGTCACGCCGTTCATCCGACACGTATTTCGATTCTCCAACTCACCCACAACATGTCTGACCTCCCTCCTGGATGGAAAGCGGAATGGTACGATAGAAAGTAGCTTATCTATCCGCTCACCACTCTAAATACCCTTTTCGATCATTGTAGGAGCGACGAGCATCGCCAATACTATTTCATCAGTGAGTTAGAACGCTGAGCTCTCGAACCGCCAGTGTTCCTTGGGCGCAAGTTCACCTGCATCCTTCTTCATTAGATGAAGCTTCTGGGACGACCCAGTGGGAACCGCCCATGGTTTCCGTGCCTGCATCAGAGGCCCCCATAGGAGATCCGGGCCAGGAAGCACCCCAGCCTCAAGCCCATGGCAAGCGACGCCAGTATGCTACAGGGCAATCGCAAGCCTATACGGGCACGGCTGAAACTGCCCCACAATGGACCGATCCTTCTGCGGGGTATCAGCAGCCAGGTGGCCAACTGTTCACCCCAGGCTTTTCTGGTGATACCTCGATGCAGCAGCAACAGCAGCAGGCTGCCCCATACTACGCTGGACAAGCCGATTTTGGTCAACAAGGCGCCCCGGTGGCTCAACTTGGCCAGCAGTTTGGGCAGATGAACTTGCAGGGAAACAATCGACCTGTTAGTGTCAACGTGTCTTGTCTAGGTGCACGATTGAGTATTTAACGGCGTTTTTAGGTTGTGAATATGCCCATCAACCTGATTGGGACTCCCCTCAATGTTGCGGAGCTGGAAGGGCCTCCCCCAGAAATCTTTTTACCTCCCAATGTTTCCCTCTCCCAAACAAACCAGGGAAATGCAGATCCTTCGTACATGCGGTCGACCATAAACGCTGTGCCAACGACACATTCTCTTCTCAACAAGTCGAAGATTCCCTTTACACTTGTCTTGACTCCTCACAGGAGTCTGCAAGAGGGTGATGTGAGTTCCCACATCCTAGCGTCCGCGAATTACCTGTTCTTAGCATTCTGGTGCTTGTAGGAGGCTGTCCCAGTGATCACCGACGGAGTGATCGCCCGTTGCCGTCGATGCAGATCATACATCAACCCCTACGTGACTTTCATCGATGGGGGCAACCGGTGGAGGTGCATCTTGTGTAATATGCCAAACGATGTCCCTCAACTATTCGATTGGGACCAAGAGAGGAACCAGTCTGCTGACCGGTGGTCGCGTCTGGAGTTAAACTATTCCTGCGTCGAGTTTGTTGCAGGCGTGGAATACATGGTTAGCCAGGCTCGTATCACCTCTCGCCTGAATTGACAGACTCCACTAAATATTTTTGCCTTGGGATGCTACAGTCTCGACCCCCTCAGCCCCCCGTTTATGTGTTCCTCCTCGATGTGTCGCACGCTGCTGTGCAGTCAGGTTGGTGCAGAGGCGTGCTGTATTGGTATTCTCAAAACTAACACATCAAAATTAGGCATGCTCGCCACTGCAGTGCGAACGATTGCTGATTCGCTTGATCGCCTACCTAACAAGGAGGACAGGACCAAAATTGCGATCATTTGCGTTGACGTCGCTCTTCATTTCTTCGCTTTTACTGTGAGTCACTCTCTTTCCTCCTCAGAGCTGTCACTCACCGTTCATATAGCCTGGTACGAGCGAATACACGATGCTGGTCGTGTCTGACCTCGATGATGTCTTCCTTCCCAAACCCACCGATATCCTCGTCAATCTGACTGAGGCAAAGGCTGGAGTTGAAGCGCTATTGGAGAAGATCCCAGATCTGTTCGCTGAGTCGCACGCTGTCGGCAGCGCCCTTGGTCCTGCCCTGCAGGCTGCCTACAAGATGACCGTACGTGAATTCACGGATGTGTAATTGGACGAGTCTAAGACTCATCGCATATTCCCGTTAGACACCAATTGGTTGCAAGATCATCGTGCTCACCGCTAGCCTGCCTACCCTCGGCCCTGGTGCTCTCAAGAACCGCGAGGATCCAAAGCTGCTTGGTACTGCCAAGGTTCGTCTGTATTTCCAACCCTTGTTTGGAGCAATATCTTGACCTCAGGCATATACAGGAATCATCATTACTTCGAGATGCCAACAGCTTCTACAAGTCATTCGCAATCGACTGCTCTCGATCTCACATCTCCGTCGACATGTTCCTTTTCAGCGCGTCATACACTGATGTTGCCACGCTCAACACACTACCTCACTATACCTCCGGCCAAACGTATTACTACCCAGCATTCTCTGCTGCGCGCTCCGAAGATGCCCTGAAGTTTGCCCATGAATTTGGCAAGGTGCTGGAGACGCCCATTGGCTTTGAGGGTCTGGTCCGAGTTCGGGCCTCAAAAGGTCTGATAGACAAAACAAAATACGAACGTGGCACCATCTCATTAAGTTTCTGTTATAGGACTGCGCATGTCCTCTTTCCACGGCAACTTCTTTGTCAGCTCCAGCGATCTCCTGTCCATGCCTTCGATTCCACAAGACCAGTCCTATTCCATCGAGGTTGAGATTGAAGATGACATCAAAGGCACTCATGTCGTATTCCAGACCGCTAGTCTCCACACGAACTGTGAAGGCGAACGTCGTATTCGTGTCATCACCCTAGCGCTCCCAACAACAACGAACATCTCCCAGATCTACGCCTCTGCGGACCAGGTTGCTATCGCTACATTCTTGGCGAGTAAGGCAGTCGAGCGTTCCATCAGCCACAAGCTGGAGGATGCGCGAGACGCGGTGACCAACAAGGTTGGCGACATCCTGAATGCCTATCGATCATCGATGACAGCGGGTGGCGCGAGCGCTCAGCTATCTGTGCCAGAGAACCTTAAATTCCTTCCTCTGCTTTGCCTTGGTCTTATCAAGCATGTAAGCACGTTGAGAATCTTGTCTTGAAGAGAGGAATGCTAACGTATTCTCCAGGTCGGATTGCGTCAAAGCTCACAAATTCCTCCTGACTTGCGAGCGTATGCTCAGGCCCTGTTGAGCACTTTGCCAAGCCAGCAACTGATTCCCTACATCCACCCGAACCTCTATGCACTACACACTATGCCTCCCGAGGTGAGCTACATCCTTAAACAATACTTATGGGAAACTAACTCTATACGTGAACAGGCTGGCACCATTGGAGAAAATGGCCGCCTTATTCTTCCAGGAGTTCTCCCTGCTTCTAGCGAATTCTTGGAGCGTCATGGTCTATACCTGATTGAGGACGGCCAAACCATGTTCCTTTGGGTCGGACGTGACGCTGTGCCCCAGCTCATCATGGACGTATTCGAGCTACCCACGTATGCTGACCTTAGAGGTGGAAAGGTATATACCCCATATTTATAAGGCTTGGGCTCCAGACTAATGTTTCTCTTTCTAGGGTACGATTCCTCTGTTGGAGAATCCGTTCTCACAACGGGTCAATGCGGTGATTGCGAAGGTTCGCGAAATGCGCCGTGGCGTGTATCGACCGTACCTGTTCATCGTGAAGGAAGATGGAGAGCCTGCCCTGCGATCATGGGCCCTGAGCGCTCTCATCCAGGATCGTGCGGACAGCTCGCCAAGCTACGCTCAGTACTTGACAAAACTAAAAGAAAAGGTAAACACCCATTACTCCGCAGCAGAATTGACGATCGGACTCAAGCTAACCAATGTGCATAGGTCAACTCATCTAGCTAAAGCTCGGGTTATGCGTTACGCATTTCTCGGATTATCTGGAACAACATCCATGCCATCTTGATATAGAAATATTTCTAGATTAAGTGTGGCCCAGGTGTTTCTTGTATCAATACGACCTCATCGACGAATCCTCTATTTCCGCCGAGTGTCCTAGTGTTAGACATACTAATATTATTCAATGGGTGATGTTTCCAGTCAACTGTCAACATGTACTTGAGGGGAAATACAGGATCGTGTAGTCTTTTGGGAAATTTCCTGCCCACAAGGAGGTAAGGAATGGCAGCGAGCCAGAGAATAAGTCAGATACGTGATATTGATTCAGAATGATGATCAAAGGAAGGTTGACCATATATCAAGATGTCGGGTTAACAATCCGAATGTCTGATTTCAACAGGGTCTGCTAATTGCATTGAAATGGGATAAGCTGATGTTTGGATAGACTCTTAATACTGACCCGCTTCACCTTAGGACATATTGAGCACACTGATTAGGTAGACTTTGCACCATCGAGGTAATTGGTTTGGCGACTTGCCATCGTTGTTGGTGGTAATGGTGCCGTTTATTGGTTATTGATCTGCGCGTGGCACAAGAGTGGCTATCGTCCACCACCGCTCCTGACGAAAATCAGCTACGGTCTGGAGAGGAAAGGTGCCAGTGGTGGCCCTTTGGAGGCAACGAATAAAGTAAAACTCCCGATCTCAAATCAACGAGAGCACTAACGGAATAGCAGCTCAATAAGATGAGGTTTGATCGTTCTTGTATATAGTAAGGCAGAAAGAGCTGAAGAATCGACGCCTATACAACACCATGACATGGTTGTAACGTTTTGCAGAGATCAAGAGAAAAGAACACGGCAATTGATGGTTCGGTGTGAGACTTGACAGCTGGGGACATAATCGTTACAATTGACATGAACACTCGAAGAACAAAGCATCTTTCATGGTGGGTTCGAGAAGGAATACTGAACAGATTCCATAAGCTGGCGTGTGAGGGAGACTAGAGATGTTAAAGGCTCACGTTGTAGGGACCATGAGGAGCGTCAAGTTGGGGATTGTGAATGCTTGAATTCGACATAGACGTTGGATTCGGAGGGGATGGTTGCCCTATGTAATTAGAAATAGGGGCGGTGGGTTGTGGGAGGTTGACAATGCCAGGGTGAGTCGAATAGGTTGTATCTGTTGGAAGTGCGAACGGAGCAGTGGGCCGTTTTTGACCCTTGAGTACGAGGATCATGAGTTATCTGCACGCTAAATGGAGGTGGGATGGCGAAATAGGCTAGCTTACGTATCCGCGACGGCATTGTACGCCCCTCTTGACGCATAGTGCACATTGTCTATCCTTGTTGAGGTTCAGCGGGCAAGCCTAGAGAGATATATGATGAGTTCAGACTCAGAAACCGCAGGATTTGGGAATACAAGCCTTTTTATATTCACGACAGTTCCAACACCCATTCAACGTTTTAACGCGCCCAACGTTGCTCCTGCGACCCATCTTGCTACGTGGCCGAGCCGTACCACTGGGGCCCGTCGTAGCTGGCGGGTTGGGGTTCACATTCGAGCTCGACTCCGCAATACTTGGGAATTTTTGCGCCTCCCCGGTATAGATAGTGCCAATTTGCCCAGGTGTGGTCTCTAAATCATTACACGGAAAAATGGTAGCTGAGGTGAGGGACAGCCCAGATGACGGATTTGGAGCGAACACAGAGGCAATGCTCGTAGGTAGTCTAGAAAACCCATTGTATTGTGCCTGAGACAATGGATCCTCTGAGAAGGAAGTATAGCGGTTGTCGAATAATTGATCGCACGTGCGATATTCCGAGCCGCTGACACATAGCCTATTGTTACCTTGAGGTGTCGTGAGACTAGCGCGAGCAAAGGAGGACGCGCCATCCCATGCCGTCCTATAAAGAGTATCTTGAATATTGTTGCTTTGGGAAGCAGCAGGAAAGGTAGTGGACTGGACCTGGGGAGTGGATCAGCGAAACGCTTCTCATATTATCTTTCCCAGTATTAGCACTCACAGGCTGTGCCACAAGGTGGGAGCCAGAAGGGCTACTTCCGCCGTAAGCAACTAGGTTCGCAAAACTTTGTCGTATGGGAAACTGCGTCGGCGCTGTTGTAGCGGAATTGTTGACTGGAATACCATGGTTGCTGAAAGGGAGGTGATAGGGGCAAACACCAAGATCTGGCTGAAACTGGGAGGACGTTTCCCAGAGCCGCTCATGCCTTTGGCTGGGAGCGAGTAAGAGATATGGACTCTGCTGGTTGGACATGATTAGGTGGTTCGAGGAAGTCAGGAGATGATGGGCAAGGGTTAAGACTAGAGTAGAGGATTCGGCGAGATGGAGAGTATTTATCTTGACTCGAATGCTTTATTGTGCTAGTTGAGAAGGGAGGTCCGTCCGCGGTTGGAGGGCATGAAACACAGGCCAGCGAACTTGTGACACTTCCGAGACTTGATTTGCATCGCGCTTGAGCTGGGTGTCAAATGTGCATCAAGTTGCAGGGTGGAGATCTCACTGTGGGCCTGCAAATGAGCTGATGATGCTCAAAACATACCCCTTGGAGGATCCAAGTTGATGCGAGAGGAATGTTCGAGGAACACGCGATGGATCGGCGAGGAAACACAAAATGGATTCGCCGAAGTCGATCTCCCATCATGGGAACTCCTGTGTGAGCGCCCTCCGCCGGCGTGGGCGGGAAGCTAGATATTCCATCCTCTACGACAATCCGATCACCAAAACGCAGCCATGGCACCTGCGGCGGAGTTATCAGGGTGACATATTGACAATTGAGGAGATATCGTTGAGACTGGAGTGCAGCGGCGGCAAGTCATGCTCAGAGTACTCATCGTTTGTATATGTACAAGCGCCACGGGTTCGGAGCGTCAAACCTCTATTTGACAAAGGGTTGCTTGGCACAATCGCCAGGGCCGTATGAGGTACACAGTGATGGAGGGCTAGACTTTTTATTGGATGGACTGGAAGGGACGGGGGTTGGGGGGTTCGCGGGAAATGGATGGTTCCAGCCACTGACGATGGTCCAAACTAAGCCTCCTATTCGCCTGATTTCGCAATATGGTCGATCTCGCATCACGAATTTTGACCTGTTCGGGTCAAGGCGCACTCGCCCACGTATGTAAAAGTTCCAGCTTTTTCCCACTGATTAGCTCCTTTGAAGGACTGGGTGGAAGTTTGCGCATCATGAACAGATGGCACATCGCCATTGAATGTCCAACCATGCTTGGGGAAGTGCTGTTGCCCGTAGTTTGCTGATCCAATCTCATATAAGGGATAGACAATCTGTCTTGACTTGAAATCGTTACAAATGCTGGGAAGAGTGGTTTAGAGAGCAATGTCCAATAAAAGATGGAGAAATAGAAGGATACTGTAGATGCTGAGGCATCCGAGATGCGATCAGGGGAGACAAATTGCACATTGCACATTGCACCCACTTGTCGCGACGGAGCGCTGATATTAACTCCCCAGAACGGTAATCAGGCCTGGTACTCGCAGCGTTACTCCTTACTGCGGCGTTTCTTGCCAAAGGATCCGATCAAGTTGAGGCTATTGGAAGCCTGAACATATTCAGTAGATGCAAATCAGACTCATGCTCCGATGGCCACACCACAGTCAGATCCTAACGAGATCGGGTCGCTGTTGCACAAGGAGGGGGAGGCGAACAGAGGAGTCTCAACCGCTGACCACGACCGCTGCTTTTCGTGCACTTCGTTGTCCGCCGCAAGGCCGAACTGCATTCTTACTTGAGTCCAGCGATTCGGGCCAAAATCGGCGAATATAAATCATCCATGAGATGGCTCAGCTCCCTCCGTTCCCCTTCTGGCTGGCTGTAGCCAGTTTTCTCAAGCTGAAGTTGGACCAAGCTCATGACATGAATATCCTGTTCATCGTGAACCTCGAGCAGAGAAGAGTAGAGGACGGAGACTGGCAGTAGTTGGTGACTCAATTAGGGAAACGGCAAACAAGGGGGGGCTATTTTAACTCAGAGTGGCAATAGGTCCTTCGTTGCATGACGATCTTTGGAAGTCTACACTGGCGGACTGTTGAAATTGTCATAAGTGAGAAGACGTGATGGTGACAACCTCGTCTTCAACCCCCCATCCATGGGACACCGGGCCATGAGGCCGGGGATTTGCCATGTGTTGGATACTAGCGCAGGAGCTGTCCCATGCGATCCATGCAAGAGGGGGGTGCTTTAGTGGAGTTGTGCATGTCGGTCCGAACAACCACCTGCGACGACGGTATCATATGTCTTGAACCTTTGAGCTCACCGCTTTTAGACAGGCGCAGAAGTACTGACGCTTCTCCTGCATGAGGGGCAGCAAAAGGGTCAACTATGTTCAGATCAGACAACACAGTCGGGTCCATTTCAGTGATGCTGGAGGCTGGCGGCTGAGGATTGGCCGGGGCTGCCTCGCGGCTCATGGGAAGATAGGAGTCGATATACGGAAGATCATACGATTTAATAAGTTCATGCGAACCTGAAGCTGATTGAACCTTGGGGTGAGTGGGTGGGTGGTTGGGTAGTTTTGCTTCGCTACACACCGGTAGCCGAGTAGTGCTCTTAATCCACACTCTGGAGAACCCAGCTTCTAGGAGAAGATCTGGCTACCAAGGCACAAATTTCATCGATCACCTTCTCAACCAGGGGAGCCAGCTGCAAGCAAGTGCTAGTGACAAGTCGGCTCCCTCGACTCGGAGGCCTGTGTGACGCCATTGTCACAGACGCCTCATCTACCCGGCAGGGCGGATCGACCTCTATACACGCCCACCCACCAGGTCCCTCTCGGTTGATCAGCCCTACAAGGTGCTTTTGTTCGGGGACCGGCCTCTGCACTGACACGTACCAGCCAGCCCAGAGGAGAGCTTTTTTGATCACTCGGAACAACCCAGCCAAGGTAACCTCGTCCTCTTCTCTCGACCTTCCATTCAGCCCCGATTTTTCTACACCTTAAATTCGAGAGGCATGTCTGAATTGGGTTACACCAAGCGCTTTATGGTGTCGCAGGCACAATTTGGTCCCAATCTGCATGTAGACAACGAGCAGGATTAGACATCTCACTCTGAACACGCTCAGCTTCTCGAGAGCCAAATCTGCGGGCCGTTTGACAGATATCTTCTAGATAGATAAGACCTGCTATAAAGCCTGGATACTAAGCGGCAATGCTCTTGGTCGACGATGTAGATAACTTCATCTTGAGGGCAACGTGTTGTGCTCCCCGGATATATTTGATTTAGCAAGACCAAAATATGTTCCTTTGGGTTGAACGTGACGCTGCGCTCCGACTCATCTTGAATGTTTTCGACGTATCCTGACGTAGGAAGTGGCACGGTATCATTACATACTGCTTGGTGCAGGCCTTCCAGTAGGCTCCGCACTAATTTTTTTTCTGTAGGACGCCACCCCTCTGTTGCTGAACCCATTCTCAAAATTTGCCAACACAGTGATCACGGATGGGCACGAAATGGGCCGTGGCTTGTGGCCACCGTACTTGTTCTTGGCGAAAGAAGATGGATTGTCTGCCCTGCGATTACGGAACTGGGGTGCTCTATCCAGGATCGTGCAGATCCCTGGCCAGGCTGCGCTCAGTACTTGGCAACACTGAAGAAAAGGTAAGCTCCTTTCGCTTCGTGAAGACGTAGGACCACTGCTCGTAGGCCAACTCATCCAGCTAAACCTTGGGCCGTCCCTTGTGTGTATTTCCCAATCTTTCTTCCAGTATGAATCACACTTTTATCCATGTATGAGGCTTTTACGCCAAATTTTGATTTTACGATGTCGCGGCCATAAATATTGTCGTGCAATGAATGATTTGCTTGTTGAAACGTGGGATGGCCAAACTTATGTCAACGTGACGCGCCACATATTGGGCCAAGTCCTTAACTTCTGGCGGCTGCAAAGAACTCCGGCTTTCGTGGATTCGGCCACGTACTACTTCTAGCAGTTGCGCTGCAGGTTCCATGATCTTTGAGTTCCTGTGTTATGTTTCTCTGATCGTTCAGTTCATGTCCAAAATGACGTCCGATGTGCGCCCCTCGAAAGATATTCCTGGCAGTGATCTCCTCGGTTGGTAGCTCCCCCTACCTGTAGGTCTTCAGAGTTTTGACGAGCCGATGTAGGAGTCTTGTATACCCATAATCACCCACCCACTGCCGATTGGATGAAAGGGCTTCCAGACGACATTCCTCTTGAACACACCAATATACCTGGTACCCATGATGCCGCAGCTTGTGAGTTATCCTATTCGAACTACTATCTCTTCCTTTGCATGGCCTCAACCTCTATCATTCAGGGAACTATGCTGGTCCAAACCACGACATGTTCAATTGCCAGGTAGGTGCTCCATTCTCGAAGCCGATGTACCTGTGTCTGACGGGGCTTCAATACTTCAGGACAGGCCTCTACTGCAGCAGCTCGACGCAGGGATACGATTCCTTGACCTTCGGTTTGGTTATTCAGCTGACCAGACCGAACTTGTTTTCTACCATGGTAAGCATCTTTCCTTCCCGGTATATCGGCATGGTTTCTGAACGAATCACGGCTCTACATCCAGCGACTGCACTGCTGAGCTCCACAACAAGGGTACAAGATGTACTCTCTGGGATGCAGCAATGGCTCCAGCTGCATCCTACAGAAACCTTGCTACTTTCGATGAAGGTTGATAATGGACCGACCGACGAGGCACTACAGAACACTATGTATGATCTTATTGCTGGGGAAATAGGGAAAACTATGTGGTCTCAGCTGTCGGGAGAGGCAAGTCGCTGGGCATATCACTTCCCTCTGTACCCGAGCACTAGATCACTTACACCGACGCCTATTGCGATTTTCATCGCAGCTCGGCACACTGGGACAAGTCCGAGGGAAGTTCGTCCTTATACGCCGTTTTGACTGGACCGGTCTTCCCTCAACCGAAACCTCTTTACCCGGCATCAACCTCGCCCCCGCCAACTGGGCAGACAACGGCTTGTCCTTCATCGTCAATTACGCCCCCAAACACGTCGCCAACATCGAGGACTTCTATCGTGTTCCTGACGATGAGGGACTTCAGGGCGTTGTTCAGCGGAAATACGATGCGACTACTGAGCACATAGCAACTGCTGTGAGGAGCTTCTCAGCCAAGACCGATAAAGGGGCGTTCTGGATCACATTTGCAAGTGCGGCAGGTTTTAATGATCAAGGAGAGACGATATACCCAAAAGTAAGCTTCCCTAGGTGTCTCAATCTGTCATTCTCTTGCATTAACCCCTTTTGCCTTGTTCTCCTGCAACCAGCCAACTGCACTAGGCGATGGAAGCACTGAAGGAGTGGATCAGGGACTATACAAATGGCTCCAGGATCTGAGTGCTTCAGAAACTTCAGCCGAAACCCAACAAGCATCTGGCCCAAATAAACGGGCGGGCGTAATACTATTGGACTTCTTTGCTTCAGTGGAAGACTTGGTACCTTCGATTATTCGCCTGAATTTTGACTAGTCATTCTCCGGGAAAATAAAGCTTCATCCAGTCATATTGCGACAGCGAAACCTGTCATGAACGCCATTCGTCTTTCTCGTTGGAGAATCCGCTGGGTGACGAGCAAAGAATGCACTCAAGAACGCATCCTCTTATTGACCGGACAGGAGAGTCAAGGTATTATAGCCTAGTTGGGCTGGGATCCACACAAAAATCAATCACTCTCTCGTGACATCATGCATTATGAACGCTACTACCCTGAAATTTACTCGCTAGAGACAGTATCAGGGCAAGGGAATCAGGGAAAACACAAATAAGGAAAGAGGAACCAGACGAAGGAGTGTAGGCAGCTCGATTGCTGAGGTAGGTTAGGCTATTGCAAGGAGAGATCGAGAAGATCATCCAAGCAAAAAGGCCACAGAAACATTAGGGTTGATATAATAACCGACGCAAGTTGAGAGGGGATGAGAAAGCCAAGGCCGGGGGGAAGATAATAAGAAGGGTATCTATAACAAACGCAGAGACAAATTCCACATAGAACACGAGAACGCAGAGAATGTACAACCAGTAATCCGCCATACGAAGAGAGATCCCAAGCTATAACGGCATGCGCAAAGTTATAGCCTGTGTCCAGGGACAGCCCAGAACAGCATTGTCAAAGCGACAACGCCGACCGCCACGAGGAACATGACGAAAAGGGCTCGCCCCATCAGGAGCTTGTGCACATATGGTTCTCGGATCTTCAATGTCCTGAAGGGAGTTGTCTCGCTGCGCCCAAGGAAGACGAGAATGGGGTCGAGCTCGTATTGGTGCGAGATGAGACAGAGGAGGGCGATGGCGAATGGAATGAAGAGCTGAAATAGGACATAAAGTCAGTTGGTATGGTGATAGAATACTTTCAGTCAATTGGGGACGTACGAAGAAACGCTTCGACTTGGGCTGCACATCGAGGAACACTAGAGAGAATGCTGCTGCAAGACCTGCCCAGAGGACAAGCAGGCCAACGCAGAGTCGCACGAGTGCACTGACGGGTGTCAGATTACCAAATGCCTTGGCACGAAGGAATCTCGGATATGCATCCTGCTCCATAGCATGGAAGATATATTCCTTTTGTGCGTGGAACATATCAGGGACTTGTGCCAATGCTGCTGCCTCAATCTCGTACTCGGGATGCGATGTGCTTGGCAGCTGCTGAGCAGAGAGGGGGAACTCGTGGATGCGCAGAGAAGGAGGGAGGTAGATCTCTTTCTCGCTGCCAGGGGTCATGTAGCGGTAGTAGATACGCTCAGCAGAAGCGATGAGGTCCGTGCGAGTGATGGCAGAATCTCGAGGGATCACAGTGGGTGCTCTCGATGCTCGCCGAGACAAAACAGCACTCAGACGACGCGTCGAGAAGGGCGTAGTACGGCCACCAGCACCGGGAGGAGGGTTGGGCTCCGCGAGAGTGACGTGACCCTTCTCAGATTGGGCTTGGGGTGGAGGCGAGGTGGCTTGTTTGCGAGCGGCCATGGATGGGGTCATTGAGCCAGAGCGATCGTACTGGCCACTAATCTTCTCCATATCATTCGTGCTCGCAGTATTGCGCTTTTCACCAGCCATGGTAGTGGGAGTAGCTGAGGTAGGAGGAAGCACAACTTGGCCGTATATGGATCCTCGCCGGCGGGCATACTCCCAGTACTGAGGCCAGTCTTCACGAATAGTCCGACCACTCTTGCGTACATCTTTAAAATAAGCTCGGCAGAGATTCTCGTGCTGCTGTACATCGAGCCAAAAGTCGAGCACATCCTCTGCTCCTTCGCGTTGGAGGAAAAGGCTAAGTGATTGACACAGGGCCGTCAGAAAGGGCACGAACAAGGCAGAAACAGGTGAGAAATAGCTCACTAGAACATAAATAGATCAACTGGCGGTCGTGTCTTGCGGAATAGAACCTGTTGTGAAGGCGAATTCGGCGCGTCAATCACCCTGGCCAACATTCCAAAGTTTCACCACCCAGGAACAAACCTCATCGAACGTAGGCAGTCGATTCCGGGTCTCAAAGAGACCTTGATCATCCCTTTCTGATTTCTCGGCCATTTTCGATACTGATACTGTACCTCGAGGGGTAGAACAGAGGGAAGGGGTCAAACCTCGCGTTGAAGGGAAGAAAGAGGTCACGTGCTCCTCTCACTTGCCGCTTCCGGTCATGAAGGCTCTCAAAGGTAGGTTGCAAAGCATTTTACTAGACTTGTACGGTAATCTCTTTACTAAACGTGCTAAATGGTATCTAAAAGGCGTGCTGGTGTCATGGTAAGCTACTGTAGGGATACCTACTCACGACAAGGACTCAACGCAATGACATCTCGCTCTACTCAAGTGGTGACCCTGCCGTCAAGCAAATTCTCAAGTGGATAGACACCCAGGCCCCGAACCAGTTCATCGTTCGAGACCTGGATTCCACACATCTTGTCATTCAAGCGAGTGCCGTCGACTCGGCGCTGAAGGCCCTCGAGGAACAAGTAAGTTGTGGCGGCATCTTACGCATTGGTTTGGGTATTCATTCTGGACTATGTTTCCAAAGCTTGAGAAGAATACGTACAGCGCGGACGCCTTGATAGCAACTTCCAAGGGACGAGAATAGAATATGCGTCTTTGAGGGGACGGAGGTCTCCAAACTCTCTATGATAGTAATGTGGACACTTTCGACTGTACATCAGTAGCATTTAGGCCATCAAGTTCAACGTGCTTCTCCACACCGCGTTCTATTGATTGGTGTAAGCTATAGGTCAGACTACAAGTACTAAAAGTTGTGGGAATTGGTTGACGCACCAAAACGCGCAAACACTCGTGCTGGGGTGCCTTTGGCTTCCCGAATAAGGACAGGCAGATCGGGATTGCTCTTCTTCAGAGCCGGGTAGGCAGATTGGATGAATTCCCTAGATACACCAGGGATGAGAACATATTTTGAGTCGGCAAAGGTTTTGTGATGCGATAGGTTGACTAAAGAATTATGTACCGGGTACCAGCAGAGGCGGGAGAGGTTTGGCAGCACAGAATGCGAATTTCGCGAACAGCTGGGGACAGGGCTTTTGAGAACAAACTCATCGTTAGAGAGGCAGCGAGGTATGGATGGCTGGCTAGCTGGTTGTTGTCACCGACGGCTGTTTGTTCGTGTGTTGCCACTCCTTCCCCAATCCTCCGTTTCGACCCGTCTCGCCTGCTACTGGGACACAAGTACATTTTGGGTTGTTAGACCCCAAATATATACAAGATTCCTTTCCAGCTGCCCGCGGGTCTACTGCGATCATCAGCCCTCCGAACACTTTCTACAATCCGTTGTGGCCCGTCGCTCCGATCGAGATCCAGTTGCAACAACTACCGTTACTACTCCACCACTAGGACCATCATGCCTTCTCCAGCAGTTCTTAACCTCGACAATAGCATTAACGCGCCCTTCATTACCCCGAGTCGTACCGTATCAAGCTCCGCTGTGCCTGCTAGTTCTATCAGCATGACCCAGGCTACTCCCAAATTGTCTGGCGTTGAAGGCGCAAAGCAACTGGCAGCTTGGACTGCGGTCGATAGGCATATCCTGCCTGAGCACAAAGTGCGCATATAACTTCCTACACGTTTCCTACGCTGTTCTGAAGAGAGACCGCTCAAATTCTAGGTTATTGGCATCGGATCTGGTGAATGAGCTTTCGAGCGTAACCAGTATAACAAGTGTACTAAAGGATTCTAGGGTCCACTGTGCCCTACGTCGTGGAGAGGATCATCGCACAAGGGGCAGCCCTCAATAAGGATCGGGTGTTCATTCCTACTGGTATATTTCATCACGATTATTGTGGTTTGTGCAACTCTGAGCCCAGTTTCCTGGACGAAATTAGGCTTCCAGTCAAAAGAACTCATCGTCAAAGGCGGACTCACGCTGGGCGATGTTGACCAGTACCCTTCCATTGATGTGACCATCGATGGTGCAGACGAGTAAGCTCGTTCCTAGCAGTCGCACGGCTAAACTCTAATACGAGATCCTGTCAATGTTAAGAGTCGATGAACAGCTCAACTGCATCAAGGGAGGCGGAGGATGCCACCTCAGAGAAAAAGTTCTTGCCGAAGCAGCTACAACGTGCGTCATGACCTCGGTCGGCCCAACTTCCCAACTGAGTAATAGCCCGAACATTCTCCCCTATCATGTAGCTTCATCCTCGTTGCTGACTCCCGGAAAAAGAGCAGCCTCCTAGGCACCAACGTGAGCTCCTCTGCAACATGAACTTGGAAACACTAAGTTGACGGCCTTGCCATAGTGGAAGCAAGGGGTCCCCATTGAAGTTGCTCCTTTTGCCTATGCCAAGTTGCTGCAGAACCTTCACCGCCTTGGGTCTCCTGACGCTAAACTACGGATGGCTGTGGCCAAGGCTGGCCCAGTTGTCAGTGACAACGGCAACTTCATTATTGATGCCCCGTTCGGCCCAGAATATATGGCACAACCCCTTGAGGTTAGTGACTCATCTCAAAAACTGATAGAGTCATAGGCTGATATTCTGACATTGACTCTATGCATTAGTTGCTCACTCGGATAAAGATGCTGACTGGTGTCGTTGAAGTTGGTCTCTTCATTCACATGGCCCGTGCAGCCTATTTTGGCGAAAATGTGTGTATAAACACATCCGTTCTGATTTTCAGATGCGCAAATTTACTAACTGACTGCTGCTCGCCTAATAGGATGGATCTGTCACCGTCCGACTCGCTGATGGGAAGACTATCTCAATCGACACTCCCATGCCGACCGACTCACCATCCAAACAGTTGGGTCACAGTCCCAGCCCGTTGAGCGAGCAGCAGCCCCACACGATCGCCTCTGAAAATGTTGAAGCTAACAAGCACATTGATGAGACGGCTATTCCCACTGCTTAGTCTGCAACCAACAAAGCTGTTCTCTCTGTAGTCGTGCTATGCTGATGAACCCGGCTTTTTTGTATAAACCCCCGCTTATTACTGTTTTCTGTAGTCTTGGATCAAATCCACATAGAGATTTCAAGGATTGATCTGTTATTGGTTTATGGATCAGCTCATTTAAGCTTCCTACAATGAGTATGCCAGGTCATGTAGAGGTTCGATAGCAAGGAGCCATTCATTCCTGTAAGAGACTACAAAGCAAGATACGAGCTATGCAGACCAAACATCGGACAGTTAAGCGAGAAACCTAATGTACTAATGTACGAGAAATCACAACGAAGACATAATAATGTAAACAGAGGGCGATGGATGGTAATCAGGATGGCGCCAAATTTCCACATCGTCTCAAATTCCGATTTCTTATTGCTCCCCAGGGAAGATGACGTCGGGCCGGTGCGTCTTGAACCGTGAGCGGCGAGCCTCCTTGAGTTTCTCGAGACGCTCCAAGTACGCTGGCATCTGCTCAGCATATTTCGCAGCGTACACCTGAGAAGACGAATAAAGTGAGCAACTAAAGTCAACAGCGCCAGAAACCAATTACTTACAGCCTTCTCAGACTCTGCCAAACCCTTCCAGTTCTGCGCAACAATTGTCATCACCTCAGGCACGCTGACATCGGGGCGCTGAGCTCTAACGTCCTTGAATGTCTCAGCGACGTAGAGCATATACGGGCTCGCGGGCCTCTTGACTTTCTCGTTCGTATCCACGTCCTTACGGCGTGGTGCGAGGCGACGACGACGCTGAGCCGTATATTGACGCAATTCAGCACTGGTCAGGCTGGCCTTCCACGCAGCAAAATCTTTCCTGTAAGCTTCTAGCTCTTCAGCGGCGCGCAGCCTGTATGGCTATTTCGAAAACATAGATGTTTTGTATCGTCAGAGAAAGTGGCAGCCATGTTACAAAGCGTGAGTAAAGCAAACTTACCTGTTGTTCGTAGGTAGACATGGCATTCCATTTGTCAGCTGATGCCCTGGCATTGACAAGAATGTCCTTGGAGTCGATCTTGCCGGACTGGTCCTTCAAGAAGGCAAAGAAAGCAGCACCGGGACGTTTCGGAGGAGGGGGGAATTCTGAGGACGGGGTTATTTTCACCAACGTTAGAGACGATAAAGAAACAATATGAGATTAGGAAGGAGTGGTAGCACGCACGCAAGGGAGCTAGTGTAATTAATTGGGATGATCGTCAGCCATATGTTCAGAAGTAGTGGCTCTGTGACTTACTCTTCTTGACCACCTTTGGCTTGGCAGCCCGCTTAGCTGGCTTTTTCTTCTTTGGAGCTGCCAAGAAGATCGGTCAGATTGGGTATGCTCAACCTATTGGAAGGGGGACACTGACCAGCCTTCTTGGCCGGCTTCTTTGCAGCAGGCTTGGCTTTGGTGCCAGCCGACTTTGATTTTGGCTTGGTAGAAGCTACCTTCTTAGAGCTCGAAGCTTTGGAAGACTCGGCGGAGCCTGAAAGATAGAAAATTATGGGTCAGACGAGGAGAGGTTGCTGGTCGCGACGGCACGCGATACGCAACTGGACTTGGCCGGGGGAGGGAAGAAGAGAGTACGGCACGTAGACAGCGTCCTAAGAGCCAAATGAGCCCTCTGGGAGCCGAAATTGGCTGGCACTGCGCGTCTAGCGAACGTTCTGGCCAGAAGAGTGAGCATAGCTTCAAGTTGTCAGTAGTTGTTTGGACAGACGCGAACGGCAACATCCGCCAAGGTCCAAAGTCAATGGTGGCCCCGCCACTAGACCCTGCGCTCCGATCGTCACTGAGCACTATCAAAGCTGGTACAGAAGAGGCACTCCAAACACTCTTTGTGCTTCAGCAAACTATTAACAATGGCGGAGTTCCTGAAATGGCACCATGGTATGTATGGGCTTGATTCGCCCATCCGCTGAACGTATGAACACTCTCACCATGACTCTACTATCATCTAAAGGCCTGAAATCCTTGACAAGTACGACGTGATGTCGAGGAAGCTTCAGGGTCTTCAGCACACCCTAGAACGTGGCTTTGCTTCTCCCGATGCTGCTGGATTCCTACGCTTCAACTCTCTCCGGGATGTGGCCATCGTTCCAGCAGAACCCTTCGCGCCGGGAGAACCACAAAACGGTTTCAACGCCCTAACTGGGACTATGCGCGAGCCTTCGGTTCGTGAGGCTGACGAAATTGCTGTTGCGCGAATCAACGATCGTCTTCAGCTCGAAAACATGGCGGACGAGGCCGTGAATCCCCGCATGAACTCCCTCATCGACGAGCATGACTCTCGTGTCTCGGCTGCTGTGTCGATTATTGAGGACATTGCATCTCAATATAATTGGACGAAACGTGAAGAAGATCTAGAGGAAGATGATGAAGCCCAAGACGATGCTGGGACAGCTTTGGGTGGGCCATCGCAGGAAAGTATTGGCGCATCCGTCTCCCAAAGGGTTGTAGTTGATCACGATGATGACGGAAGTGATGATGATATGGAGATGGTCGCAGGCTAAAGGCAAGTGAGCTCCTTCTATGCTTCGTGTATCGATTTCTCACCGGCATCCTCCATTGAAATAAGCAGCTATCAATGACGTCGATACGTGATACCCATCCTCTCCAGCACCTGTATTACAAGTGCTCAAACCTCCCCCGACGAGAGCTCACTCTTATATGCGTTGGTCGGTCGCTGCATTCTCCATTGCCCATCCAAAGGTTTGGACTATCGCAGAGGTTGACCAACATGGCACATCGCTCCAGAGTTCCAAAATAACACTGTTGGCTTCATATTAGAACGAGTACATCATCATGTAGTAAGATACAGATATTCCTATAGATTCCTACTCATCATCATCCGCATCTTCGTCGTCCTCATCCTCATCATTGTCCTCGTCAGCATCTATGCTCTCCTTCATCTCCAGTGCAAGGTTGGCCCCACCCTTGAATTCCGGAATATCACCGAGCAGAGTTTCCTTTGATGGCAAAATCTCTTTCCGAGGGAAGGAGGTGACGAGACCAAAGGCCCACTCATGCTGAGCGCACGCGTCAGTGGTAAAGCCAGGCGGTGGGGTCGTTGGGTCTGACGACGGATCTTCCGAGGCAGGGATAAAGAGCGTCTCGACAAAGATGTAGACATCGACAGTCGAGTTGGCCCTGTCAAACGTCCTCAGTATCCTCTTCCCATCTGGCATCCTCACACCAATCCTGACGCCATCTTTCGCTTCAGGGACCAGCAATGCTCGTCGTGCATACCGCCTCCAAGCAGCAGCGTTAGCCTTCGTCGTCGCCTTAGCTAGTCGCTCCTCCTCAGCCTTCCTAGCGGCCTCAGCAGCTGCGCGCTCTTCGGCCTGCTTCTTCAGGGTACGCTCGCGGTCTCGGGCTGCAGCCTCGGCAAATGCGCGATCCTGCTCCTCTCGCAATTTGCGTTCCTGTGCACGTTCCCAGCGCTCCGTGCGCAAGCGAGTAAGTAGTGGAGTAACACGAGGTAAGAGGGTGGCAGAAATGTAAGTGGTAAGAGTGGGGGCGGTCGTCTTGGCCAGTCCCTCGTGACGGGAGAGGACAGTGAGCTTTGGGGTGCGGTTTGAAGCTGAGTTGGCCATATTTTGTGGCACTGGGTGCAAGGACACAAATGCCACGAAGGGGTAAGTTGTCGCACCAAGTCTGAGCGAGGCTGGAGACATTAAACTGTTAGCAAGCTAGGGGCTAGTTCAGGAATAACTAGCTTACTTTGATAGGCATCGCGAGTACGAATGTCTCCAGCATAGACAATGAAGTCGTTGTTTGTAAGAACTTTGACGAAGTCGGGATCAGGCAGCACATTTCTATGTGAATGAAAAGGTCAGCCTTCGATATAATTGATCATTATCACATGCGAACAACTAACTCACCCTCGGAATTCCGGCACGTCATCATGCTCATTGGTAAGAAGTATCACACAAAGGACCTTGAGCTCAGTCTCTGCGGCCTTGAGAGCCTGTTCGTATGACCCAATGAAGAAGTCTGGCAACCGTGTTGTAGAGTCGGTAGCTTTGCCTGAACCTGACAAGGCAGCCTTCTCATCACCACTTGCAGCCGCATGGGACACAGTCATTCCGCCGGTCTCATCTTCGAGCTCACGCACGAAGCGCTCGGCGGCCGTGGCTGCATCCTCAGGGGAGGTTGGTGGCCCAAAGAGGGTGGCGGTCCCACGAAGACCGGGGCGCAGTGAGGGACCAGGACCAATAAAGGGGAATCGAAGGATTCTGAAAATGAATCTTAACAGGCCACCAACAAGGGAGAATGGGAACGAGAGAATTGTCATGAGGTTCCAAGCCCCTGGCCCACCACCGCGAGTGGGGTAGGCGGGAGCAACACCACGTCGTGCTGAACGTCTGGAAAGCGAGCTGGAAGGTGCGGGGCCATCCTGGTCAATGTCGTCGATAGTCATTTGTTCGACAGTCCGGGATGAACTCGAGGTCGGCTGTGCGGTCGATGGTCCAGCACGGGATTCGGCATTGCTAGTATCATCCTCGAAGAATGCTTGCGCTGCTTTCTATTGTGGTTGAACAGGACGATGGGAAGAGACGTAGGGATTAATGTTAATTCTGGTTGGGTGTTCCATGCCTCTCTGAATCCACGCGATACGTGACACGCACCTCGACGTTCCAGTTCACCGAACGCAAGACAGCAATTTCGCGTTCCGGATCTTCCGCAGCAGTAATCTGCTGGAGCTCCTCGAGCGCAGCTTGTTGGGCTGAAGTCAAGTCAGACATCTTACAACGTGGTGCAGAAATCCAGCTGTGCAGAGAGAGACGCGTTGGGGTCGTGCGACTTAGAGACGGTGTTTGCCGGGCGAGCCGAAGTTCATCTCATTCATTGCGGCCACTCCGAGTTCTGACCTCCATCCGGGATGGTCTGTTCTGTCCACCTTTACGCGTAATATACAGTGAATATTGAAACTCGGTTGTCTCTAGATTATCCCCATTAGGTGCTTTTCATGCGGCAAAGTTGTCGGTGACAAATGGGATGAGTACCTTAAACTTTTAGAGGAAGGTACTCCCGATGGGTTAGTCAGTGCCAGATCAAGGATAACGCGATGAATAACAGAGATTTGCTCTTGAATAGAGATGCGCTCACAAAACTTGGCCTCAAACGATACTGTTGCCGACGAATGGTGTTGACTCACGTCGACCTCATCGAGAAGCTTCTTCAGTACAATCGTGCGTCCCTTGCACCACTTATCCTGTCCTTTTTGCGCTGCTAACTACTTCTTTTCCCGCTCTTAGCCAACGAGAAAAACAGAGATCGTCATATGTAGTATTATTGTTGTGCTGATTCCTTGACATACCACCCACTTTGCGCATCAACCCTCGCATGACCGAATTGACAGGTTTACTCTCATTGGGGAGATAATTTGCTGCACAAAACACCTGCTAACGGGCTGCATTGACACTCCGGCAGAAAACTTCTAGCACCAAAACTCTTCTTTCTCCAAACACCCCACCTCCAACTCCCTCGCCTTGACCATGGCTCCCGCAATTAATCATTTTATCTGGTAAAGCGAGTGTCATAACAGGAAGAATAGAACCGAATATAGCAGTACCACCCAGAAAATCCCCCTTACTTGGAACTCCTAATTATCTCATCCAGCTGCCGAGCGATCAAATCATTTGGGCTCTTCTTTCGTATTTCCCTTTGCGAGGGAAGCCCCCAATCAGATTCTCAGTTAGCATGTGATAAGAAAACGAAGAAAAAGTCACTTACTGCAGTTTTGCGGAATCACCCCTCTCTTTCGCCTCCAGTCCTGCTTGCCTCCACTCCCCGCACAACACGTACAGATCCGGGCGCCGCTTCGCGTCGCAACGCGGTACAAACTGAGCAGCTTGTTTAGGGAAGCCCTTGCTGACCAGTCGCTGGACAAAGGGCTCATAGCCGATTGGGCTCTTTTTGGCTTTGGCAAGTGCATCAAGGCCCTCCCAATCTTTGACATCAATGAGCGCTTGAAGTTTGATCCACCAGAATCTAAGGAGGTGCCAGGGGATGGATGTGAGATGATGAATGTGTGAGCTCAGGAGCATTTGTTGCGCGTGCACGATGTCATTGGGCGGAGTGATTGACATACCGCTTGTCAGGGACCTCGAATTCTCGTTTCACATTATCGGCTTTCTTGGACAGGCCAGCGACGATACAGGCTCGTATGGTCTCGCTCACGCTGAGACCAGTGAGGCTCACGCCACCATCGACCTCTTTCTCCACCTGCTGCTGGAACTTGAGGAGCTTCAGCCCATCATTTGTCATCTTTGTGGACCAGCAGCACGAAATTAGTCATCTGACGAAGAACTAGACGAGGAACGGCACCTTGGCCTCGAATGACCTCTCCTTATCTTCTGAGAAGAACTTTGCGGCAGTCTTGATCGCTTCCATCCGTACACCAACATCCTACACAACAATATTAGCCCATCCGTCCCCTAAACCAAGTCGCAGGCAACATAGACACCCCAAGAACGCACTGTTGATGATGCGGCTTCCTCGAGCGCGAGGGCAGCGCTCTCTGTCCGCCTATCGTCCTGGAAGTAGAAGTCTTTGAGGAGATCTCGGTTTTGCTCGCGGGCGTAAACCTGAAGAAGGCTGGCAGCGGGGCGCAGCTCTTCTCCACCATCTTCAATGAGCTTGAAGAAATCACCGAGGTTGAGACGTCGTTTGAGGTGAAGGAGGACATGATACACTACAGTGCAACATATGGGCACACAGAAGAAATACCAGGTTCAAGGAATGAGATTGATCAACCCCAAAATTACATAGGGCGTGATCCACCGAAGTCAGCTCACCTAGGTCAGTATCTCCACTGTCAATGGCTTTCGTCAAGGCTAGCCTGTCTTCCTTCATTGCGAGAAGAAGTGGCACCTGATCGCCAGCTTTCGGCTCATGATCGAGTAGCTACAGCATCACGGTGTTAGCTAGTGGTATAGCTCACACACAGGAAGGGAACTAAGAAATCAGAAGGAGACAAACCATTGTAGCCAACCTGGATCTCCCTGCCATCCACGCCTTCTTCGCCACCTCCGAATAACTCACGCCCTGCCCCAGATCCGCACCCAATTTTTCAAACTTGTCCACAATCAATTTACATATCGCCGCATCGTCATCACCACCATCAGCACCTGTTGCCCCCCCAGACTCCTCGCGCATGCGTTGCGAGTGCAAAATCTTGGCGGCCGCCCAATGCCGGAGGACTACATCTGGTTTGAGGTCGAGGAAGGAGGAAATTCGAAGGGCTAGGATATGCATATTGCGAGAAGTGAGGCGGGAGATTAGGTGTTCTGGAGGTGACGATTTGAACCTGGGTGCAGTAAGAAGGGTGAGCAAGAAGACAGGAGCAAGGACCAGCCAAGGTGGACGCACTCTGCATATGTCAAAGGAAGGCCAACTTCGTAATAACGTATTGCGTTGAGGACTTTGAGAGCTTTTCCCATCTCCACAAAGTCCGAAGGGTCAAACAGATCCAAGAAGGCGCGCCCATACAGCGCCGTCTATCGAAGCAAAACCAGAGGTCCACGCATGCATTGAATGAGCGAGGACTCCGCACAGCCTGAGAGTCGAACTCACATTCAACAGCCGTTTCTGCCAGTATGGCTCGAGTTCCTGACCGGCTGCGGCGATGAGGACATCCACCGCGCCTGCAAGCTCAGGCCGAATGTTGCGAATGGTTTCATCAGCACGCGGTGATTGCTTTTCATAAAGATCGAAGGCGTCGAGCAGGACAGCAGCAGGGGATGCAGACCCTGGTTTGAAGACCTGCTCAGACGCACCTACGGTCCAAAAGAGAGAGATGATTTAGTCTTGTGAGCGAAATGTGAGAGGCGCCCAAAAATGGGCAGATGACCCACGAGGAACTTTTTGCAGAAAGTCACAACGGTCGTGGCTTATTATCCTCACTCCATCGTGCTCGGTGATGAGGACCGTTGGTGAAGTGTAGTAGTACCTTAGGTTTTGTCAGATCGAATAGCCCTCGATGGATTCATCAACATGAAAATAACACGATACTTACCGAAGGACACTCCCATATGGTCCTACCATGAGGATTAAGCCATCCCAATTCATTACGAGTGTATCATTGCCGCACCACGCTAGCTGGCGAGGTTCCCCAGTCATACCCTCCATTGTGGTATCGTATTCAGCATAACTCTCTTGGAAATTTGACGAGACAACCCAGAGGGTCCCAGTAGTTGTGAGGAGGCCAAAAGCTTTTCCATTCGGAGACACGGCGATTTTGCTGAATGGTCCTCGAGATATTCGCTACGTTTGCTATTCACCCATCTGCGATCGACTCGCTGCAGGCAATAAAGACGAACCTGATCGATGGCCTCGGAGCTGTCGACGGAAAGGATGGTCGAGTCAGAAGATACGAGGACTTCAACATGTCTGCTGACGGTCTGGTCTGGTGGGAGGACATCCCATGCTGTTGGGGGCTGCACCAAGCCTACAAAAATTCGTTGAACAGGCTATCCCCATGTGATGTATTGTTGATGAATCTACCTGGGGGAGCCAGCAATGATGGCCTTCCGCTGCTGGCATCCCACCCCTTGACCTCTATAAGCGTCAGATGCCCAGTGAGGGCCACCATACCCGTCTCATGGATCACAGCTTGGATAATTCCAGCCTCTTGCGCATCCGAGCCGAGAGAATGCTGGCTGTAGTCTCCCTGGAGGTCGTACAATCGGTATATGCCCTCCTCGTTGAGGACGACAAGATGCTCGTCGGTGTTCCATTCATCATAGGTCCATCCCATTCTGATGATGCGCCCTAGGTCCCACTATGGCCCGAGGGTTGTAAGGTTTTCAAATGACTGAACACTCATATGCCAACAAGGGCTTACTGGAATTGTGCGAATGAGGGTACCAGAGGAAGAATATATTTGGATTTGGGGTTTGGTCGATATTGATGCACCATACTCAATGATCGCGGAGGCGTCTCGAGTGATGGCTAGAGGGCCACGATCGATTAAGCTCAGATGGTCACAACAAACGAGTTGCAATAAACTTACCCAAGGGTCCTCCACGACGGGCTCCAGCGACGATGTACGCGCTGAGGTCCACCAAGTTCCACGACATGGTATACACTTCCTGCCGGCTAGAGACAAATAAGACCCTGGAGGAAGTGTGATAGATATATCGACCAACCGATAGAATGAAGCACCGTCATCGGGAGTGTCCCAAGAAGCCGTAGGGTGCTGGAAGGTCGTCATCGTGTTGCAGGCTCTGAATGCGGGAGGTGGCCTTAGGAGGCAGTACTCGTAGCGGTGCTCGACTTTGTGAAGTACCTCGTATCTGAAATCGAGCCGCAGCTACGAAGTTGGACTGCGCCAGTACTCAAAGCTGGGCCGCAAAGCAAGCAAGTGTCGCGTGACGGTGACGCTTCGAGGTTGGTGAATGTCACGTTGTTCAAGTTGGACCAAACAAGGAAACCAGCCTCCAACACGCCCAAAAGCGGGATTCAGTGACGGATTTGATTGGGAAGCCCAGACGCACCTCTTCCTCGGTTTTCGGGTCAGAACCTCCTTGAGCAATATTGGGGTAGCCGCCATTGCAAACAGCAGAAGCATACAGCATTACAGTTGCAATTGAAATCCCACAACGGCACCGCTTCACAGGAGACCCAACGTGTATAGCGGATCTCCCAATCCGAAGGCCCGTGCCACTGCTATATCAGCGAGCGCTATACGATACGCAAAAAGGTTAGCTTAACCTTCCCCTCCCCCCCTCCATTTCATGCATCTCCGTACACAATCATGACCAGAAAGCCAATACCTCTTTCCTACTATGTTCCCCACAGCTTCATGGACTTGTTGGTAGCAACAGTGACTGTGTTCTGCTTGCCTGCAATCATCGCCGTTCAGCTATCGTTCTGGTTTATCTGTGAGCAACGAATCCTACCTCGTTGAGGGTCATCATGACGACCAGTATACAATCGAGCCTCATTGCATACTCCATCTAGCTGCTGCCGTCCAACTCGTTTTGCCTATTCCGCCACCAGCGAGCACTCGACCAGATGACTGGGCAAAGGTCAAAGAGAGAGATGGTGAGTCGCTATGTCCAGCTCCAAGCTGTCAAGCCTCAATCTGACTGACTGTACCTGAAGCTCCTTCATCCCATTCAATAATCCTACAATCTCCTGTTACAGCCCTATCCTTACCATCTTCTCGCAAAGCTACACAAGACACCCCTGAATCATCCACCTCGTGGAGATATCCTACCTCATCAGAGTACTCTACTGCCAGACGCACCGGCTCTGAACCCAAATCCCAGCCCACTACTCCTGAACTCGAGCTTGATGCTCAACTTCAAACGGGCACGATCACTCCTGGGCGACGCCGCCCTGCAAGCTATCATGGCGGCCACGTGGTTGGCCAGACCCCGAATTTGTCACCTCGCGTGCTCGCATCGTTTAGCAAGCACCAGCGGACACACAGTGGAGGGATACGCCCGCTACAATTAGGAAAAAAGTTTGACCTTCCATCATCTCGCGTGGGATCACCACGGGCAGAGGCTGGTGCCCTCCCCGACGTGGATGATGACCGCAGTATTGTTGCTGGGGATTCCTCTCCTCCTCGGGTTGCTATCTTGCGGCAAGACGTCGATTTTGATAGCTACCAGCCAACTAGTGCCCCACCTGGGACCTCTCGTTTCCCTCGAAGCTCATTACCCGCTTCTCTAAGTGTAGACGAAGATGAGCAAAACACCCTCTTAACGACACCAATTGTCGAGCGTCGTCGAAGAATGTCTGACCAGATATTCCATGCCCAGGAGCGAGAAGCCCTTCTCGCTCGCGTCGCTGAACTCGAGCTCGCACTACAAGAGCAGCAAAAGCTTGCCGTAGAGCAGGCGCAAGCGGCCAGCCCTTTACCTAGTGGCAGTGCTAATGCTACCGTCCCAGCTTGTGCAGATGTAACGGAGACACTCTCGCCGTACCCCTCTCCTCCTGGAAGCCCTCAAGAGTTCAGCGCAGCAGCAGCCGCCGCCCAAGCTGATGAACCTGATGGGAGTAGTCTTCACATGACCCAGGAGCTGGCATCCTCCACTTCAAAACACCCTCTACTCCGGCTTACATCGCCCACTCTTCTCTTAGAGCGAGTTAATGTAGCCCCTGAGGATTCTCTTTCTCTCACTGCTCCTGGCGAGGTTGTTATTGGCAATGCTCCGGCAGCTAGCCCAATTGACGGAAGTTGAGTGTGGATACCCTTAGTATCAGAGTCATGATAACTTGTATTAATTATGGCCTACTGTGTTGTATGGTACATCATCACACTATCACATATAATCGTAGCATTTTCGTTGGGATTGAATCATGTTTCCCAGAGCCTCTCAATGTCTCCGACCAACACGTGACTCGATCATATTGTGACCACTACGAACTTGGAGCCACCCCCAGCGTCTCGATAGCTGACGAACCATTTGAAGCCTGGCCTTTTCGGCGACCTACATTACTAGGTGCTCCAGAACTCGGGCAGCTGCATTGAGTCTCCGGCAAACCCTTCTTCCGGCTGTCGATGTGACACCAGTCTGACACCCGCCATGGCTTCTTGACACCAAAAAGTTGTGGACAGTTTGTGCATCACACCATCCGCCATTGCTCCTCAAAGTGCCTATAAAAGCTGGGCCTATGCGCTCCTCCCTCCCTTTTCTCCCCCACAACTCCTTGCCTTTGCTTCAAGCTCTCGCTTCACAGCTCACCCTTGTGTTCTTCGCTCACGATCTCTCGATCTTCACGACCGTCCCAAAACACTCCAGCATCATGACTTCTGCCTTGCTCTCCACCATCAGCTCTTCCGTCTCTGCTCCCGTGTTTTCTCTTGCGACTCTTGGTATGACGCCTGGTGCCTCAGACTCCGTTCAGTCCCTCTCCGCGCTTGATGCGCTTAACCAGTCTGCTTCTAGTATCTATACTAGGTGAGCCTATTCGATACGTCTGCTCTTTACCTTCGCTTCTAGTGCTCATAACTCTACACAGCGTCTCCATTGGCAGCTTCTCTACACCTTCCCTCCACAGCTCTGCTGCTTCCTCGGTCTCAGACGCGGATAGCGTCTCCAGCGCCCTCGCTTGCTCGTCTGCCTCTGCCATCTGCTCCCCCTCCATCTCTACTGAGGTCGACTCCAACCTCTCACTTCCCTGCACTTTCACCAACTCCAGCTTCGGTCCCTGCGGCGCGTTCGATGAGGAGGATATCTCTGGCGAGTCGGAGAACGAGGAAAAGCTGCTTGAAGTCGAGCTCGAGTGGCTAGCTGCTGGCAAGCTCCCTTCTACGTCTGGCTTTTCCCGCTGTGGTCCCGCTGGAGCTTTCGGAGATCTCGAGTACGACGATGCTGATGAGGTGGTCGAGCCCGCTCTTCAGGTTCCCCAGCCTGCTCCCTGCGTGTCGCTCGATGCCCACTATGGCCCCAAGTACGGTCCCGAGGGTCATTACTTCAAGATTGTCCGCTCCATTCCTGACGTCGCTCCGGTTCATCAACCCGAGTACTGCGACCTCATCTGTGTTGACGATGAGATGCCCGACTGGCGCCTCAGCACTCCTCTAGTCCAGCTCCCCCTCACTGTCCTCGTCGACTCCAGCGCCATCCTCAAGATGCCAACTATCGCTCCTTCCTTCTCCAGCATTTCCCGCCTGCCTCGTGCTCAGGGCTCGTACCACTCCGGCCCTGCCTCGGTCGACTGCCAGGATCTCAGCCTTCAGGAGTGCGCGAGCCTCACCAGCCTCAAATACGCTCCATTCAAGAGCCGCGCTCCCGCCCTGAACGACATCGCCGAGGACACGGACGGCGAGAGCATCGCATCTTCTCTCAAGCACTGCTACGATGCCCACGGCGAGGAGGATCTTGTTGCCGACAGCACGCTCGTCTCGTCCAGCCTCGGTTCGCCTTCTTCCATCAGCAGCCCGGACAACAAGGCATCGAAGACGAGTGGGTACAAGAAGCGCAAGTTCTTCCGTAGGGAGTTCTTCCTGCGCGACGCCCAGCCTGGAGAGAACGGAGGCGCCGATGGCCTTATCGAGGACTTTGTTGGGATCGAATGTGAGTTGGACGAAGTTGTGTTTTCGCTCCCTCCTTCGCGCAACCGCGGCTCGCTCGCGTTCGAGTACGGCACCGATCTGGAGGGTGGGGTTCGCGGCGAGGTCAAGCAGGCGCTTTGGAGGCGTGCTCTCAGGGGTGTTAGTGGTGGTTTGATGGGGAAGACGCATCGCGAGAGGACGGTTGAGGAGGCGATGGCTCCGTTGGTGATGAGAAGCCCCAGGTCGGTGATGGGCAGGGCGGCGAAGAGGGGTGGGGGTTTGCTCCAGCGATTCAAGCGCCCCATTGTGGACGACGAGCTGAACGCGTGAGGTGCGAAGGTTGTCGTTTGACAGAAGATCTCTTACAGTAGTACCGGTATAGTAGCTGTCTCGTTCACGTATCTGTCTCTTCCTTTCTTGTCTACCTTTTCTCCCTGGCCTGTTTGAATGGATTCCGGTTCCTGTCTCGCCTCCATCTTCTCGTTCGAAATGTTTCATTTTGAGAGCTTGTGGGATGCGGACGAGAACTGAAGCCTATTTACGAAGTGAAACTGACTCATCACGGGTCACATCAGGTTCGCTTGTGTCACACTAACAATCTTTGTCTCCTTCTACTTTTTGCCCTCATTTACGTCTAACACCTCAATCGCTATCTATCACTTCACCCGAGAACCAAGACTTCCGTCTTTCACACCTAATTCCCCTTATTAGACCAGTTCCTCCCCTCCACCCGCTACTGCAAATCACCAAGAGCGTAAACTTCTATCTGTCAACAACAGCGTTCCTCTTCGCATCGTCTCCCAATCCCCACCAGGTAGCGTTCCGTTCAACGTTTTTCTTTCTTTGTCAAGTCTTAAATGGCCCTCTTTCCGGCGAAAAAATCCGCAGCATCTCGGCGCCCGAAGGCCCCGGCGAGAGTCCGAATGAGTTCTGAAATGGGTGCGCCCGCTCCAGAGGGTGCCCAGGCCCAACTTGAAGAGGCACCCACCCAGCAAAGAAATTCGAGCCCATCAACCCGATTCTGGCTGGTCTATGGTACGCATGCATTGCTGCTCTACTTTGTAGCATCCCTCAATGCCTAACTGTCTCCCACAATTCGGTAAATTTTGTATTGGCTTACTTCAACACAGCGGGCGTTTGTGCATCAGTTTTTCTTGCCGCACTTGAGTTCTCATCTGTGGGCACCGCCCTTCCGACCATTGTCAAGGCTCTGAATGGCACCGACTTTATCTGGGTGGGAAGCGCATATGCGTTGGCGAGCGCTGCTAGTATGCCTCCCGCAGGGGGCTTGAGCAATATCTTCGGCCGTAAACCTCTGATGCTGGGTTCTATCGCACTCTTCGCTTTGGGTTCCGCTCTTGCTGGTGCAGCTCAGTCAATGAACATGCTTGTTGCTGCACGAGGTATGATACACCTTTCGGAGAGCCCAATGCTAAGAAGGCTAACAATGGAAACTACAGCTGTTCAGGGTGCTGGTGGGGGAGGGATTCTTACCCTCACGGAGATCATCATTGCGGACATGGTTCCCCTCCGTGATCGTGGAAAATACACTGGCTTCATTGGTGGGGTATGATCTTATTTCTCGGAATATGATTTACAACCGTTCTATGGAATTAATAACTGTTTTCTATCAGGTTTGGTCTCTTGCGTCGGTTTTAGGACCCCCTGTTGGTGGAGCGCTGTCTACCGCTGGCCAGTGGCGCTGGATATTCTGTAAGGTCAATACTGACTAGCTTCCCTTCATTTGCTCACCTTTTTTGTCGATACAAAGACATCAATGTTCCTCTTTCTGCTGCCTCCGCTGTTTCTGTGTATTTCTTCTTACACATCCGCGAGCCTTCTGGAAATTGGAGCACCAAATTGAAGGCGATTGACTGGATGTGAGTCTGCCGCCTTAAATCCTGCCGCGAGCTCACTTGCTCAAATTGACACTTTGATAGCGGTAACGGCTTGATCATCGCCTCAACAGCGTCTGTGATCCTTGCCCTTACTTGGGGAGGAGTCACCTACCCCTGGGACTCAGCGCGCGTCCTAGTCCCTCTCCTCGTAGGGTTTTCAGGGATGGCAGTCTTTCTAGCATATGAAGGATATATCGAACGCCAGCCTGTTAACACGGCCTTGACTGGAATCGTTGAGAAGCAGACCGTTGGCGACGACAATGTGGCCGCTATGGAACGCAGTCCCCTGGGAAGAAAGCCTACAATTCCTTTAAGGCTCCTCAATAATCGCACCAGTTTGAGCGGGTGAGTGTGCTAGATTTTTTCTCTCTATGTCATCAAGCTTATGGACCGGCTCTCAGATACCTGCAAACGTTTATCCACGGGTTGGTATCAACGTTGGTACCCTACTACATGCCGACCTACTTCCAAGCGGCGAAACTCAAGTCTGCAATTATATCTGGAGTGCTGATGTTCCCGACAGCCTTTGTAGTTGGTGCGAAGGCTTAGCCAATGATGCGCGTACTCTAGCTCACTATTTTTTTTTTCGCGTTACAGCTCCAGTGGCTATCATGGTGGGGGCGTCTGTTGCTTCTACCGGCAAGTATCGACCACAGATGCTCATTGCATGGCCCCTTATTGTGGCTACGTATGGCATCCTTTCTCTCCTGCGTTCAAGTTCCTCCATCGCGATGGGTGCAGGCCTCCAGGTTCCCGCTGCCATTGCTCTGGGCCTAATGTACATCATTCCTCAATACCCTGTCCAAGCGCCTCTAGATGTTCGTGATACCGCCAGTGCACTTGCCTTGATGTTCTGGTTCAGGCAATTTGGCCAGCAAGTATTTTTTCTTTCCAAAGTCGAGACTGCAGTGCTAATGTTGTTTTACGACTTTGCAGGACGTTCGGTATCACAGTTGGTATCACAATCCTCCAGAATACTCTTACTCGCCGTCTCCCTTCTGAGCTGCTATCCCAGTTCCCTGCTGGGGCCGAACTGTCGTATGCGCTTGTACCCCGGATTCCTTCTCTCGCAGAGCCTCTGCGATCACAAGTTCGTGACGCGTTCAGCATCGGCATCCGTAACATCTGGTATGCTGCAGCTGGGCTGGCTGGTCTTGGCTTGCTGGTCGCCCTTCCGGCCAAAGGACTCCCACTCTCCGTTGTTACGGACGAAAATTGGGGTCTGGAGGAAAGGCAGTCCCCTGATGAGGAGAAAAGTGTCACGGCCGTTGAAGCACTGAACTCTGGCGCTTTGCCTGCCGCCAATCCTTCAGCAGCAGTTTCGACGGCTGACCTCATCTAGCATCACCTTTCTCTTTCCCATTCTATCCTTGATTTAGTCGATTGGTTGATGCGCGTACTAGCATTCAGCTGGATTCGTCATCATATAATCCCACAGGCTCCCTTCCCCTCATTCTCTATCTACTCCTTGGTTGGCGTATCTACTACTCTCAGATTGGTCGTCGTAATCCCAAAGGTTCTTCTCATTCTTTCCCTTCGATTCGTGTCCGCTTCCTGTGGTTGGTGCGCGTATGCTTCAAAACGGCTTGCGCCATCATAATTCCACCCATTCATTTGCTTCTCCTTCACTCTTCACTCGTCATTTTCTTCTTTGGTCTCATTGCATTGGATCTTGGTTGGTGAGTGGACAAACTCTACCAAGAGCCTTCACCATCATAATTCCACGTCCGATGCTCCATCCATTCACATCCTAAATTTATTTCCATTTGGGTTTTTGGTTGATGCATGCGCTGCTCTCATTGGTCGCGCCATCGTAATTCCACGGCTTCATAGATCACCATCAAGGACACTTGTTATCCTCACATTCTTCTTTCCTACGGCTTGTGTTTGGTTGATGTGTGCCAGTGTCCTTTAAGGAGCCGTCACCATCGTAATTCCACCACTTTCGCTTCTTTCTTCTTACAAGTTCGCTTTTTGGTCGCTGGTTGATGCATGCGTCGTTCTGGTTAGCTTCGCCATCATAATTCCAATTCAAGACCGTCACTAGTCATAGTTCTTACCCTATATCCTGGGGTGGTTGTTGTACGTACTGGGTAGATTCTAGATCTGGCTCGTCATCGTAATTCCACTAATGTTGTAATACTTTTTGTGTGAGATGCGCAAGCTTGGCTAGCAGGATGTAGAGCCAGGAGACAACCAATCATCAAAAGCAAGAGGGGCTAACACATGTGAAAGCAGGGGAAATAAGATGACATGAAGATCCAATGCTACTAGGAGAGGAATAGATAGATTACAATAATCACAAAGCTGCTGACACACAATGCATGATTAAATCTATGAGAAGTGATGCAAAGGAGCCGGGCGAGATCCTGGGAGAGCTGGCATGCACGAACTAGTCCAAAACGTGTCTGATGGAACAAGGCAGATACCTCATATAATGACGCAGCATAATGCTAATTACGATCACGACCAGACGATGTACTCGCCATACATGTTCGGCCTCTCTCCACGGATATACGCCTCGAACGTTCGCTTCAGCACAGTCCCCCACGAGAGATCTCGCACATCGTCCTCGAGTATGTCCTCCCAATCATCCGTCGTCTTGGGTAGCTGTTTTACTGGGGCCGCAGGATTCGAGCCCCCAGGTTGGAGCGGGTCAGGGGTAGGTGCAGCGACCGGCGTTTTGGTAGCTTCAACGGCAGCTCGCCCAGCCCGCTCGGCTTTGATGAAGCGCTTGCCCAGATCCGGCCAGTTTCGTGCTGGGTCAAATGGCACCCACCTTCAGGAAAGATAGCATTAGGATTTGGACAACAGCAAGGGAGACGGGAAGTATGCTAACCAGAAATTATGGAAATGATAAGAGAATGCGCCACGGAAGAAATTCTCGAAGCCCAGAGCAACAGGCTGCGCTGACGTCTCTCGAGGAAGTTCAAATAGATTCTTGAACCTAAAAATAGGAGGGCAATGCCTCGTCAGACAAATGACTCGATGCAGAAGCAAATCAACCCCGCAAATACGACTTACTCTGTGAAATACGGGAACGCTGGGCGATCGATCTGATAGCTTTCCACATTCAACCATGCTGGATCGAATAGCGCATCTGGTAACCTTTGCAAGAGTTCATCCATGTACGCCTCCTTTGCGTAGTTCGACACAGTCATAGGATGGAAGTCGAAGTCGTTCTTGAGCGCTGTGCGGAACAGCCAGCTGCCCAAAGCCGAGTTCTTGTGCATCTTGAGAACGGCGGTGTTGTATTTCTCCAAGCGACTCCAGCGGTAGGCAAAGGCACCTTTCCAGCCCCAGAGCTCCTCCCAGTCTCGAAGGAAGATGGTGTCAGCATCAAGATAGACACCACCAAAGCGATGAGTGAGCACAAATCGCGCCATATCAGAGAGAATGACGCTCATGCGATCATATTCGCCCTCAGAATTGGATCCCAAGCGTTCATAAATGCCACCTTTCTTCTTTGGCTCCTCCGGGATACCGGTCGATGTGGAAGAATTAGCGCTCTCGGTCTCCATTGCGGCCAACACGGAGAACTCAGACGCAAGAGAGGCAGGGAGTGTCTCTGACGTCGAAGTCGGTTCCTCTGAGGAGGCGGCGGCCGACGAAGACTCAGAAGAGCTCGTTTTCTCCTGCGGTGCATTGTAGACATAACCACCAGCGTTGAACAGACTCGGGAGCTTTCGCCATTCGTCCTTGATCTCTGGGATGCCATCCAGTTGTTCGGTAGTGTTCCACAGCTTGAACTTGATGACCTCCTCGAATCGAGGATGGAGGAACGGAGCGCTCCATGGATTCCCAGCGAGAGCAGTGTACATGTCGCGCACAGCACGAGGATTCGGTACACTGGCCGCTGGACCTGGGTTGATCCAGATCCACATTTGAGGCCGGCAGAGGTTGGCAGGAGGGGGAGTGCCTGGAGCTTCGTGTAGCCCAACATTCTGGGTGAAAAGGAAGGACAAGAGAGCAATATAGGGCTTGTCGGTGAACGGACCGGCCCAGAAAATGTGGAACACATGGGGATGCTCAGGGTCGCAGGGTCCTTCGGAAAGAAGATTGTGTGGGGTAACGGAAAGGGGTTCGCGGAAGATGAAGGTGGGTTCGCGGTTTGCTTTCCTAGAGAACTCGAGGCCAGCGTTGGCGTCTGGTTCCGCGTGGAGGGGTTTCTCATATATGGATGTAGGTCTTCGGTTGGGGTCCACATCTTCTTGCTCAGTGAAGACATGTTGCCATTTGTCGGTAGGAGCGCGGCGGAGATTGTTCCCATAGTTGAGGCCTGCCCCCAGACGAAGAATCTCGAGGCAGTCCCGCACGTACTAATAACGGTGGATTGAAAATCAGTAAATGGAAGAAGCCAACACCCTCAGTAGAAACTAAAACGCACTTGTTTGGTGGTGAATGAGCAGTATTCTTGTACTTTATCAAGGTCAATTATACTTCCTGGGATGGGTCGTGGTGGGTATGGTGGGTTCGTGACATTAGCGTGGTAATACGTTCTCGAAACACCCGTGCCGATCGTGGAGCCTTGAGGAATAGCATTGAGCACTTCCTGGGGCTTCGAAATGCCAGGGTTGTATGGTAGATTAGGGAAGTTGAGCTGTTGCGGTACTTGATACGTGTCAAGGATGAGCCACCAAATCAAGTTTGCAAGAAACAAACAAAAAAGAGCTTACGGGGTCGTGTGCTGGGATAATGCCCGCTGGCTATCTCCCATAGCCATATTCTACGCAGGTCCGAACGTCCGTAGACGAGCGTCGGCGGTGGTCCCGCGATGATTTCCGGCCACGACTTGTTGCGTGTCGCAAACCGTTTCCCGAGGGAGAAAACGAGGAGGATGGCAACAATGCCGAGGATGATGTATGAGATGATACCTCGCCGGCGAGCGGGTCGCCTCCGAAGATATTGGAGAATTGGTGCTGGCAGACAAAGTCGGACGCGGGGCCCAGCGCGCGCGTTGCCAGGAATAGGGATGGCCACGTCAACGGGGGCGAACCATGACTTCCACCCCCTGCCACCGTGTGTTAAACGGTGTTTCTCGTGCACTGCGTCAGAGTACGTTGACGGCAGTGGGCTCGAGGAAAGCTTTGGACGGCCACCGTACGCGCTACCTGACGCCGTCGAAGACGGAGTCGCCCCAAACATATTAAAGGAAGGGTTTGACCACGCTCTGCAGAGTCAATATATGGTGACTTGGACGACGTTGACGGTCGGGGACGCTTGAAAGTCGTGCTGGCTTTTTTTGGGTCTATGCTCTGGAGCAGCAAAACGGAGCACGTGACCTCATCTCCGTCTTTTGATGTGCTGCGGGCTCATCGTCTCCGATACATCACTATCACAACAAAACGGGGCAATGCGACGAAACGATGATGGATATCAATGATAATAAGATAGCGTATCGAACAAGGTAGCCCTACAATGTGTCTAGAGATTTTGCATTACAGGAAGAGAAGAGAACAAGTCGAGCCACAGCGTGCAGTCCACTTCGGCGAAAAAAGATGCTTTTTTTGGAATTTGCTCGGAGGCTATCATGCACCTAGGGCGATGATCTCAAGGTCGGCCGGATCGGTGGGCTAAGAAAATACTCAATGTTAGTTTGACACGGACGGCCCTGTTTCTAGAACAACAATTACGTACAACTGTGAGGATGCGGAGTGTGTTGGTATGGCCAAGACCGCCCTTCCAGCCCTGGACCGCAATGATGGTACCGCCGGGCTTAATGATGCCAAGCTCCAAAGCAGACTTCATCCCGAAGCGAATACGATTGTCAACCTGTCAAAATAAACCCTGAGTCATTATCCATCGTTAGCCCATTGGAGGGAGAATGCTCACATCTTGCTGCCATTGGTGGTCGGCAATACCGCGAGGCTCGGGGTACCAGAATGGATAGCAGCCGCGGTGCAGATGCATTTGGCGCGCAGTCTGCTCGTTGCGGGTGACTATGGATGCGTTAGCATGAGCTTTCTATGTTTAGGAAACATTCAGAGGAGTAGACATACCGGCCAGGATGGGAACCGAAGGCCTGTACTTGGAAATCAGGCGTGCAGAGCTGCCGCTGGTGGAGAGAACGAGGATCGCATCAGCGCTCTGCTCAGTAGCAGCAGTCGCCGCCGCCATCGCGACAGTCTCGGCAGTGCTTGTTGGGTGGGGGTTAGCATCACGGAGTTCATCGAATAGGGTGAGGTAGCTGGTCGCGGACTCGGCGAGGAAGCAGCACTCGGCCATCATAAGGACTGAGCGGGAAATCTGAGTCTCGAGTCTATTGTTCTGAGGCAGGTATCGAACATACCAGATGGGACAGGGTAGTTGCCCTTTGCAGTCTCTCCGGAAAGCATGACGCAGTCAGCACCATCAAGGACGGCGTTGGAGACATCATTGACCTCGGCCCGAGTGGGGCGAGGGTTGTACTACACGCAAAGAATTTAGACAATCTCAAGAGATGAAGCGACAAGCGATCACGTACAGTCATAGACTATAGAGAAGCCCGCGCCATGAGAAGTCAGTCATCTTATCTGAATAAAAGGAAGTTTGACGTTCAGCCACACACCTCGAGCATGTGAGTGGCCACGATGATGGGCTTTCCCGCGAGGTTGCACTTGGCGATCATCATCTTTTGGGCAATGAAGACCTGTTGGGGCGGAATCTCAATACCGAGATCGCCACGGGCGACCATGACACCATCAGTGACGGCAAGAATCTCGTCAAAGTTCTTGACACCCTGCTCATTCTCAATCTTCACGATGATCTTGATGTTGGCACCATCGGGGCCAAGAACCTCACGAATGTCATGCACGTCTTGAGCGCGACGAATGAATGAGGCAAAGATCATGTCAACGCCGTTCTTGACACCAAACTTGAGATCGCCCTTGTCCTTCTCGGAGAGAGCGGGCAGGTCGACGGGGGTCGAGGGCAAGTTGACACCCTTGCGCGACGAGAGGGCGCCATTGTTGACGGCGCGAACCTTGAGGTTCTTGCCATCGATAGCGAGGACTTCGAGGGAGAGAATACCTAATTGAATTGCACAACATGAGGCGTTAGAATATGATTTGCCCATACTGATGAAGAACCCACCATCATCGATGTAGATAAACTTGCCAGGCTCAGTCACTTTGGAAATATTGCCCTGAAGATCGGATGTAAGTAATGGGCTGCATGCATGAGACTAAGATGCACACTTACGTAGTCAAGGTACAAAATCTTGTCGTCGCAGTTCTCGGCGTATTGGGGATCGCTGGTAACAATAAACTCGTGGCCGGCCGAGATTTTGACATCCTGGAGTGGGGAGAGGTCAGCGATGAGATTACATATCATACTTTGGAACACTTACATCGAAGCCTTGGCGCATCACACCCGTGCGGATTTCTGGTCCTTTCTAATGGGGGCATGAAGCGAGAGTCGAACGAACATTGTCAGTTCAACAAACGTGCGACTGAATTAGCAACCGCGATAAACGTCGAACGCACGGTGTCGAGAGCAATCGCAACGGGGCGAGGGCCAGGCTTAGCTATTTTGCACGAAATGGACGCGTCAGGATCAGTTCTGCGACGGGAAAACGTGAAAGATCGGACCTGCGACCATCTTGCGGATATTGTCGATGACCGACTGGTGGTACTCGTGCGTGCCATGCGAGAAGTTCATACGCACTGAGATAGACAAATTAAACCATAAGCGAAGAGTTCTCATATCGCTAAATGCTTGATCAACGTGGAACGCACTGATGTTGACGCCAGCATTGCGAAGGGCAGATAAGCCCTCGACAGAGTTGACCTTGGGGCCTAAACAAGCAATCGCAGTCCGTAAGCATCGTCAGAGACCGATCGCCGAAATCAGGAGCGTTCTTACCAATGGTGGCGATGATGCCCGTCTATTTCCGAGCATTGTCAGTGCCAGCGAGTCTAAGTACGGGCCAAAAAATCGACAAAAAGCTGCGGCGAACCTTGCGCATAAACTTGTGGTCATCAGTGACCTTGATTTCGGTGCCCGTTTGGAGGTTGGCGAGCCATTCCAGACGCGATTTAATGGTCGAAGGCATGATGAGTGTAAAGTTGAGGAGATATCGGTGGTAAGAAAGATGGTTGGGTTAGTTTGTTGGGGCACGGCCGATGGAGCTGATGTGAGCAGCTCGCACGGCACTCAAAAATTATTATCTCAAAAAAATAATCTCAGGCTACGTCAAAAGATATGGGTTGGGACATAACACAGCTCACACATTGGGGGATATAAATCGCGAAGATTGATAGTACTAAAACAGACCAATGAAATATGTACAGCAACTTATAGCCCATATACCACGAATACCTGACGCCAGCTCACCTTCCACAATCAAGTGAGCGAGTGAGCAGGCGATCGTCTGATACTAAGGATTGGGTTTGTATTTTAGGAGACACATGGGATGAAACAGCAGAACACCGAAGCAGATAAGAAAGGAAAGGGGAGAGGGAGACATAGAAATCAAGAGACGAACCAAAAACGGGGCGCCGAGCGATCGCATCCCCACCCATAACAATCACGCAAAATGAAATAATACGAAGATCGCGCCAATGGAGGTAAGCATGAAGCAGAATGAACTAGACCACGCGCAAAGTCCAGCCAGACGTGCTACCCAAGCCAGGGTCAGCCAAGCCATTCCCGCTGAACACGTTCTCGCACGCGATCGAATAGCCAGTCATATACCCCACCAAATCAAACGGTCGCACAAAAATGATTGGGAGCGCCGCGCGCCCAGGCATCCCACCTGCACCGTTTGCCTGTCCTGGGAACCCTTGTGGCGCAGGGGGTGGCGGCGGAGCAAAGTAGCCACCAGCTTGGCCATTGTTGGCAGCGCCGCCTGGCGCAGCAACCGTCGAGGAACCCGGAACAGGCGTGGTATTCCCGTTCGTGGACTGCCCAGATTGGGGGGCAGTGCCAGAGTTTGCCCCTGACGGGCTGCCAGCGGGAGGGGTGGTAAGATCATGAATGGCTTTGAGGACCTGCGCCATGGGGGGCATCTCTACACTGATAATCATGACGGGGTCCGTCGTCCTCCTTGTGCCAGGAGGGTCGAGCGAGGTGTGCCGGCCTGAACCAGGGAGAGGGGGGTTTTCCCCCTCCTCGGTTGTCGGGGTATTCAGATCCAAGGTATTAGAAGGCCCTGCTCCAGGCTGTGAGAGTTTCACAAACCCAGCCTCGACCGTTGGACTTAGCTGGGGTGGTGCGGTCATGAAACCATTTGGACCTGCGAGGTTGAACATTCCGTTGGGCGGCGCGGTCGGAGGAATCACAGTATGAACAGGGAGAGGACCGAGATTTCCGATCCAAACTTCCATCCCCATCGGAGTGCCCGTCCGAGGATCCGTGGGGAAAAAGTGGAGGACCTGCATGTCCAAACGGTGTGAGCTGATCTGGTATTGAGGGGGAAGGACCGCAATGGGGAACGGCGTGACAGGCGTGGGAGGAACGCTCAAGGGTGAGTGCACAGTCGAAGCATCAAAAAAGGTGTACTGATATTCAGCTATAACACGTGGGAGCGTGAGTCACACATCCGCCAGTTCCCAGGATATATCCCAAAACCAACTTACCAATTCCGACGATCGTCCAACATAGGAAATCATCAACTTCGTCCGCGTTAGTGACGTTGCCAGCGGCACGTGGCGCCTGGTATGTAAGGGGGTGGGCGGTCGAGACCGTCTTCCCATCGCCAATCGACTGGCTGTGGCTAGTCGCGACGGCGCTCCGGTCCGAGGAATGGACAGGGAGGGGCAACCGACCAGCGGAAAGGTACAGCCCAGCAGGAACATCAGGGACATCAGAATTAGACGAAGCTCTTTGGAGAGCAATTTTCTGCATTTGGCTAACGAGCCCGCTTCCCCCATTCGGTTCGGGTTTTTGGAGTTTGCCCTTGTCGACTTTGCGGATGATCAGAGGCTCGGAAGAAATACCCGTGGCCTCATCAGTGAGTACGACACGAGCGCCGTATTGAATTGGACGGTTGTGGGTAGGAATGACGGTTGGCGTCGCAGTGATTCCGCCGGCCAGGTTCATGCCCCCCACACGCGGGGTGTCAGAGGGCTGGTTTCCCACAGGGCTGATGGGGTTCCCAGTCTCATCGTCAAGAATCTGGATGCGGAAGGCAGACCAGGACATGTTTGACGCTGCTAATTCCGCACGGTCGACAGTCATATACTTGGTTCGCACAGTCTGGGAGTTGATACGATTGAATAGCGAGACAGAGCTGCCATTCATGATGCATGTGGAGATGTTACGGGTCTTTGCGGTCTTTTTGGAGGGCTTGGAGATGATAGTGACTGCCCCAGACTCGAACGAGGCCCATCGACGGGTCGAGCTTGCAGGGGTAGGGTTCTGGGGACTAGGAAGGTCCGGGGCAGCAATATCCAGGGTCAGATGAAAGCTCTTTGACTTGGACGAAGCGCCTCCAACATGCAGGTATTTGAACTGCATGATGCTGTCCATCATGGAGACCTGGTCCGCGAGACGGATGCCATCCTCAGTCACCACAGACATGGTAAACTTCTGATCCTTGATCGAGTGCATTGGGGTGTGCACGCGGACCAGAGGTGGGGGGCAGAGGAAACGCTTCTCATGACCATACGACTTTTGAGCGACGGCAGCGTGAAGACAAGTCACATGGGTCATTGCAGAGGGCGGGATGTCTCCGGGACGAGGACGTGGGACCTCGCCTGTACGTCGGCGAATGGCGTCTTGGGAGCTCTCGTCCACAAGGCCGTCCTCATCGCGCTTTCTTTTTCCCTGCGAGTTGTGGCACAAGGAGATTAAGGCAAGCGATTAGGCAAGCACAAGATCTAGCAAGAGCATAGCTGAGGTCGTACCTTGTCAAGTGCTTGATTGACCGGGGTCTGGTCTTGTGAGACAGTCCTAGCAGAGCTGATGTTGTAGCCTGAAGGGGGGGAGACAGCCATGGAGGCAGCGAGAAGGGAACGCATGCGCTGATCGTTGGAGGCGGGATTTTGGGAGCCCTGGTACTGAGGGGTGCGAGAGGGGGGAACAGAAGAGGAGTTGGACGAGCTTGCAGAGGCGTGCTGTTGGGCTCTGGCGCCCCCCGGCTGGTCCTTTGTTTCCATCGCATCAACAAGTAGGCCTAGATTGGTTTTATAGCCGGCATGGTTGCCATCCGCGAGCTCTGGGACTGACATGGAGCCTAGTGCAGGATCGAGGAAGAAGGTAGGAGCAGATGATTCCTCAGTGTGTTGAGTTCCCCCAGCTGAGCGTTCCCACGAGACGCGAAAAACGTGAGATTCTGAGAACCCTGCTTAGTTCTCACCCAGGTTCAAGCACATACCGTATTCTACACCCTCCATCATTGTGCTAGGCCTGCTTCTTTGTATGCAGAGAGGCTCTGAGGTGCTGTGCAACGGCCCGTCAACGAGAGGGCAAAACCAAAATGTCAAAACAAGTTAGCAGCGCTTAAGGGATAATATCCTTTTTGGGACGACCCAAATACCGCCAAACACCATCCTCTGAGATCATGCCTGAACTAACCCCGCCCCCACTGCCCCCCAAGCTCGAGTTTGACTGGTTCTCTCCCGAGTTCCACAACTTTGCCGGGAAATACCGACACACTCACGATTTCTCCTATGGGACGGCAGGCTTCCGCAACAAGTAGGCAATTGCTCTAATACACTCGGTCATAGCTTGTCTTTGATACTGACCTAACAATTAGAGCCGCAATTTTGGAGACAGTCATGTTCCGATGTGGAATCGTTGCTGCTCTCCGAAGCAAACGGCTTGAGGGCAAGACAATTGGCGTCATGATCACCGCATCTCATAATCCAGAGGAAGTGCGCATATATCCCTATATATTCTTCGTGATCGCCGCGTTTTGACACTCGGAAATCAATAATTCAATCAAGGACAATGGCGTAAAAATCGTCGATCCCAAAGGAGAGATGCTGCAGTTCGAGTGGGAGGCCTACGCGACCGCCATCACCAACGCCCGCACCACCGATGACCTCATGAAGGAAATCAAGAAGATTACTGATGCGCTTCACATCGACATGTCTGCTCCTGCTCGAGTCGTCTATGGGCGCGACACGCGACCTTCAAGCGAGTCTCTCTCAAATTGTCTTGAGGAGGGTCTTCTCGCAATGGGAGCCGAAGGACGTAATGTCGCGGTCGTCACCACACCCATTCTCCACTACTTTGTCCGGTGCATCAACACCAAGGGCACAATGGAAGAGTATGGTATTGATACAGAGGAGGGCTACTATAAGAAAATGGCCACCGCTTTCAAGAAACTCATGGTATGCTATACTGCTCTTGCAGGAAATTACTTTTCCCTGCACTTGATATGTCCTGACGAATATCTCACGCTCACAAAAGAAAAATAAAACCGCTCCTCCTCGCCTTATTGTCGATTGCGCCAATGGTGTTGGCTCACTTGCGCTTGGGCGGCTTGAGGAGGAACTCCGCGAGTTTATGGAGTTCCAACCTGTCAATGTCGCTGTCGGCAAGAAAGGCGCACTTAACAAGGACTGCGGTGCCGATTTCGTCAAAACCCAACAACGTCTTCCTTCCGGTGTTGATGAACATCTTCAGCCTGGACAACGAGGGTGCAGTCTCGACGGTGACGCCGATCGTCTCATCTATTATTATATTGATGACGACCGTAAATTCCGCATGCTGGATGGCGACAAGATTTCTGTGCTCCTCGCTCAATTCATTCACGACCTCCTCACCAAGAGTGGCATTGACATGACTGAATTCCATGTCGGAGTTGTCCAGACCGCGTACGCAAATGGGCACTCGACCGCCTATCTTGAGGGTCGCATCCCGCACACTTGTGTCTCAACTGGCGTGAAGCATCTCCACCAAGAGGCAGAACGCTACTTCATCGGTGTATATTTCGAGGCAAACGGACATGGTACAGTGCTCTTCCCCCAGTCTTCCGTCGATCACATCAAGGACTATGAACCCAAGAACCCCACCGAGCGCCTCAACATCGAGTATCTGCTCAGCCTTGGTGAACTGGCCAACCAGGCCGTCGGTGACGCCCTCAGCGACATGCTGCTCGTCGAGGCTGTGCTCGCACATAGGAAGTATGGTGCCTGGGAATGGGATTCAATGTATAAGGATCTGCCCAACCGCCTGATGAAAGTGGCCGTTCGAAATCGCGCCGATTTCACAACTGAAGATGCCGAGCGCAAGCTTGTGACCCCTGCGGGTTTGCAGCAGCGCATCAACGACACTGTCCTCAAGTTCCCCGAAGGACGCGCCTTCGTGCGACCCAGTGGCACGGAGGACGTCGTCCGGGTGTATGCAGAAGCGCTCACGCAGTCCATGGCTGATGGTACGTTCTCTTGGTCACACTGTTGCTTCCCCCGCGTATTCCCATGACGCTGACGGCAATTTATTATCTTGGTGATCCTGCGCAGATCTTGCACTAAAGGTTGCTCTGATCGTCCATGATGAAGCTGGATTCGGCGAAATCTTCGTTCCGTGATCGGCCTGTCAATGCTCCAAAAAGTTGTTATCGGCTCATAAACGATCGGACAATTACTTGCAATCCAATTTGTACAATTTATCTGCTTGAATCAGCAGCCAGTGCGTCGGAATTGTGGTTTCTCAGGGTGCATGGGGAGGAGAGTTCAAGTGCTCATTTATTAAACCTTTGACATGGGCTCGTGAGAGCTGGCGCTCAGCCACATGAGTCACAAATGCGTCCGGAGTCCCAGAAACCGGACAATGAGAACAGGGAGGGTATCTCCGTAGGCTTTTGGAGAAGAGTGGATATTAGGAAATACTGGGAGATGACCCCCTCTATCTTTTGGGGGCGCGGGACATTCCCAGAGTTGGCAAATTCTCAGCGTCCACCCTGCGGCCAAGATTTCGATGGGATTAGATTCATTATCCCTCCCTAGAGAGATAGTAGGAACTAACGGAGTAAGACGCGTGAAAAAATACAGCATGGGAAAAGCTGGCAACTGCCAAATTTCAATTCACCGGAGCGCCCTGAAGACCAGCCTCAAGGCACACATGAGCAGAGCATGAGCTACCCCCTAGGAGGCGGTTACTGAAGCTACCGTTTGACTCGCCGAAATCAGCTTGGACAGAATAAAGTAGTCGTAGACTTCTCCATCGTCGCCGCCGTCGTCTAAATTTCTCACATGAGAGGCATTATTCCCCTCAGCCGCTACGTCGGCGAACTCAGTTGCGGTCAGCGGCGAGGTTGGGTCTACAGTAAACCTGGAGGGTTTATATTAGCGACGAAGAAATAAGCCCGCGGGAAAAAGAGGTGCGCAAATGGACTTGACGCACCCTGCGCGTGAGTACAACCCAATAGCAGCAGCGTTTCCTGGAACGATGGAAGTTCATTTCGTGAGACACTCAGAATAATACCGCGAGCCCATCAAAGTGGGACTGACCGACGAGGACTGTCAACATGACTTTGAGCATTCTCGCGTGGCTTGCCAACGCCTCCATACTTCTAATCATCAAGTCCCCGAGCCCGTGACGTCGTGCGAATGGCGCCACTTGTACTTCATATCTGAAGAAGCGGTAGATATATACGCATCAGATCACGGAGAAGTATTGACGGCAAGCAAGGAGTAGCGAGGGAATCGCACATGTAAAGCACGTCTTCAAACACCTCATCGGGATTCTCGTCGACGTCGAATCGATAGGAGGAAAAGCCAAGAAGCCGATTAGTTTCCGGAGCATGGATGAGAAGGAGTCGGCCATGCTTGTGAAAGATTTCCTTCTTCTTGTCTACAGGGTCCCAGCCAAACGAAGATGCCAGCAAACTAGCCCATTGTTCGTGGAGATGTGGTTGAGTAGGAATCAATCCTTAGTTGGGGAGAGGCACACGTTGTTCTCATATTGTCAGCATAAAGTTCCCAGACTGCTTGTCGCGTTTGTTCAGAAACTCCCAAAGCATCATGAACTTCAAGGTGGTATTTGGACGGAACATGGACCGCCTGAGTAACTATGGAAGTGGAGGCGTCATTGGAAAGCTGGACAGAATCACTTAGGTTATGACGAAGTTTCGCGTCGGAAAGAGGCCAGAAAAGGTACCTTCTGTGCTGCGCGAACTGCTTTGGAAAGGTTTGGCATGATGTCTGATTGTTGACTCCGAGGCTCGATCGAAACTTACTGCCTGCTCCTCCGCAAGTGGCCCACCATGAAACTCGATGCCACTGACTTGCGATACGTTACTTCGGAAGAGTTCAGAGTTCTCACTGCTGTGCGATATTTCGACCGATCTCAAAATAAATCATACGAGCACTGAACTTGGAAAACTTAGGTGGAGATGGGGTCAAAAAATCATGAGGTTGTCCCAAACTCTCTAACAGCTCAGATCAGTGGACTCCGAGGGGGTGGCGTGAATAAAATACTTGGGCAACTAGCTCGGCGCGGCCTGGTAGCAAAAGTTCAGAATTCCAAATGTTCGTAGCGTGCAGTCGGCGAGCTTGATCACTTCCTGGGCCTGATGCCTTTTAGATGATGGGTATCGATTAACCTATGGGGGCTATGACTATCTCGCTCTACGAGCGGTATCAAAGCGTGGCTCTGTGCACTCTGTTGGGAATCAGGTTGGTGTCGGCAAGGAATCCGGTACGAAAACTCACAACTCTCTGAGTGGCTAGAAGTGACATGTGGATGACTATAGATATCTACGCGGTTGCCGACGAGGAGGGAAACCAAATGATTCTCAAGATGCATCGGTACTTGCCCTCTTCTGGAGCCCTCATTCTTGCTATTGACCAGAGATCTCAAGGCTAGGGCGAATCTCCTTCCGAGCAATCAAAGATAAACGAGATTATCTAGGAAAACGTAAATCCGCATCATGGATGTACATGTCGAGGCTGGCTGCCCAGAAAGAATGGGCGTTCATGAAGGTCATTCGTCTTTCCATACTTTGCCGCTGACTCGCTTTAACTTATTTCCCAATCAGGTGCTTTATGAACACGGCTTTCCAGTGCCAAAACCGATCGATCAAGCAAGGCATTGCATTGTAATGAGCATGATCGACTCATACCCTCTGTATGTGGGTTTCTTGCGGCTGTCTCGCCCCTGTCCTAATATTCCTTCCAGACGGCAGATCGACGAGCACCCCAACCCAGGCCATCTATACTCGTCACTAATGGACCTCATCGTCCGCTTTGCGAACGCAGGGCTCATACACGGCGATTTTAATGAATTTAACATCCTCATCGAGCGAAAGACCGGCGAGGCCGTCGTCATTGACTTCCCTCAAATGGTTAGCACATCACACCCCAATGCCGAATGGTATGTTCTTTCATTGGGGCATGCTGCTCTTATGCTGTCTGACATTTGAACCATGAATAGGTATTTCAACCGTGATGTTGAGTGCATCAGGACATTCTTCAGGAGACGGTTTAAGTATGAAAGCGCACTATATCCTCGGTTCAAGACCACATTAGATGAGGCAACTGGCGAGTCATCCTTCCGTCTTGATGTCATGGTTGCGGCAAGTGGTTTCAAGAACAAAGATCAGCAAGCACTCGAAGAGGTGAGTTCAGGCTATCCAGTTGTTCCAGGTATTGTACATAATGTCTTCATACAGTATATGCTGGGTATCGCGGAACGGGAAGGAGGGAACGGGGAAGGGGACGAGGATGAAGAAGAGGAAGAGGAAGAAGAGTCGGAAGAAGAAGAGGGCAATGGTTCGGAGGAGGATGCGGAAGAGCAAGGAGAAGCCGGCATAAACCAGGAAGCGGAGAACAAAACCTTGGAGGCTGATGGTGGCAACGAGGACGAGACTGGCCCCATTACAAGCCAAACCGGGGCATTGTCGCTGGAATCTTCTGACACCACTCTCACTCCCCAAACCGATACTCCACATGCTGAAGGGGATGAACCTGCAGATCCATCTTCACCAACACAGGAACAGATGAACGATTCCGAAAACCGCATGCGAGACATCGTTGCTTCACAAGTATCGAAATCCCGGGCTCGAGAAAAGTCCAAATATCACTCGAGGAAGAACCCTGGGCAGGCAGGAAGGGCGAAGGGTTCGAAAGCGAAGCAAGATATACGGCATCGGATGGATACTGGGGGCTTCTGGGAGTGATTCATGTCTGAATGGGTGTTGATTCTCATGTTGGACACAATGTATGTTAGATGGATGAGATGTATTCATATTTGTACGAATGCAATGCAGGGGGTGGTACGAACATGCGGGGGGCGAAATTCTACTTTTAGGTAGGGTAAACGATTAGGTAGTCGCAAAGCGACCAGTTGAGGAGAGTAAAGCCAGGACAAATTGATAAATAGATGGAACAAATAGGTTGCAGTCCTACGAAAAATGTAGGCCAACAGAGCACGGGGCGATGATACGCCTAATCTCAGCCCTGGATCTCGGTGACGATACCAGTACCAACTACGGAGCAGGTCAGTAATGATGAGGTTGAGACGAATAAAACCAGTCTTACTAGTCTTGCCACCCTCACGCAGAGTGAATCGCGAACCGACTTCCAAAGCAATATCATGGACGAGCTCGCCAACAAGTTCCACATTGTCACCAGGCATGACAAGCTTCTCGTCAGCATCGGGAGTGCCAGGAGGGAAGTTGAGTGCGACGGTCACATCAGCAGTGCGGATGAACAGCTGGGGACGGTAGTTCTGCTGGAAAGGCGTGTAGCGGCCACCTAAAGGATGAAGGTAAGAAGGGAGATCAATGTATTATGCAGTCAAATACGAACCCTCATCCTTGGTAAGAACCTAGAGTTGAGGGCGACAGTCAGCGCGAGGAGAATTGGACAAAGCATCAGCAATCACTCACGTAAACCTGGGCCTGGAACTTCTTGACGGCCTTGATGGTACCAGGAGCAGCAATGACCTGGCCACGCTTGACCTGCTCACGCTTAGTGCCACGGAGGAGAGCGCCCATGTTGTCACCAGCCTCGCCCTATTGGAGAGTACTATAAGCGAGATGCCTTGAATGCTAATATTGATGTACGAACGCGATCAAGCTCCTTGTGGAACATTTCTGCGAAACGCAATGTAAGCGTTGATCCACTCAAAGAAAGCAATAGCTGCACATACCAATGCCAGTGAGAGTAGTCTTGAAGCAGTCACCGAGACCAACAATCTCAACTTCAGCGCCCTTGGTGATCACACCACGCTCAACGCGACCAGTTGCGACAGTACCACGGCCAGAAATAGAGAAGACATCTAGTAGTAGGGTTAAGACGGAAGTTCTGCACAAGGAAGCAGATAATAGTACCTTCGACGGGCATCAAGAACGGAAGCTCAAGGTTACCTATGTGAAGGAAGACATGGGGTGAGGATGCCAACAGACATGAAACGTAGGATGAACTCACGAGCAGGGAGATCCAGCCATTCATCACAAGCCTTGACCAGTTCCTCAATCTTGGAGGCGCCAACCTCGGGAGTCTTGCCTTCCAAAGCAGCCAATGCCGAACCGTGGATGATGGGGGTGTTGTCACCGTCGAACTTGTACTCCGAAAGCAGGTCACGCATCTCCATGTCGACGAGCTCGAGCATCTCGGGGTCGTCAATCATGTCAACCTTGTTGATGAATACAACAAGCTTGGACATGCCGACTTGACGAGCGAGGAGCAGATGTTCACGGGTCTGGGGCATCTGACCATCAGTGGCCGAAACGACGATAATAGCACCGTCCATTTGGGCAGCACCAGTGATCATGTTCTTGATGTCTGATAACGAGGAAAGAATGTGCTGAGGGGCCTTGGTTGAGTGAAAATGTAAAGGGCAGACTCACAATCAGCGTGACCTAGGAAAGTTGAGAAAAGTGAGCAATGTGCAGAGAATCATTTCCATGAGGGACTCACCAGGGCAGTCGATGTGGCCATAGTGACGCTTGTCTGTCTCGTACTCGACGTGTGACGAGTTGATAGTGATACCACGTTGACGTTCTTCGGGAGCCTTGTCAATGGCCCCGTAGTCAATAAACTTGTTCGAACCGCTCTTCTCGGCCAGAACTTTGGTAATAGCAGCAGTAAGAGTGGTCTTGCCGTGGTCGACGTGACCAATGGTACCAATGTTCATGTGGGGTTTGGCACGCGAGAAGGCCTCGGCATATCCACGCCAGGAACCTGGAGCAGCGTTGGCAATTTTTCGACGACAGGTTCAATCAGTTGTTTTCAATTGAGGAGAGAAAAAATGGGGCGCACCAGCAGCAAAGCGGTTCCTGTTGCTAAAAAGTGAGGGTGCGACACGGAGAGCTGTGGGCGCGCACCAACGAATAATTCAGCATAGACTCGGGACACCTCTACAGGCCATTGGTGCACGACTTACATTGAGCATTGGAGCCGGCCTTGCTGCTGCTAACGCGCGCGACGCGAGCTAATGACCACACCGACAGCATTTTGGGAGTTTGAGAGCGACGCGGCAAAAAGTTGACCGTGAGAAACTTTGCTTCGGCCCAAACAAAGCCACCATCCCAACCAGAGACCTGCAGTACACACTCTAGTGAGCTTCCATAGATTTATTCAGGCTACACCCAGTGTTATGGGAATTGATAATATGACATTGTATATTCCGACTTAATGCTCCCTTGTCCTTTGAGTTAGACCTTCTGGGCGTATCACGATGCAGGCCATCATCTCACCCTCAGTTCTCGCATCGGATTTTGGTCAATTGACCGCTGAATGCACTAGGATGATCAAGGGAGGAGCAGAGTGGCTACACATGGGTGCGTTGTCGTTGTAGAAAATCTTGACCTTGTCTTTCCCGTCATTGCTAATGGATACTCTCCTGGGATGAAGATGTCATGGATGGGTAGGTCCATTCTCGCTGAATCCGTCATCGATGGGCCTATAACGGATTTGAAACTTAGGCACTTTGTTCCTAACATCACCATGGGTCCGTCCTCCAAATACTTCCGCATTTTATCGGGAACTAGCGGTTGATGGGATTCGCTTGCTCTAGGTGCTCCGATCTTGACTTGCGTTAAGAAGAGTATCCCGAACATCTTCATGGACTGCCACATGATGGTCGCCGAGCCGGAAAAGGTGCATGGAGCCGCATATCTATCGAGCTTTGTTTAAGGTCTCATCAGCCAATCGTAGTGGGTCGATGACATCGCAAGCGCAGGCGGCGCTCTATATTGTTTTCATCTAGAGGCTACAAGCACGTATCAATCAAGCCTTCCATCGGCATAACAAGCGGTTTCGGCTGAATTTGTTTCCTTCAGAGGATGCTCTTGCGCTCGTCAACCAGATCCACGCGGCTGGGATGAAGGCAGGCGTCGCCATATCACCCGATACACCGTCAACTGCTATCACTGATGAGGTAGCCAATGCGGCTGATATGCTTCTTGTTATGACTGTATATCCAGGTTTGTCACTCCATTTGATCTTATCAAATAATACCTAATATAACATCTACACAACTCTCTCAGGTCGTGGCGGACAAAAGTTCATTGCGGATTGTGTGCCAAAAGTAGCAGATCTACGGGCTCGATTCCCCAACAAAGATATTGAGGTCGATGGAGGTGTTGGACCCAAGACAATCGGTGTCTGTGCAGATGCTGGTACGGCTAACGATCTGAAACTAATTTCCATGAATTGCTGATAAGGATGGCGCCACTGTTCAGGCTCAAATGTCATTGTTGCAGGGACTGCGATTTTTGGCGCGGAAAACCCTGAAGCAGTCATCGCTGACCTCAAGGAGACTGTCAATAAGGCAATTGCCCTTCGGGCAGCAAAGTCTGGACCATGATTATGGATTGTCAACATCCGATTGGGGCCGATGATGAATTTGTAATAGATGTATGCCATTAGCTCCTGCACAGCTGTGTAATCCTCTAAGAATGCAGGTATCAAGCGTGGATGATGGAATACAGAACAGCACAACCAACTAGTCAACGTGCTGTTCTGCGTTATGCGCAACGTCGAGCCAATTTGGCTGCATAATCATAGGCCAGGATGAGGCTGAGGGCTGTTTTGAAAACCGGGGGTTACGAGAGGATAAACCCCACTAGTGACCAGCGATGTTCATCATAATTCCTCAAAGAATTCCACTTTTGCGTCCTGTTCGCAAGTAGGGGTGCTTAGCCACGAACAATTGTCTGGAAGCATATTCGTGGAGCACGTACTGTAGCGGCATCTCCTCTGTCGTTCATACTATGCATGTCCCAGTACGCAGAAGTCTGGGTATGCCTGTCAGACAAGAATCAGCTTCGATAAGTGATAAGAAGGCCGCGAAAGGAGGCGCTATTCTTACATCAATACCGCCTGCGCGTCAGAGAATCTAGACAAATAATCACAAGGCAGTTGCAGAGAATAACCGCGCCGCCGAGAAAGAAATGGTTTCATTGGGTCCAGCGGAATTAGTGTCATGACGCTGCCAACAAATCAATGGAAACCACTCAACTTGGCCCATATTGAGAAAACGTTGTTCGATTGGCTCAGTTTGTATTCGAGTGCGCCGGGTTCGGCATCTGAGAGAGCCGAAGCTTTGACGGCAAGGAACACTCTCCGAACTTCTGAAATAAGTATCGGGTCATTCCTCACCTCGACCTTTACTTTGAGACGAAGTGGAAGCCACTATGTAAGATTCTGGAATCCAGAATGGATAAGGATGCCAGGGGGAGCGGTCGCGCGGTGGGCAACCAGGGGTGTCGCGTGATAGAGTGGGATGCGTACCCTTGCAGTGAGAACGACCGTGCCCTTAAACGCGGCGGGAGTTAAGCTCATTGTGATCATGTATATGGTCAAGAGGACGATCCGATAGGGAGGTGCGGGAGCTGAAAAATGGTTGGTTGAGGGGGGAAATGCAATAGATCGTCGGAACCGGATTTTCGTCCTCGACACCAACAACTGCTCCAAACACTTCCTGCTCGATGGTACAGTCCTTTTACTTCCCTGCAGCTGTCTAGTCAATTCAGAAAAGTCTGCTGACAAGCAACTCTCTGTACATTCACGCAGTTAATCTTCTCAGTGTTCAAGACCCTCACGGATCAGAGAGTGACTGTGGAATTGAAGAACGAGCTCTCGATCACGGGGACCTTGAAATCCGTTGACCAGTTGAGTTTCCCTATGTTTGGGGTGATTGTTTCAGAATTCTCACCGCCTATTGGTGTGGCTTCTGCATCGTCTCTAGGTTCTTGAATATTCGCCTAGACAACATCTCGGTGCACGATGAGGCGCGCCATCCTCACATGGTACGTTGAATTCCGACCGACCTGATTTCCCTCAAGCTGACCGGGTATCATACGATCTGGATATCAAATTGAACCCTCCTCGCTTGATCGAACTATACCCATGTCTCCTCACTCAACATGTGGGTTCATATCATCCAGATGGCCGTGAAGAATTGTTTCATTCGTGGATCGGTTGTGCGATACGTTCAAATACCGGCCGGGGGTGTTGATACACAGCTTTTGGAGGATGCTACGCGTCGTGGTATGTTGAATGCCTTCAATAAAGTATTATCTTTGGGAGGCCAGTTCTGACCTATCTCTCGTCGCAGAGGCTGCTACTCAAACCAAGCGGTAGAACAACTAAAACTTCGAGGGGCCTGTTGCTTGTTTTACAGTTCTGAAGAAGGCGTCTTGCTGATTGTTGGGCTCATCGATTTGTGGCACTTTCCCAATCTGTTGTCTACCCTCAGTGCTACGAGATACAATCAATTCTTGTCGCACATCGATTCAGATAAACAACAAAGACGGTTTAACATGACAGCAGGTAGTGTTAAGTGATGGTATTTATGCGATGATCGAGCTGGCGGCATCTTCTGCCTCGCTCTCGCTTCCAACCTCTGGCACGAGGACACCTGACGCGGCGAGGGGCTCAACAGCCTCTGGCTCTGTTGCTTTGCCTTTGCCCTTGTCGACCTTGGGTGGCTCCACCGATGCTACAGGAGCAACTACTGGAGCTGGCGCTGGGACAGCGGCAGGAGCAGGTGTAACGGGCAGCTGCCATGAAGGAATGCTGGGGCGTGGGAGGGGAGGCGCTGTACCAGCCAAAGAGGCAAAGGACGAGGGGGAGGTAGAGGATGAATAAGGCAGCGTTGATGGCATGGATGGGCCGCTTCGGGTAAGGAGAAGCGTTTTGAGAGATTTGAGCTCTTGCTGGAGGTCCAAGAGCGCCTGGGACTGTGCATCCTTGTTCTTTTCGAGCATCTAAAGAAGATCAAGTGTGTCAGCATTGAGGAAGGGGGTGAAGAGAGTGGATTACATACCTTTGGCAGCATATCGCGCACGTTATTCACTTCGTCTCTGATCTCACGCAGCTCAGCTTTGGTCTTGTTCTCAGCTTCGCGAGTCTCGTTGATTGCCAACTGAAGCTTGTCGATAGCGCTGTCTACTTTGTCCTTTTGGTCGTCTAGCGCTGTTCGCTGGGCAGCCGTTTCAGTCTCAATAGACGAGATAAGTTTCGCCACTTCGTCGAACTGGGCAGTGAGTGCATCATGGTCCGCCTCATAAGCAGTTGCACTTGGGGGTTGTAGGTGAGGAAGTAGATATTTCTGGTATCGGAGAGTTCGATAAAGTAGAAAGTGAGTGAACAGAAGTGGAAATGATGTTAGTCCAGAGAGCTTACCCTTGCGAATGAGACTACCCCAAACATGAAGCCGCCCGAAACGACCGCCATGATCTAGAGAAGGGTGTTAGAATTTGATTTTAGAGGGAATTAGATGCGATCCCATGATTGATTAGCGATTGAGTAGAGAGTGGGAACGCACAAAATAGTCTCGCCAATCGCGCTGTGGCACCGCAGGAGGCTGCTGGATGGACGCGTAGGGAGATACATATGGCTGTACGGGAGCGAATGCCGACCGCGAAGATGGAGCACTGGGTGGGGCTGCTTGCGCTTGGGATAGCACGCTCTCAATTTCAGCATTAGTGAGGCCCTTGGACTCGAGGAAAGCTATTCGCTGCGTGAGAGGATGGTCTCTTGTCTGGAAATTGGCCCAAATCAAGGTCAGAGAGCGTCCGGCTCAGTTCAACATCAATGAAAGCTCACACTAGGGTCCTGCAGGAACGCCAGCGCATTGCGAATGAGCTCTGCACGGTCCCCCATACTTTGCCGGACGACGAGGCCTGTGAAGAGTGTTTGTTTGGTCCTGTATCTCCCGAGATACACTTCCCCAAACGGCAACGCGCCTAAACTTGGAGGACAGCGACGAGGAGCAGTCGGTGTCCAGCTAATACCTTTAGAGCGTCAGGGACTACGTGGTTGAGCCACTGGAACGCCAACCACCTCATCTCCTGTATTTCTCATGTTCTCCAGTTTCACAAAGCGACTTCAAGATGGGCTTGAAGCTGTGGAGAACAACCTCGCCGCTGTAGCAGCCAATGCGGCGAGTCCTACAGCGCAACAGAATGGCTCAGTTCACCCTGAGCGACCTAGGACACCCACACACGCCCATACATCTAGTGGTGACAATAACTCGAGCACCTCATACCTGGCCGATGGTGCATTAAGCAGCCTTCGCAAGTCATTTGCGATGCAGCGTGCTGGTAGCCCTGCAAATGGAGACCCTTTGGCGCGTACGAGATCACCTCCAAATAGTGCTCCTGTTAGACGGGATTCCTCGCCTAGTGGCCCTCGTAGAACTGGATCAACTGGCAGCCGACTTGATGAGCGACTGCGGGCATCTCTCAATAAGACCTCTTCCAATGTACCGCCGAGGAGTAGCTCGCCCGCCCCTCAGACTCCTGTTGAACCCTCTCCAACTCGGGCCGCGCCTAATCCAGCTGTTCCACGAGCCACACCTTCCAATTCACTGCCTCTTGAACCTGCCAATATCCCCCTACCTCCTTCCCCTCAGGTTACCTTATCTGAACTCCCAAGCGAACCTGAACCCACCCCCAAATCTTCCACACCCGATACTACCATGTCGGATCCCTTGACTCCCAACCTCCTTGCCAGCATTCCCCACAGCCCGCGCCCAATCCAACCCCAGAGCCACAAGAAGAATTCCTCTTCCGTAGCTTCTGCGGCATCCCCCCCTCCCCTCCGACTCCAGCCAACTCCCGTAGCCTCATCCCCTCTCCTCCCCTCGTTTCTGCCAAGTGTAGCGGCTGGCCATCTTGAGGCGACCCCTACTCCCGCTCCTCCAGCACCAATAGCCGCACCAATAACAAACGACACCGTAGACGCCAAGGTGGAAGGTAAATAAATTGCCTCCTTATCTGGTATTTAAATTTCTCATCTTTATTTCAGAACAACATCCTACTCCCGAGCCACCTTCCGCCCAGCCTGAGGCGGCTGAGGCAGCTCCTGCAGAGCCTGTTGTTGATCCTCAGCCTCCGGCCCCGATAGATTCGCCCGCTGCTCCTTTAGAAACTGCCTCGCCGCCCCTCGGCCTTCCCCCATCTACATTATCGCCACCTACACTACCAGATCCCCCTGCTGACGATGCTGATCGTCAAAAACTCCTCGATCGTTTGAGTCTTGTTGAGCAAAGATTCTCTGGTGTGTGCTTAAAGTTTATTCGTTGACACTTATCAGGGCTCATTATTCCACTTGTACAGACATGTCGGCTGCATTTAAGCGGCTCCAGACCGAACGTGCCGCAGCAGACAATGTGCTGCAGGAGCATACTTCTCTGCGGTCATTGGCGGACGCGGACGCATTGCGTGCGTATTTGATTGAGGTTACGACCGCAGCATCCGTAAGTCGCAGCAATTATCTGTGTTCCTGAGCTTTATTTCTGAAACATACCCCTTTCTAGAAAACTGGAGATGAGATTAAGCAGCTTAACGCCCAGATTCATCGTGAGTGATTAGGTTGCTGATCATGATCTGTGTGACGGGATCCTGATTTTATTGTTCAGGTCAAGAAGAGCGAATGCAGGAACTCAGGGACACGCATCATTTGGAAGGTGTCTCTAGAACTCAACAAGCCGACCGCCTTGAGGCAGAACGCGCCGAGGCCGAAGCCCTTCTTAAAGCTGCGCAAGAGCTCTCTTCGTCAAGTGCGCTGGATGTGACGCGCTTACAGGGTGACCTGGAGAAGGCGCTCAAGACAGCTAAAGAAGAAGAGGAGAAACGTATGAAAGCTATCAGTCTTCTGAAGAATGTGCGCGCCAAAGGCGTCAAGACGGAGAAGGACTTGGAGGAGGCCTTGAGGGAGCGTGATGTGGCAAGGGAGGAGCTAGCTAAGGAGAAAGAGCTCGTCAAGAGCAAGGAGGATGAAATGGAGAAGCTGAGGAGAGAGAGCGTGGCACAGATAGCGAAAATCCGCGCGCAAGGTGAGGCAGAGAGGGATGCCTTGCGCATCAAGCTAGAACGCGAGCTCGCGGGCAAGCAGAGCCTGTATGTAGCAGAAACTGCTAATCTCAAGGTTAGTCTTCTTGTTACATTCTTAGCCCCTGCATTCTGGCTAACTCTCTGTCTATCCTGCTCTATTGAAACACTCTAGAGCTCGCATGCTGAGGAGATATCGGCTCATACATCACGTTTCGCCCAGCTCGAGTCCTCTCACAGATCCGTCAAGGACGAGCGTGATAACCTTTTCGATCAGCTCCAACTGCGGCAAGCTGAGGTGGAGTCTTCTCAGTCTCACCTCGAGTCGTTGCAAGTGCAGGTCAACGAGCTCAACCACCTCTTACGCGAGTCCAACGATCGAGGCTCCTCGCTCGCTGAAGAGCTTCTCGAAGCGCAGCGAGCTTCCGCAGAGACCAGCCTCCTCTCTCCAACAGGCTCGATTTCTACGAGCCAAGTTCAAGCTTCCACAGCCTCTGTTGAACGCCGTTACGAAGCCAAACTCGCCGACCTTCGCGCTCGCATGGCCACTATTGAACGTGAGCGCACCGAGTCCGAAGAGGAGTGGTCCAAGAACCTGTCGTTGCGATCAAGAGAGGTGGAGCGTTTGCGCGCAGAGCTGGCGGCAAGAGACGGACAGCAGAGTGTGGAGCTGGATAGAAACGCAAAGGCGAATGAAGAGAGGGGCAAATTGGAGAGCGAGTTGAAGCGGGTTCTTGATGAGAAGCTGGCTATGGCTAGGGATGTGGCAGCTATGAAGGCGTCTCTGGAGTCTGCTAAGGAGGCTGAGGTGAGCAGATTGATCCAATATGTGACTGGTTCCCTTTTTGACAATTCTTTCTTTTTCTGGTGGTCTCCGCATTTCTGTCACAGAACGAGGCGAGAAGCGATCAAAATCAAGTGACACAAAAGTTCGCTGCCCTCGAGGCTCAAATCGTCGAGTTGCAATCTCGCGAAGGCCAGCTCCGCACGTCCAACAAGGTATGTCTATCACCTACATTCAGGAGGCCAGGTACTTACGATTATATGCGTTGTAGACTCTCCGAGACGAACTGAAGAAAGTTCAAAATTCTGCGGCACTTCTTGAGCGCCAGCGTAATCCTGGTGTTGGCTTCTGGGCGCAGAACCAATCGCGACCAAACGTCGCCGATTCGCCCACCTCAGAAAATAGTCGCAGTCCTTCTCGCCCCGCATCTCCTGCCCAATCCGTCACATCCGATAGGGCTGCCACGAGCAGCAGGAATACTGCGAGTGCCGAGGAGGTGAATCTAGAGTACTTGAGGAACCTAATTCTCCAATTCTTGGAGCACAAGGAAATGAGGGTATGTCTATCCACTGTTCTAGGAACCAGGATCGTTCACTAATGGGCAATCGTTTAGGCGGACTTGGTTCGGGTGATGTCGGTAATATTAAGATTCACTCCCGCCGAAACTCGGCGGCTGGTCTCAAAAGTGTGATCCCATCCTCACATTCTGATTGCGCAGATCTGCGCTTCGAGCTTCATAGCCCCAATAGTTCTCTATTTGATACGTATTTTTGCAACGAACCCTTTGGTAGTCTCAGTTTTTCAATCCCATTCATTTGCATCCCTTCCCAAGTTCCCATGACTTCTTTTTCAAAGTGTGACAGAGTTGCCCAGTCACTTGACAAGTCTGTTCCTGTTTGCTCGATGATTTCCCCCATTGCTCGTCTAGGTGCTCGTGCTCTGTCCAAGAGGGCATTTGTTGCACCTTCTACTACTCTCAACACTCGCTTCTCTCCCGCTGCGCGACGATTCATTGTTAGTGCGTATCAGATTCCCAAACTGAGTGTTCGCGAAACACTGCTCATCATCCAGATGAAAATTCAATTTCCTATCTCACTCCTGCAAACCAACCGTATCACGAATAGCCAAGCGATATACAGAGGAGCACGAATGGGTCGAACACGACAGTGAGACGTCCCTGGCCACAATGTCGATAACGAAGCACGCGAGTGCCAGTCTCGGCGATGTCGTATTCGTGGAGCTCCCTGCCGTTGGCCAAGAGATCACTGCTGGTGGTATGTGGGGCTTTCTGTCGATTGAAGGATCATAAACCGATGTGGTCTGTGGTTTCTTTTGGAATAGACCAAATTGGTGCAGTGGAGTCTGTTAAAGCTGCCGCTGATATCGTACGTCCTCTGGGTATATTCATGGGGTATTTCTTCTGACAACTGTGTTACATCTAGTATGCCCCCATATCTGGGATCGTTGAGGAAGTTAATACGACGTTGGGCACAGAGCCAAGCCTTCTGAACAAATCTCCAGAAGATAAGGGTGCGTCATAAAGCGTCCTTCCATAAAGAGTCAACATCTCATTGTAATAATGCATGGCCCATTTGACTCTCTCAGGCTGGCTGTGCAAGATTAAGGCTACGAACCCTGCAGAGGTGAGTTCAAAAAAGTCATGTGTTCTGTATAATGTGCTCATCGTTCAAAATTTTCGCTATAGCTGGAGCCTCTCATGAACGAGGAGTCTTACAAGGCTTTCTGCGAGAGCGCATAGGGTGTTCATGCGACTTTTCGCTCTCGTGACATGAGCCATTTAGAGGTCAAGTGGTGAGCAAAGGGAACGTGGACAGAACAAACTGTCGATAATATCATTATGTTACAAGTCAATGAAATGACTATTCCTTCGCCATCGCTGCAAATGAATGAGATTGATAGTTGGGCAGGGCGTGCATGCAGATGAATTAAGGAATAGTGTCTATGACGGGCGATACTCGGTGGACTCTCCACGGGCCTCCATCCGCTGCTTGGCCTCTTGCATGGCCCAAGTGTTGATGCTGTGAGATAAGCGACACAATTAAAAACTGAGCGAATATTCTTCCAGGAGTATAATGATATATACCTGGTGTCTGGCTTGTAGTAGAGACCGACGGCTGCGAGGCCCATCGAGCCGAACATGCCAATGTACCACATCAACTCCCAGTCTTCCCGTTTGCGTTTTTGCCCCGGAGCCAAGGGCTGTGTGATGAAAACAGAGTCATATCCAGTCAGAATACGACATAGCCCAACGTCCCACAAAATAGACAGACCTTCTCGCCAAAGAGGTTCCCAGACGGCTCATTAAAATGCGGAGCTCCGTGTGACGCGTATCTTCTCTGCAGGATAGAACGGGATGCAGTCGTTGATGAGGTTCTTAGGGATTTGGCGGCCGCTGAGCGCAGCATGCTGGACGAGCTCATCGTCGTCTTGAGTTGTGTTGTGTTTTGAAGGTGTCGTTCGAAGCGCCGTCCGCTTTGGGAAAGTGGTTGAGTCGCACTTACCTCTTAGCACTTTCCTCCAAGAAATCCTCAGTTTTCTCATATCCCCCTTTGCCCAAACGTCCATCCTTTCATTATGCTCTAAGGCGGCTCGTGGAATCTCATCAGTTTCTAATATTCCATACCACAGACCACCCAGTTGCTCTCATGCGTGCTATTGAATGGATCTCCTAGCCAGACCTTGACATGCAGCAAAGTGAGTTCCCCGAAGCTAACGACAGGAGTTATAGAGCTCAGCCCCCAGACGGGAGAACAAGGAATGATCACCGCCTGTTTACTGGCAACGGCCCGTGTCCTAAAATTATATCAATTCTCGCCATTGGTCGCTGTGGTAGCAACCATTTCCGAGTTCGCCTGTGCCAAACAGGCCCCATCGTTAATTGCCTTCGTTCCCTTCCCTTCCTTTTACCGCCTGCTTGCTTGGCTATCTGTCTGCTTGCCTTGCGCTGGCTTCCTTACAGTTCAGGCTCTCCCTCTGCTGATCTGTTGAAAACCTGCTCGGCACCTGTCACTCATTTCATGATCCACTCTCTTATCTGAGAAACAAACCTCCTCTGCTATCTCTGCTAGCGTTGTCATTCCTTTTCTCCTTGCCTGAACCTATTCCCACTTCGAATTCCTTCTATCCAACTCACACCACCAGCATGAGTCCTGCTTTAGAACTTCTTGTTGAGAGGCGATCCTCATTCAGTCCTGAAACCCCCACTTCTTTCGTTACCGATGACACTCCCTCGAGCACATCCAAGGGCCTCCCTACGATGCTCGTAGTGGGCATCATCGTGATTGCCTTCCTCGTTGTTATGCTTATTGTTGGAGTACTCTATCATTGGGGCAAACAGCGGCGTGCCGCGAAGGAGGATGACGGCAGTGCCGACATGTCCCAGTATGTTCTTTTCCCTCGCCCTCTCCCGCGTGCTTGGCTTCTAACCAGAGCTCATTTTCTTACACTCCGTTTGATCAATATCTACGCCATCTTGGGAATGCTAGGATTGAGAACGGGGCACCACGCTATGGGTTCAGTCGTGCTAACATGAACTCCAACATCATTCTTCCGACACCTCGCGCTCCAACCCACCCTGCTCCACCCCGAGATTACTCGATGCAGAATCAAAGGCCAATGACGTCGGATGAAGCGGCGATTGTCGAGCACCACGTCGTGAATAATGAACTCCCTGCGGCGTTCGCGACATTTGTCCTCTCTGAGCCGGATGATGAGCCCCCACCCCAATGGGACTCTCAAAACCAAACCCCAGAGCATGCTGGGCACCTCAACGTTGAAGGAGGCAGCAAGTCTCTTTCTCTCTCATTGCCTGTTCGTCCTGCACTTGGACACCGTACAAACTCGTCTTCGTCCTCAACCTATACGTTCACTGTGTCGGCCGGTCGCACCTTTACGCCAGCCGAGGGTTCGCGCCTTTCCCGTGCATCCTTTGCCTCCACAGTCCCCTCCCCCTTGAGCGGAACCTTCAATCACGCCCAAATTTCCGATAATTCGTCGTCCCCTGCCCCTCGTAACAATGGTTCCAACCCCCGATTGTCTAAATTCGTGTTTCCCCGTCGTGATCCCAGTGGGAACCCGATACCGGGTGAACAGACTGGAGTATACGAGACCAGCAACGGTCGCCACGCTGCGCTCTTATCCGCCCTAGGATCACCCCCGTCTTCTCCCACCCACCCTTCCATTCCTGACCGTCGTCATAAATCAAGCCTCTCCTCGTCACTTAAGCTTGCCGCTTCCCCTCGCTTCCTCGGGTTGGGTCTGAGTGGTGATCGCTCTCGTCGTGGATCGATGGCGTCCATCGCCAGTACCCAGAGTGCCATGGTGTTCGCAAAGAACGCCCTGAGCGCGATGAGGAAGAAGGCTCTTCAAGCGTTTGAGCCCCTCTTGCCCGACGAAATCCCCGTGCAGGTGGGCGACACACTTTCGTTGATGCAGCAGTTTGACGATGGATGGTGTGTCGTTGCTGTTGAGGCGGCGGACGACCACACTCGGCCTGGCAGCGCTGGGAAAGGAGGCTCGGCCACCGCGGGCGAAATCAAGATGGGATGTGTCCCGCTATGGGTGTTTGAGCGCAAGTCAAAGGTTCCCGGCGAGCACATGCGCTCGATGCGCAGCACCAGTTTGGCCGTGACAGTGGAACTGACGGCCTCAGATCCTGCTCCTGGGCCCGGTGGCCGTGGAGACGGCGCCGCGCCATGGATGAGGGAACCATTGTATTCGTGGTCGAATTTCTGAGCTGGCTCCTCTGCGCCTCTTTTTGTTTTTGTTCAATCCCGTCGTTTTTTGATACGGCGCGAGTCTGCATTTATACCCTGGTGAAGTTCATGAGCGCCGTGCGCTCCCGTAGTTTATTCTCTTTAGCGCCATATAGCGCGCTCGTCGTTCTGCGTTGTCCACCCTGCAATTCATTATATTTCCGCGTATTGTCCATAGTGTCTGCGACAGCTATTATTATAGGTCTTATCGTTCTGCGCCAAGTATGGTTTCCGTGTCCTCCTAATTAAGAGTGATTTGCGGTAGTGTGCGGCGTTGGCTGTCCCGCTAAATAAGTCAATTAGCGTGATGGCGGTTGTTCTGGGGTTATTTTTTTCTGTTATTCTTGACATTATTTCAAGTTGCTTTATGGCCGTGTGCCTTACTCTCAGGCTATAGCGACACATAGACTGTTATTGCTTTTTAGACTCGGGCTTTAGCATGCCTCTGATCTCTTTATCCACGCCCGGCGACCAGTTCGAGGCCTTTTGGCTCTCCAACGTCCCAGAAAATGATCTGACGACTATCGCCACTAATGGACGACGGACTGTGCTTATTATTAACGCCAGCCGATTCTCCATCAAGGGAGGCTACATGGACCCGCAGCTGAACGATGCAGCGTTCCAAAACTACAACGTCATCGCTCTCGAACTTCCTGGCTGGGTCGGCACGACCGCCCCTTTGCTCCCCCAACAGGCAGACAAATATGACGAGTGGGTTGGTGCTGCGTACGTCGTTCTCCCATGCTGCTTGTGCAGTGCGTATAGAGCTCATTCAGACTGTCATCTATAGTTGTATTGGAAACTTCTGCCTTTCAATGAACCTCAAGGACGTCCACCTCTTTGGTGCCACTATATGGGCTGCTAAGATGATTACACGCTTCGCTGCACTATTTCCCTCGATCCCTCAAAGTCTCTCCTTCAGAATCGTGGTTGCAGATGCCCCGTAAGCTTGACCATCCAAAAACCGGCGCGATTCTCAACATGATGCTAATTTGGGAACATTCATACAGGCTGTCTGCGTCCCTCAAGGAAGTTGTCGCCGAGATTCTCGACGAGTGGACCCACGCCACAACGAGGGCGGAACTGGAGGAGGTTGCTAATCACGAGGTGTACATGTGGCTACAAGTGCGTGAAGCAAAGCCCATCGAGGCGTATGTTGTTCTGACTTGTACCATCCCACTCCTGTAGGAAAATCAAGGAGATAGGCTTTCTGGCATCCTTGACGAGTTCATAAACTCGTGGTCAGGGGAAAGAATGCATGCCTCAGCTCTGCTTCTTCCCATCGTCTATTATGTATGCCAGTTCCCGATCCATTTGTACCCATCATCGTGATGATACTTAATTCCGCTCCTAATCCAGTCACAAGGTATGACAGTGGACGAGGCCGCACTAGTAAAGAGTCCCATGCTTGTGATTCAGGTCTGTGGCTGCCTTCGTGATTTGTTGAAGGCGTTTTCTCCTTATAGTTAATCGTTGCTTTTCCTTGCAGGGTGACCAGAGCCCCATCTTTGATATCGCAGCAGCGCGAGATTTCGCCTCCCATTACCCAAACTCCGACTCTCGTGTCCATGTTCTAGCCGGTGGTAGTCCTGCGGAGATATTAGGATCACCCAAATTTGCTCGTGCTATTCATCGGCTCGTTGTTGCTCATATTGAGAATTCGGCATTCGTCCCATCGTCACCTTCCGGTCGTCCGCCATCTCCAATGTTGAACAAACTCTCCGCGGAGGAGGTTCGTGCTAGAGCGATGCAGGAGGCGATGGACAGATACATCTCTGTTGCTCCCGATTGGCTCAAGAATGAGCTGAGAGCCCGAGATCCACAAAGTGTGCTGTCCTTCTCGCATCGGCCTGCAGAAGTGATCCAAGAATTACATGAGAGGTTCGTTGCTTTAAATCAGGGGCCTCCCTAGCTGACGGTTTCGTAAACGCTCGCTGAATCTTGTCTTTCGATACAGATGGTATGATCGTTGGCTAGAGATTTCGGCTGCCAGTGCTGCAAAAATATAGCTGGAGATGGCACGTCGCCCTAAGTGCAGGTATTCCACACCCCTGTACCACATTAACTCCATCAATATATCCAAAAGGAAGCATATGGTGATCCTCAAGATGCGAGCATGATACATGTTTATCCTCAACCCTATCACATCTCACAAAGAGTGGATGGGTTCTGATGTACCACCGACTTCGTTAAAGACGTCTACTAAGTATTGGCCCGCAACTGCATTCTATATATAACCGACACATCAACCGCAGATGATACACACTCGAAGCAGTTAGTAATAAAGATCAGATTAGCGCAGTCCAAAATTTGGTGGGAGGACGTGTTATTTGGCTCTGTTTACAACAGCGCTTAAGAATCATTGCCATGTCCGACGATTTCCTTGCACGCGAACAAGAGCTCCTTGGGGGTGCCTTTTCTTCATCTGGCCTTGACAGTGCCGGTGGTGGTGGCGAGGTTGACTTCTCTGCCTCCGCATTCCCCGACCTTGACGCACTTGACGGCAACGCACCCATTCCCTCTGCACCTTCCCGTTCAATTCCAAGCGGCCTCGGTGATGGCTTTGGCGATTTTGATGCTATTTCTCCTTCGAGCGCCGCACCTGCAACGGACGTGAAAGTCACTGGTGACGCTGATCTCGACCAATTCGAGAGCCAATATCCTGACCTTGACGTGGTACGTGCTCACTTCCAATATCGTCACCAGCTACCCTCGTCGGATCGAAGGCCAGCTTGTGCTAATGCCTCTCATTGTAGGGAGTGTCCCAGTCCACCCAACCTTCATTCCAACCTGCCTTCCTTGCCCAAGCTCCCAGCCAGCCATCTTTCCAGACCCCTCTATATCCAACAGAGGCCGAAGAGGAGGAGCCAGAAGTGATTAGGTGAGTTGCGAATGACGGACATCTTGCTGCATTGCCTCTCAGACTGAAGCTCGTCACAGGGAGTGGCGAACGAAGCAGGAGGAGGAGATTCGGCAGCGTGACGAAGCTTCGCTGAAGAAGAAGCGAGAGACCATTGCCAAGGCTGAGCAATCCATTGATGACTTTTACAAGGATTACAACTCGAAGATTGAGCGCAATGTCAAGCAGAACAAGTGGGTAGCCTCCTCTTGACTTCCATCCTTTTGCGTGTTTGCTGATCACTCTCTTAAATGTAGGGATTCTGAGGTCGAGTTTGCTGCGGCTCAAGAGGCTGCTCTCTCTGCTGGTACAACCTGGTCCCGCATTTCGGACTTGGTTGAGCTGCAGAACTCCCAATCTAAAACGATTGCCAGGGCTGGCCCCGGCACGACTGACCTTGCACGTTACAAGGAGATCCTCCTTCGTCTCAAGCGTGAGGGAGAGAACGCACCGGGCGCTGGTGGTTATTAGTCTACATTACTTGTCGCTTCCGATATTTTTGTTGTCGATACTAGCATGATGGACGATTATTGATTATTCCATTGTTACCGCTCAAGCTCACTGTTTGCATGGAGATGGTTCGCGTGAGACCTTGCAATCATTTATTGATGGACTAACTATGGGTTTCGGAGAGCATCTAGAGTCGAGATTTCATGTGATTGTGCAGCCTACGGCGAGCCACATGGGCATCTCAAAAAACGCAGCCAAGCCACGCCAGTCCTGTGACGAGTGATGCCACGGCACGTCACAACCTGTGGAGGCTTTCAGCAGAGGGTTCTTGCCTCTTGCCATCATGTCCGACGCGGAGATACTGGGGGCTAGTGTCTCTTTCCCTTCAGGACGCGTCTCCCTCAACCGGTTCGTCAAGGTGGGTGCATCCTCGATCCCCGTCCGGGCCTCGGAAGCAATCGTCTCCCCCGCGTTCCTCGAGCTCAGCACTTGTTCAATCCTCCATAGGCTCCTTTATATGAAGCCCTCTCCAACTGGTATGGTGGCCCGCCGAATGATGATCACTATGGGCTTTATCGACTGTGGGCTGCGGGGGAATGGGGTATGATATTGACTGGTGAGTTGAACTTTTCTTCGGTTTTGTGTTGGCTCACTAATCTATATCTCATGTCAGGCAATGTGCAAGTATCAAAACGCCATCTCAGTCTCGGCCGAGATATGGTTGTGCCCCAGGTCTTGACCGAGGAGAACATTGCGCCGTTTCAGAGACTGGCAAACGCTATACACACCCCATGGTCCTCTCCATCAATTGATGAAGACCACGACCATATCGCGAATCCCCAACCTCGAAGATCCCTGGCTATCATGCAACTGAGCCACGCTGGCCGTCAGTCTGGGAACGTCATTGGAGGGCGTGCTCCCTTCGCAGCACCTCTTGGCGCTTCTGATATCCCCATGAAATCTCAATCCAAGAACATACTCGCCCAGGCAATATTCCCTCTTATTTTCACGCCACCCAGAGCCGCATCGGATTCAGAAATTGAAGATGTCATTGGAGCATTTGTTCGTGGAGCTGAATTGTCTGTGAAGGCTGGCGTATGTGTTCTCGTTTCATACAAAACGCCAAAATTCTGACTGATGTACGATGCAACTGAATCATAGTTCGATGGTGTGGAGCTGCACTGCTCACATGGGTGTAGGTATTATCCTTGTGGACAAGCTTCGAATGACAATGAGTGACCCTTCCCATCAGACTTGCTGGCCCAATTTATGTCTCCAAAGGTATTGCATCCCCTGAATACCCTAAGGATTGCATACTTACTGCCATCGATTCAGACAAATAACCGAGCACCTCCTTACGGACCTGCTTCATCGCTACATCTTTTACGGACTATTATATCAAAGACCCGAGCAGTTATTCCACCAGAGCACTTATTTGGCCTCAAGCTTAATGCTTCGGACTATGTCAAGGGAGGTCTCACGGAAGAAGACGCTCTGGAGCAGCTTCGTGTGATTGCTGGTCTCAAAACCCCTTATGGGCGTACTTGTATTGATTTTGTCGAGATCAGTGGAGGGGACTATGAAACTCCTGGTGAGTCCATATGGTTTGGGCCTTTGAGCGCTTACTAGTTTATTCTGACATACACTCCCAGCATTCTTGGCAAAGAACTCTCGGCAAGCCTACTTCGCTAGTTTTTCTCGTCAGGCTCTGGAGACTGTCGAGGATATGCCCAACGCTCCTCGAATTGTTCTGACAGGCGGTTTCGTATGTGCTATCGCGCTTTCAGTTGCCGCTTGTCCTGACTCATTCTTTTAGACATCTACTGATGTGATGGTCGACAGCGTTCGCCAAAATCACACACAACTGGTTTCCATTGGGCGTGCTTCCATTGCAGACCCGTTCATACCCCGCCGTTTCCTCAGCCCGTCATCCGGAAAGGTTGACACGTCTACTCAGCCAGAGGCAGAAACGCTTGCGCCTGTTCCAAGATCAGCGTGGTGGTCCCCACCAGACTTCCTTATCAATATGGGTATTGTCACCATGCAATGGACCGCGCTCATGCACCGAAGAGCTGCCCAGGGCCAAGATATGATGAACAGTGACGCAGGCGCTATCCCCTTGGTCATAGAAGACTGGCATATCCCACTGACAGCGCCCAGTCAGCATGCACCGCCTTTCCGGAGCCTTCTGCAGGGTTTCATCAAACGCGACCAGCTGCGTAATATTTTATTCGTAGCTGAGTCCCTATCCGTCTTCGCCCTCGCTGTTTTTGCATCCTTCGCACTTCGGTTAATCTTCCTCGAAGATTAGAGGAACCTTTGATTCGATTCCAAATTATTCACTAGATATATTCCCCGGTCATTTTTTGTTCCCCTTGGGGATGTTAACCCCACACCGATTGCATAGACCACGCCATAAACTCTGTCCGTTTCTTCAGTCACAACATGTTGCATGGCTGGGTATACCCCAAGAACCCCCATTTACTAACGATTTTTCCTGATTACACTGGTGAAATGATGCCCAGAAGGTGAGCCTGTGACACTTTTGGTCCTCGGAAGATTCCAGAGCTATAGCGGTGCTGGGAAAACTAGCGTTTGCTTGTGCTGCAAGTTAACCTCTCCTTGAGCTTCCGTTTCTTCTGTCATACTCTGTGATCTGCTCTACTCTTAGGTGCAGTGTGGGATAATTCGCCCGGCGCGTGGATGATGTGTGGGATATCGACAGCTCGCGCAAGCCAAGGAGACGCATTAGTGCTGAGAACATTGTGCAGGTATCACGTACTCTGTCAACCGCAACGCGATGGCCCGGGTAATGACACCAAGCACATCGCAGCCCATCTGCAAGATTCCCAGCGTTATTTGAGCATCCTGTATCCCTTGATAGGACAAGCCTGGTCAGACCCCACAGCTCACAAGAACTCTGTCTGTCGACGACATCTCTTTCCAAGTGCGGCTCTTATATAGAGGTCGCTCCTGGTAACAATGCTAGCCTATCGGCCTATCGGCCGATCGCCTGTCCTACTTGTCATCGCTCATGATACGGAAGCTCGGAGGTCGAACGAGCCACGAATTGACTGAGCGTTTCCGCTCGCGTAACGAGCTGCCCACCACGAGCTTGATAGATATTGAGAGCTCTCTAACTGAGATATCGCACAAGCTAACACTACGGCTCATTTTGATAAGAAGAGGGTTTTCCTTTCTGGCTCAAGTGTGCGAAAGATAATATGTTGATATTCGGTGGATCAAGTTGTGAGCGTCCTGTGCAGATCATGATAATTGCTGGCGACGACATGACTCTGGCGCTGCGATCTAATCGGTAAAGTTCCTTTGCTCGTGATAGGGATGAGGTCATGACATATACCTAGATCAGCGCATGATGAAATGGGGAGTTGGCATATATACCTAGACCACTGAGTGAAGTACTTACTCCTTGCCGCCATGTCTGACAAAGAAGTACTTGGTTCTAGCGTTTCCTTTCCCTCTGGTCGTGTCTCGCTCAATCGGTTTGTTAAGGTCAGTGCGCTGTCAGCCTCGTCTGGCGGTCCCAGCAGTATGTCTCCTCATACTCTCCCAACTTGTTCAATCCGCAGGCTCCATTGTACGAAGCTCTCGCAACTTGGCGAGGTGGTCCGCCTATTGATGACCACTTTGGCCTCTATCGACTTTGGGCTGCTGGAGAGTGGGGAATGATTATTAGTGGTGGGTAGACTTTCTCCTCATACATGAATTCGTTCGCTCATCTCTACTTCACTCCTAGGCAATGTGCAAGTATCGAAACACCACCTGACTTTTGGTCGAGATATGGTTGTCCCAGAAATTCTGACAAAGGACAGCATCGAGCCCTTCCAGAGGCTGGCAAACGTGATTCACACTCCGTGGCCCTCGGCTTTGGAGAGCGACGGCGATAAACAACCCCCTGCGCCGCCACATCGACGATCGTTAGCTATCATGCAACTCAGTCACGCGGGTCGCCAGTCTATGAATTTTGCTGGTGGACGCGCACCATTTGTTGCGCCTCTTGGGGCTTCCAGCATCCCCATCAAGTCTCGTGCAAAGAACTCGTTTGTCCAGGCTCTCTACCCCCTTATGTTTACTCCTCCCAAGGCTGCTTCTGATGAAGAAGTTGAAGATATCATCGAATCATTTATTCGTGGAGCTGAACTTGCGGTCAAGTCGGGGGTGAGTTTCATTCTACTTAATAAGCATCAACCAACCTAAATCTTTTTTGCAATATGAACGCTTTCTAGTTTGATGGAGTTCAACTGCATGGTTCACATGGATGTACGAGTCCCTTTTGTGGATTGCTTTTTAATGTATATGGCTAATCCTAACTCCCAGATCTCCTCGCCCAATTCATTTCCCCCAAGGTACTTGCCTATCTAGGGGTTCTTTGGTATAAATACTAAGGAAGTCGCTTTTAGACAAATAACCGACAGCCGCCTTACGGACCAGCTTCATCGCTATTTCTTATTCGGACAATCATTTTGAGGATTCGAGCTGTGGTTCCTCCCGAGCATTTGGTTGGCATCAAGCTCAACGCTGCAGATTATGTCCAGGGAGGTCTGACCGAGGAAGAAGCATTAGAACATCTCCGCGTTATTGCTAATCTCAGAACCACTGACGGACGAGCCTGTGTGGATTTCATCGAAATTAGTGGAGGTGATTATGAAACGCCTGGTAAGTCGCCAATGGTCAGGAATGCGATGCAATGATGGATCCGTCTGTTAATCCGCATTCTCAGCTTTTTATGGGGTCAGTTCTCGACAGGTGTATTTCGCTAGTTACTCTCGTCGAGCCCTTGAGGCTGTCAAGACTATTCCCGATGCTCCTCGTATCATTCTCACGGGAGGCTTCGTAAGTGATACTTGCTGCTTCTATTGTAACGCATTCCTCATTCTTTTGGTATTTCGATATCTAGACCTCCGCTGCTACGATGGTCGATAGCGTCCTTCAGAATCACACGGAGATGATCGGAGTAGGGCGAGGTTCTATTGCGGACCCTTTCATCCCGCGTCGCACCCTCAAAGGTTCCTCCATTAAGAACGATTCAAAGGATGTGGCGAAGACCGGGTCACTCGCGCCTGCTCCAATAGCAGCATGGTGGTCGCCACCCGATATTTTCCTGAACGGTAGCATCGCTGCATTACAATGGGCTACTCTTATGCATGAACGAGCTGCTCAAGGGTTGACCCTAATGGCAATGGAGCTCGTGCCTGGTTCTGTCATTCAGGAAGATTGGCTACTTCCTCTTACGGACGCCCGACAGCATTATTCTCCTTTCTGGGGCTCTCTACAGCCCTTCTTCAAACGCGACCTGCTGTCCAAGATAGCTTTTGTTGCGAAATCGCTCTCAGTTGTCGCCCTCGCTGGTATCATGCTTACGACTTTACACTATCCCTATCAATAAGTGTACTCTTTCGCCTCGCCCACAAACCTTTTGTTTTAATTTGCAGTGTCCCTTTGCTACTTTATTGCTCGCGCCTTGAGCGATTGTTCATAGTTACTTGCTGAATCTTGAAATGTCAAATCCCATTCGGCGTTCCCTCATTCTGCATTGATATGTCTGCATGGTCCAAGTGGCGAGGAAGTTTTTATATTTTTGAATTCGCCTGCATAGTGAAAGCGGCCTAGTATCGATGTTCCTGACATCAACAGGCGGACCCTGCACAGGGACGTGTCCGCGTGGCGTGTTTGGTTCTTCGCGTCTGCCACCCAGCAATGGAATCCAGCACGACAAGCGCTGTTGATGCCGCCAACGAGGCGCTCGATAGCATTCGACTCTCCTCCGAGCACACAAATGGGTCATCATCTAATGACCATGATGATTCGTCCTCTCTTTCGTCACCCGCTATAACTTCCGTCCACTCCAATGGGACATCCAAAGGAGGTTCTTCACAACCATCCGACCAGATATCCGTGCTTAGAGCTGAGCTTGAGCGGACTCGAGCCGAGAAGGACACCCTTGATGAACATTATCGTACTCTATTGGACAAAGTCACTGCGATGCGGACAACTTTGGGCAACAAGCTGAAGCAGGATGCGGTATGTGCACAACCATTTACAGCCTCATATGTTTCATGAAACTTATTAAAGACCATTACTTCACTAGGAAGAACTCGATCGAAGAGAGCAAATCATTCAGAACTTGACAGCTGAAAACGAAGACCTATCCAACACAATTAGTACCCTCAATACCGAGCTCATCACTTCCAACGACGAAGCAGAGCGAATATCGAGAGAGTTAGACGCTCTCCGTAATCGGGCTCAGGAAGACACAGCATACGAATCGACCGTCCGCGAACGAGATGCTGCGGAATTGGAGCGAATGCGACAGGAACGGGACGAGTGGGAAAGGGCCGCTCAAGACGAGGCACTGCGGAACGAGCAATTGACTGCACAAGTAGAGGCCTTATCAAGAGAACTAGAGGTTGAAGCGGCTGAACGGGAGGCCCAAGCTCGAGAGGTCATCCGGGAGAAGAAGACATCAGCAAATCTCCAATCAGTTCTGGAGGATTTCCAGGCCGGTACGTTACCACTGCTATCTCTTCTCTGTACTTGAATCCTTACACCGTGTCACTTTAGGTAAAGAGAGAGAGATGAAACAGGCTGTTGGGGAACTGGAAAGCCAACTCCGCCATGCCACAAATCTCCTAGCCGAGTTCAAACATCGGGCCTACATGGCTGAGGCATGTAAAGCTTACTACTTATTTCTTGCCGCTTACTTATGACCCTCATGATATGATAGGAGCAAGTTTCATCATCGTCTAGTAACGCAGACCAAGTCGCTGCACTGGAGAAGGACGTGAAAGAGAAGACTATACTGATAGGAAAACTCAGGCACGAAGGTTTGCACAATCATCTGACTCCTTTCTACACAAATACACTGAACTCTGTCTCTAGCTGTGATTGCCAATGAGCATCTAACAGAAGCACTTCGCCGACTTCGCAAATCGTCCTCAGACAGTAGCGTCGACAAGCGATTGGTCACCAATGTAATGTTACAATTCTTGGGGGCGGCACGTGGCGATTCAAAACGCTTTGAAGTGCTCTCCGTGCTCGCCTCAATCTTGTCTTGGGATGACGCTGAGCGAGAGAAGGCGGGACTTCAGCGCTCAAACCCTGCCCCTTACGGTGCTGCACCTATACCCGGTAGACGAGTATCTTCAACCTCGAAAATCGTTGATCTGAGCAAGACTGATGAGACCGAGGTTAGTGTCACCATCGCAAGAGAAGTCTCACCGTGGTTTTAACCATCCTTTCCTGCTTTTCCCAGTCGTTCTCTAAAATGTGGGTGGAGTACCTACTCAAAGAATCTGCAACGTCGCCCTCCGCCTCCGCCGCCTTCTCTCCAACACACACCAACGCTCTCCTCCCTAATTCGCCATCCACTCCCCCAAGTCCACGCGCAGACCGAAGGCCATCGTTCCAGCAACCCCGCTCACTGCGTGCGGTCAGCACAACAAACGGCCAACTACAACCTGGCTCGTCCTCGATGTCTACCACCCCTTCAATCTCATCGGTGGTCTCTTCGGACTCATTGGGTGGAGAGTGACATCCCTAGCATTGACAATATTCTCTGCCGATGTGCCTCATATGTTTGGACCTTCCTCGTTATTTGTAGCTTCCGGGTTCGCTCTCTGCATAACATCATATTTCTATATCACACCGCATGTACACTAGTCCAGCTCCTTTAACAAAAGCTTTACTGATCGCCTCATTCTTGGCTTTACTGGTGTGCAAGGACTCATAGTAAGAGGGAATGTTTCGTCATAGGGAGAATACAATATTGGCCCTAAATAATACAACATACACGAACGACTGCAAAACCTACACCCATCCCGGACCCAAGAATAGAAAAATAAGGGAATCTCTTCACAATCAGCTGCATCAAGCCTTCGGTAGCCACCCCAAGTTGAGATTACCCAGCAGCCGCATCGAAGGAGGATACGCGATATTGGTATTCTGGAGCAGAGTAGCAAGAGAGTGGCAGACACTGATAGGATAGAACAGATGCTCTCCAGCTGCAAAGTCAGGATAATTTGCGTGGATCCTGGGATTGATCCTAAGTGAGAAATGTTCCAACGCCAGATTATAGAAAATCAACTCACTGCTCCACAGAAAGTGTTTCCTTGGGCCCTACAAGCTTGAAGAAGACCTTGGCAGCCGAGGTGCTACCAGTCTTGGTGAGCGCAAAGGCTCGTGATACCGAGTGAGAAACCCGGACCGAGGGATTGAAAAGCCAGATCAGCATTCGCACTTTTTCCTCTTCCTCGTCATGGATGACGAAGCGATAGGACGCGTGCGCTTGAATGATCTCCATCATGTCAGCTACGACGTATGCTGAAATTGGTATTGGCTTGTGATATCTGAACGAGGTATGGTGCGAAGATGAGTAAACCTCACGCGACTGCAACGGGATGGAAACTCACCCAGCTGACCCACCAGTGGGGCGAATAGCGTATTTAGCAAAGCGGAAGGTTGCGGTATCTTGCTTAGCATCCAGGCCACGAGCGCCAAGTGCTGCGCCACAGATGCACCGTATGGGCCGCCATTCCACAGATTGCTTAGAAAAAGAGCCAGTTCAGTATGTGAAGAGAAAGCAGAAAAGATCGATGCACAAGTGATGTAAAGCTGAAGTAGTGTATGCCCGCATGTAGCTCCAAACAGATGAACCTTCCTGCTTTGGAGTTTGTTATGGGCAGAAATCTTTGATTTTGGACAGTTTGTATCGGCGCAAAGGTTGAACCTGTTGCACACCTTCGCACTACGACCCCTCACGGACACGGACGCTTTGGGCAGTCCTTTCGCATGAGAAGGGTAGTGAAAGATGTAACAACCACCGGTGAAAGATTCGGCGATGGCCTTCTTATGTGTCCGTACGAAAGAAAAGAACCCCCCAAAAAACAGGAGGTGCAAGATAAAAGTCAATTACGAGAGGCATACCTTGACTAATGGAGAAAACCGAAGGTTTCCTTGCTTCACTGATTCGGCGTTGACCAGAAGATAACTACCACCAACAAGCGCTTGCTTGACGGTCGGCTGCGTCCCTCGAGCTCCACCTTTGCTTTGCTTGACCACATCAGCCGATAGCTTCTGCTCGGAGTGGCACATCCACGCCTCAACAAGCTCTGCCCAATATTCGGATGGAAGGTCAGCAAAGGCGAGCATCCCGGACGTCTCCGATCGGCATTGGATCAGTGGAAGGGAGCACGAAGCGCAGATGAAAGTCGCAGGCGATAGGGCGTTAAGCTGAGCCGCATCGAGGAGAGGCGAGTGACCGAGTTGTTCACGGTTCCGAGGGGGACAGGATAGCTTCACCTCCAGTCGGTCGTTTTCTCGCTTGCTTGTGATGGCATCGGGGGCAGTGGTCGGCACTGCAACGGGAAGTGCGACGATAAATGGAGGGGTACCCTGGGTTGATTTCAGGAGAAGGGACGAGCTAGTGGAGTTGGTTGGCTTCCGGTCAAAAGCTACCTTCCACTCGTTCGAAGCGGTGGCAGCTGGAAGCGTAATCTGAACGGAGACGAAACCAAGGTTTTCTTGGTGCTCTGCCACATACTGGGGAGTCATCAAGCCTAGTAACAAATCGATAAGCTTGGCCATATTATGGGGTCACTGTCTTGAAGACATACTGCTTGATGGCTTCGGCTTTTCGGCTTTCTGTTCACCAGCTTTTGGGGGTGTTTCACGGACGGGCACTGAGTTGCTACGTGGACGAATCCCAAATAAGCTCCTTTTATGTTTGAGAGCCAATCCCTTGCCAGATGATGTGGAGCCTTGACGCGATAGGGGTGGAGTCGTCATCTCAGTGTGGTCGTTGGAAATTATCTCAGAGGCTGTGGAGGTGGTTGCTGCACGCTCCCGGCTTTCGTTGATAAACTCAGGGAGTGTAAGAAGCGTGGTGCTGTCTTGAACCCCTTGTTTCGGGGAAAAGATTGCCGACTGGCTATGGAACCGCTCCCGCTGTACCCCCTGCTGGATTCTATCTACAATTGAGGCATCCTATATAGAAGAATAAGTCAATAGTGTCAAGAGAGACATAAACCAAGCCAGGCCTACATTGCCGGACGTACGAGCCTTTGCAGACTCAATCGATCGCAAGCGGGACATGGCGTTTGCGGAAACTTCTGCCCTTTGATCCATGAGCCGATGCCCCTGCGCTCGGGAAAGGGTCTCCAAAAAGTCTTCCAAGTCGTCCGAATCGTTTGCTCGGCCCTTCCCCTTGTCAACTTTGGGGTCGTACGACAGGGAAGCTAGCACCTCTCGAGATGGAGGGCTAAGGGTCCTGCCCTGCGCACGCTGGGAGTCCAACCGCGTTCCAAGACGTGCAACAGAGCCCATGATCCGAGCAAGCTCGAGCTCTTGCCGTTTGGTCACGTCCAGTTCTACCCTCTGCCCTGGAATCTGCGGAGCAACAGCCTGCATACGCTCGATGGCCTGAGTGACGTGATCCAGGTCAAGCTGCATTTTCTCGTTGGTCGCAGATGATTGGCTCAACCGAGCAAGATCGGGAGCCGACTGCACAAGCCGGAGTTTGTTCGGCTTGGCTTCGCCGTCCAAAGAGAGACCATACGCCGGGGGCTCGTGCTCATACTCTGGGGGCAACTCGGAATGAAGCGATCTATGGTCCAGCAAAGACATTTCGTCTTGAGATTGTTCTCGACGGATTGTGAGTTCGTTGAGAAGAGCAATTCCCACATCTGCCAATTGATTCAATGTGACTGCATTCTGAATGTTGACCGCGGGGTTTGTGTTGAGGGGCAGAGATAAATCATCTAGTGCAGATGACTGGAACAAGCGGGCTAACTTCTGGCGAAATTCCTCCAACTCGTCTTCTGAATCGTTGAGCGGGTGACCTGAACTAGATGATGTAGTGGTAGGCGAATGTGATAAGATACGGCTGGCACTAGTCATCGCGAGGAGGATATTCTCGGCAAGACGGATATCATTTTGTAGGAGTGATTGTGCGGGGACAGAAGAAATGGATTGCTGGATAACGGTGAGAGATTCGGCAGGGGTCGAAGGGGATGCAGGCGAGTCAGAGAGTGTGGATGACAGAGCATTTGCGACAATTTGGAGCCTCTGAGACAGCTGCGATGAGGAGAATGGGGATGTGGGCGGACTAGGAGATTCTGCAAGTGTTCTGGTACGTATTCCTGGAAGGATTGGCTCAAGAAGCGGCAGCAATGCGAAAAGGGCTGCATCCTGTACTTCCTCAAGAAGCGCGTAGGCCTGAGCGATCGCTGGGGCGACATCCTGATAACGGTGAGTCGGGTGAGTCCAAAGTTTGATAATCGGATCTGATGTGGCGTACTAATTGCTGGGTTGAGGAGACATTGAAGATTTGCGTCTGCTCCGCATTTCTCCTGTTTTGGGCACGCGAATTGACAGCTAGCTGCGGGAAAGGGGTTGGGACGTTGCCGACGGGCGTGATAAGGTCGTCACCCCCAACATCTTCAGGCGCAGCAGTGGGTCTTTCTAACGGAGTGAAGAGGCTCTCCATCAGTGGCCAATCAAGCACAGACGAACTTCAACATCACCACACACACACAACCATGAGTGCGGACGCATCTCAGGTCAAACCACTCACCAGCGAGGAGCGCTTGCATCTGCGACAACTCGTTCAGAACGTCGCGCGGACATTTTTTGATGTCGAGCAGGTGGTGGCGCTAGACCAGCTCGCTAAGCATGATGTGTGCGTTGGCTGGCGGCCACAGTTTTCTGGCTGTCCTATCTGCTATGGATGGAAGTGCTAACTTTACTAAATTGAAATTTAATGGGTCTTAACTGTACTTCTCTACACAATCGTCTCGAATATCTCGCTTAACAAATTGTGTAACTTGGTTCTCTGCGGGCTGCCGACCTCATCGCCTCGTCTATCGTTGGCCGCTTCGTGAATTACATCCACCAGGCTCAAAGACGAGGATCTTGCTGGAAGAATAGGTCTTCATTCCAAAGACACCGCAAAACGGCTCGGACGGCTCGTCCATAGCGGACTAGTAATGTGGTAGGTGTCAGTTATCTGCCATTTGGGATTCTTGTGCCCGTTTTCGCTCATGTAAGAATCAGTCACTCTCAAAACGAGCAGCGTGATGTCAATACGACACGCTCTTCCACTCGCAAGTACTACTACATAGACTACCCTATCTTTGTCAATCTGGTCAAGTGGGGGATAGCGGAAATGCGTCGAGTCATTGACGATAAAGTCCGCAATGTGAGTACAGTGCTATGCTTGCCCTATGCTTGCCCATTTCTTTTTACTCATGATGCGACTACAACAGGAGCTTGCCGACAAAGGGTACATCTGCAAACTCTGCAGCACACAGTACACCATGTTGGAAGTAGATCGGTTAGTGGATCCTATGACTGGCGGCTTCGTTTGTCCTTCATGCGGAGGCGAAGTCGTGGACAATGCTGATGAACCCAAAGCTGCTAACGCAACCGGTAAGCCTCCCCTTGGCGTCAATCGTGGTGCCACTGAATCTAATAAGCATCACTCTAGGGACTGGTGAACGTATGCAGAGGTTCAACGCGAAAACAGAACCTATTGTTTCACTACTAAAGAAGGCGGATGAAATGATCCTTCCCAAGTACGCTCGGCTATGCAAACCGCTGGTTCGAGACTAATATTCTGTTGTACAGGCTGGACATTCTGGACTGGGTGAAGCAGTATGCTGAGAAGCAACACAAAGCCGCCCTTGACGCAGCCGCCGCATCGGGTGGCCAATCTGCAGCCTCTTCGAAAGGATATGATGACCTGAAAATTGCTGGTACTACTGGAGAATCATCCAGTTCCAAAGTCAGCGTTGAGATTGTGGATATGAACGAGACTGAGAGACTGAGGCGGAAACTGGAGAAAGAAAGAGAGGGGGAGCTTAAGAGGTGCCTTCGCTTCATGCTTACTCTTTCCCTTCTTGCTGATTTACATCCCGTGTTCAGGCAACAAAATGCACTACCAGCATGGTATACCCACAGCACCATTTCGGGCGAGGCGACCGCGTTTGGAATCAAGAATGCAGTTACCAAGCCTCTTTCCCCCCCTCGTTCGACCACTGCACTTCCTTCAACTTCATCAGAACCTGCACCCGTCCCTCCTCCCCTATCCGCACTATCTGGCTTAGACGCGCTAGTTACGATGGACGACGACGACGACGATTTTGGAGACGCAGACTCAGACGTGGATGTAAAACCAGCACTAATACAAGAAGCACAACATCAAAGCGCAGAAATGACGCCCGAAGCTCGGGCAGAGCGTACGTCTTTTCCACCTCTTGCTTCTCCAGTATTCTCATAATTGCTCCACACCACCTTTAGATCTCTCCAAGTATTATGCTAATATCGACCGATCATCATCCCTATCCACTCCATCTGGGCTTGGTCTCAAGTTGGAATCATCTCAACCCCACTCTCCCGCCGCCTCCTCCCCAGCTCTTGGCTCTGTGTCATCACCACTCCCGGGTCTGGAATCTGACAACAATTCTTATTCGGACCTTGGCCGGCCAGGATCGTCCAGGAAGCGATCTCGAGAAGACGATGACTTTGCAGACGCCGATGATGCCCCCTCTGTAACTGTAGTGAACGGTGGAGACGGCGCTCAGAAGAGTGGGGTGATCGTGCATGGTTTGTACTCTTCCGCCCGCCCACCTGGTATTTCAACTGACTGGTCCGTATTCTTTTCAGTCAACGGTGTGGCGATGGATTACAGCGATGTCACAGACGAGCATCATTCTCAAATGACGCCTGAGGAGTATGAGGCGTTCTTTGAGGTAGCGAGCAGCTTGGGATAGCCCAATGTGTGTTGTAGGAACATAATTTATTGACACACATACACACCACTTGCGTTCATTAACAAATAGCATTCATAATCCAATTACAAGTCCTCAACAACGGAGCGAACAATTACAAACTCAGTTGATAGTCATACTCGTTTTCCCCCATCGTCGCAGACACCCACAGGATAACTGCTGATACCATGATGCCGGCATTCTGAACTACGTTGGCAATGCCGAAATATTGATACTGAGGATACTCAGTAACGATGTACTTGAGTACCAGTACAGTCTAAGAAAGCAGCAGATTAATCCAGCGGTTATCATGACGAAAGCGAGCGGTTGGCACATACCACGCTCCCTGCTAGACCGCCAGCCATGAAGGCAAATCCGAGGAATAGAAACAACCTTGCTTTCCAAACCACGCTGCTTTCGCTGCTCGTGTAGGCCGAAGTATCACCATCTCCGCGTAGATGTGCCTTGTTCACGAGATTGACGACAAGCAGCCCAATCAAGGAACAGATCCCTGGCACCCAATCTGCGAACGTCACTTGGAGGACGGTATCGTATGGCGCATCTGGTGGGGGCTTTGTGTGGGCAGACACGATTGCGGCATCGAAGAATACCCAGTTGGCGACTGCGAACTGCATGCGCGCAGCAAATAGGGAGCTTGAGGAACTATGAGGTCATGAGAGAGATTCAGAACTCACGACAGCCCCTGCTGCGTATACAGCTGCTGCAGCCTTGTGCTTCCCAAGGAAGTCCAATCGCGCAAGGTCAAATGGGAAGTTGCAGACACGACTGACGTCGTAGCGAGGTGGGAGAGACATTGGATGCGAATGGGTTTATGAAACGCAGTGACCACGCGAGCAAATTCCCCTTAGATTTAGATGGTAAGTAGAAGTGGGTATCAAGTCTTTGACGCTGCTTCAGGGGGTGAGAGGAATGCAGGGCACAGCGTGAGCGTGACTTGAGGTGTCGTATTTGTCCTTGTTGTTGCCCCAGACTACAATTGAATTGCACTGTCCAAAATGGCCAAGATTGGAGACCCAGGAGGTGAAGCAGAGCCCAAATCTACAAGTGATGTACTGACACGAAACCCGTAGACACTATTCTCGACTCCCCTCCTGATGATGCGATCACCTCTCTTCACTTCAACCCTCAATCTTCCAACCAGCTGTTGGTGTCCTCATGGGATAGTGTGAGTCACGGCAGAACAAATGTGGAAGCGCGTTTCTAAAATAATTTTTGCCAAAAATAGCTAGTAAGACTCTACGAGATCGATTCTGCCAATGTCAAGTCCACTATAAGACATCGTGCAGCGGTATTATCGTGCGCCTTCGACCCTGATCCTCGATATGGATACAGTGTCGGACTGGATTCATGGGTGCGAAGGTGAATCAACTCGTAGTATTCCTCTATCACAACTAATCATTCTTTTTATCCACAGAATGGATCTTGACACCGAACGTGTTGTTGTGCTGGGCGCTCACGAGACTGCCGCCTCTAGCGTCTTATATTCACATTCCACCAGTACGCCTATTACTCCTTCCATTCCTTTTCACGCCGTCTCCTATCTCATATCTTCTCGCAGACCAGGTTATTACAGGGTCCTGGGATAGGACTGTGAAGCTCTGGGATCCACGCAAAGGGAATCCGAAATCTCTCATCAGCTCGCACGAACAACCTGAAAGAGTTTATTCGATGGACATTGTCGAATACAACCTCGTTGTTGCCGCCTCTTCTCGCGTCTTCATCCACTATGATATCCGCAAAATGGACAGTCCCATCGAGGCTCGGCCATCGCCACTAAAATTCACTACATCATCTGTGAAGGTAATGCCAGGCAGCGAAGGTGAGTTGCCAGAGCGGTACTTTACTAAATGGACGCGCCGCTCACTTCGTTTCAGGTTTTGCGGCAGGGACTGTGGAGGGGCGTGTGGCCATTGAATACTTCGACAAGTCGCCAGAGGCCCAAGCACACAAATATGCCTTCAAGTGCCACAGACAGACAATTCCAGAGGGAGACCTTGTGTACCCTATCAACGCACTCGCTTTCCATCCTGTGTAAGTTGTTAGCACCCGTGTTGCTCGCTGTAATCCTGAATGTCTTTTTCATCGGCCGCTTTTCCGCAGCCACAAGACCATGGCTACAGCAGGCTCGGATGGCACCGTTGCTGTCTGGGACCACCGAGCGAAGAAGCGCGTGAAGCTTTATCAACGCATGCCTACTGCGGTATCAGCGGTCGCATTTAGCAGCGATGGCTCCAAGTTGGCGGTTGGCGTAAGTAGCATGAGGGATGCCGTATCTGATGAACAAAAACGTAAGCTGAAGGAGAGAGGAGATGACCCGGAAGTTATCGCGATTGTGGTTAAATCCGTGGGGGATGAACTCAAGGTACGCCCGAGTAACTTCGCAGAGGGATCTCGCCGTTAATGTCTTGGTTTTGTTCATTCTAGCGAAAATCATGACACCATTCTTGCCCTCATTCATGTGTATTCTATTGCAAACCATTTACCGCTTTCTTTGCAATCATCAGCGTCTCATCTCATGGTACTAATAGAACCCCACGCCTTGAGGTTGTCGGCCAATGCTGTTCCGACACTGCGCCCACTCAGTAATTGGTCATGATGAGCGCTGCGTCTTGTCTCCACCATGCTATTTCTATTCATCCCTTGAGATGCAAACTAAAGGAGGATCAGAGCGATGGCATCTAGGTTTGCTCACGTCGGGATTTCCATTCCCTTCATGATCTTGCGTATCCCGCGGCATGCCATGACATGTCAAACATCAAATTCACTTTTCGGGGGCCGAACTGGAAAACGGGCTTTCCCCATAAAGCTTCTTCCCGAAGGTATTTGACCATGCTGGTTCCACATGGACGACCACTCAGAATCTTGTTTATCCAACGCGAATCATGCATAATTGCGAGCGGGAGACATTCACCGCTCACCGGCCCCCTCCTCCCGTTTCATTCACTGGCACGTTTTCGGCTTATACATGCTTTGTATCTCGTCATCCTGGCTTGTGAAGATAAGTTTGGTCCCACCCAAGTTTTTCCGAGAAATATGCTATGCAGCTGCTCCAAACAGGGATAATCGGCCTTTTTTCGGTCCCATCGACCCCAAAACCGTAGCCAGAAGCTCAGGGGCTCGAGGTCGAGATCTCATCGTACAGAAATCGACGTCGTTAGTACATTTCAGGGTCGTTCGGCACTGACCATTGGCTTCATCCGTAGACTTCCAGTCCGGTATTGCTCCAATGAAAGGCTGCATTTATCTCCCGGCATCTAGAATGCAATGCATGGCGCCTATGAGATGAGACTCCACTCAGTCTTACATCCCCGGGTCCAGACTCCCTGCGCTATTATCCTCAAGCGAGGAGTTGCCAGGAGAGGCGGCACCGCCGTCGCCCGGCTTGCTGGCAATTCCGAAGGTTCTTCCAGCAAATCAAGACACCTTCTCCAAACCCTCTTGTCCCCTGACGCGCGCGATCCGGCACCGGCGCGCCTTATACGCTGTTCAAATAATCATCGCCGCTAGTGGCACCGACAAGGCCACTGTCTTCCCCTTCTGTCTGGAATCAGACGAATAAGGCAATGATTGCCGCCAAGGGTTTTCAGCAGTCAAGCAGACAGACTTTACGGTTTCCTGAGAAACAAATTGAGGCATGTTGGATGCATATCTGCACACTCATTAGCTTGGGCGACTCTTCGCGGGAGATCACAAAGCCCTCACACTTGGTAACATGGTATGCGGAGGGTTCTCGAGTTCCATCATAACATTTTCTCACCAATTTATTCGGCCTAGTCTATTCTTGTGGATCTGGTAAACTATTGGAAACTCTGCGACTCTTTCTGACTGCTGCGTGTGGTGTGAATAGCTTCACCACGTGTCTTATTGTAAATTTAAGTGGCTTTCTCTGTCGACACGGGAAGCCTCCCGACTGAGTAAACTCCACGAGGGATTCTCAACGCAGATCAAGCGTTTGACGTAAGTGATATTGCTGTGGATTGACTCCCATATCCGATTAAATATGGTTCTGCCGTGCCGGTACCCTTCAGCACTCGGATAGTCAACACTTCCCAAAGTCAATCTCGTTGGCGAGGCATTTCATTTTGGCGCTCACCGCACTTAGAATTCTGGGTCAACCCACAGCTATTAGCGCGCATGATAAAGTAAGAAGAATGATCCGATTGATGATTTCGGCCGTCAATTTGCTGTAGTGCATTCCATTGATGTCGCAGCGCTCTTGGTGTATGAAGTATACTTGTGATATCTCCGAGCCACATCGTCTAGGAATAACAAGTTTGATCGCAATTCTTGCATCTGATGAGAATTATGATTGAAACCGGTCGTCTAATACCTTGCCCGTGGGACACCGTTGACGTGGCGAATACTATGATACTAGGGGCTAGCTCACCGAAACCTACCAACGATATGGTCGTTTACTGTGAATCAAGTTCCCATCCCATGACCGTCCCCGAATCCACACGATTGGGTGGCTGAAGGCGATACAACGCCTGTCATTCTCCCGATAGAGAACTCTGTTAGGGTTTTACGTTTGGCACGGTCAATGTGGCGATATATTCTATGGCAGGCTCCAGCCGAGACTATCAGCTCCGATGATGTAGGCTGATGTCAAGAATAATAACATATCGCAACTATTTTTCACACCTTTGCAAGTGCTAAGTGTTGGATAAAAGGAGCATTTCCTGGTCACACGAGCACTAATTCCGTGGAAAGGTCAATTTCCTCAGAATGCTGCTCCTAGCAATAGAATGCTCGCAGTAGATTACCCCCACGTTCATTCCACTAGTACTACCCTAGTCTGCAGCAAGCACTGTCAACTGACCACCCACTGACTGAGCGCTCACTTGCCATAGCTTCTTCTGACATCCCCTCATGGCAACGTTGAATGCTTTGCCTCTTGTCGATTCTCGGAAATCTTTCAGAATATCTATGATGGACGATCGCTCGATAGGCGACCAACTTGACGAGTTGCTTTTGTAATAGCATATTGAATTTCGCGGTCAGGTCCCATTTCATTGTGTATACCTGCCAGCCTGCAGATCTGCATCAAACTTTTGAGCGATCATCCCCATCCCCATCCATGGCGCCCGATCATAATATAAAATAGATCAAGAATCCTATCGTAACTCCTCCATTATCAAGGATCCACATTCTATAAAGGCGTGTCAATCTATATGCCTTTTCTGTGTTCCGTTACTCAATCGCATCGAATCTAGATACCGCCGTGGCGGCCGACCCATTGAGCACGTTCGCGACGGCATCGTAAAAACCCGCTGCAGCAAACGAAAGCTGTCAAGCCGCTGTTCGAGTGGTGCCAGCTACTGAATTCGCATATTACCAAACCTCAAACCCCGGGACATGGATGAGCGCTCTCGAGCCCGCTCTTGGGACACTTCAATATTAATTCGTGGCTGCATACACTGACACTTGTCGTGCACAATCTTGGTGCAATCTGAGGTACCACGAAGACGACATTCCCGGCATTGTGGAAGCGGACACTCGGCTCGGGCCTTCAAGTTAATCAGTGCGGATGAGATCTCGAAAAAGCTAGAATCCATGCCCATAGATCATCAGGTCGGAGATATCAAGATTAAAAAGATAGCTTCAGCCTGTAATTAGCATCCGTTTGTATGTATCGAACAAAAAAAGTACAGATTGAGGGGAAGTCACGAGGCAAGGAATTCAAGTTGACAGCCGCGTGGACGACTATAGCTACAAATAGTCATAGAATGCGAGTGACCACGGGGCGGAAAAGAGGAGTAAGGCCACATTGCGATGGCAAACTGGCCATACTGACGCATACCGAAAGAAGACGAAGGAGGTCAGAATAGAAAGAAAAAGCAGCGATTATTGGAGGGCAAGTCGCGTAGTGTAATACCGTACGAGCAGGCGAGAGTCATTGATTCTGTCCGAATGCAACACACTTGTTGTCGCTGGGAGCGGGGGAGACGAGATATGGCAAGATGAAACAGACTGGGCGTGAAACACGTGAGGATACAAGATATGAAGGGGAGAAAGGACAGGGACAGGGGGAGGGGAGATTTGGGGATGAAGCGAGAGGAACCTGACAGCGGCTAGTACTTGGGGCCTACCATGACCTTGAGCACCATTGCTCCCCCCTCACCCTTGCCTGACTCGATGACCTTGAAGGCATCAGAGGTCTGCTCGAGGGGGAAGCGCTGAGTAACCATTACACTCTCAAGGTTCGCCATGGTTTTGCTGGCAAGCAGGCGGAGGGCCTCAGGATAGGTATGCTCGTATCGGAAGACGCCGATAAGGTCGATTTCGCGAAGAGCCGCGGCGCCGAGAGGGATCATGGGGTTAGGAGTACCCATTCCGACGAGGGCTACCTTGCCGCCAGTCCGTGCCATCTGGAAGAGGAAAAGGTACCAAAAAAAAACCCCCCAGAATGATCAGAATGACAGGTCAAACGAACCATAGATGGGAAGCAACAGAAGCGAGAGAAGATAGGAACGAAAAGAAGAAAGAAGGGATTTATCGGGAACTCACGTAGATAGCGGTCTGGATACAGCTCTCCACGCCCGTGCACTCAAAGACAAGATCGTAGCCTCTCCTCGCGCCATTCTTGCTCTTATCACCTGCAGCCTTGGCGAGTTCCTCAAGCGCAAGGTCTGCCAGATCGTGGCTATTCTTGAGACCCTCCTCTTTGGTCTGCGGGCGTGGGCCCAATGGGACGGTGAACGTCACGTCCGCGAAGCCCGCATTCTTGAGGGCGCCGAGCTTGGTGGCATCGATATCCATGGCGGCGATCGTTGCGACGTCCGCAATGGACTCACCCCGGTCCGAGAGGGTCCGGGCGAGCGCCGCGGCAAGGAAGCCGATAGCGCCGGCGCCGATGACCAAAACGCGCAGCTTGCGCGCGGTACCAGAAGAAGACACAGCAGAAGGAGAAGTAGAAGCGGAAGCAGCCTTGGTAAGTGCAGGGATTGTGGGGACAGCGGAGATGAGGCCGACACGACGAGCGGCATGAAGAACGACGGAGAGGGGCTCAGCGAGAGCAGCCTGTTCATATGTGCAGGTATCGGGCAGCCTGTTTCCGACGCCGAGGGTATCGTCGAAAATCACAATCGGTCGACACATGATGCAACACAGTAGCAAGTCCCATCGTGCGTCATTGATGCAACGCAAGAATAGCGATGCAATAGCGATGCAACCAGAATGCAAAGCAACCGTGACAATTTAGGACATTGGGGACGATCGATGGGCAGGAATATTGGAAGCAGATGGGTGCGGCGTTGGTGAACGATATTGGATGTAGAGATGTGCCGGCGAGGTGAGGGGATGCAGCCGAGGGACGAAGATGCAGGAAATGAAGCGGGGAAGAGCAACCGTGTCGAGGAGAGTGTGTGTAAATGCAGAGCGTGGGTGTGGTAGCGAGGGATATTATGGTTGGGCCACACCACGGGTGCATTGACGAACAAGTCAATGAACGCACATGACGATGGCACGGGAGTATCGAGACCATGGACAAAACCGAAGCAAGTGCATGGGGAAAGAGAAATCAACGAAGGTTAGCGCGCTACTTCTGCTATAGAGTACTTAGGAACCAATGAGAACGGGAAACGACGAAGAAAAGCTCCTGCCCAGCAGCACAGCTTGACAGCAGCAGGCACGAGGGGCCGAGCGACCAAAGAATACAACCGCATAAATGTATGCAGATTGATTGACGACTGAGAATCCCGGAGCTGGGTTGCCAATCGGGGATGAAGGAGGAGGCGCGCAAGCGTCACAGTAGAGCAGACTCGCCAAAAGGCGATCGATAGCGGCGAGAAGGCCACCCTCGCTCTCAGTGGCGGCGCGTCGCCCGAAAGAGTGATGGAAAGAGGGAAAACTCATATTGTGTTATGTATGAAAGAGGGTCGAGGGGTTGGAGGAGTGGCGAAACGGGACAATAGAAAAGGCAAAAATGAATGAGATCAAGAAAATCGGGACGTACAGGTGAAGGAGATGAGCTGGGTGGTTCATGGTAGTTTGAAGACTGCCATCAAGATGGGGCCAAGTCTTGGCGCTGGAACAGAAACGCATCTGACCGCAGAGGTTGTAGCGCCCACTCTCGCAGTACTCGCAGCCGTCGTCCTCGTCCTCGTCCTCATCGGAGTGAGCAGGGAGGGATTTGCCATCTTGTTCATTGTCTGGTTCATGGTCTTGCTCATGCTCGTCGGAGGCGACGGAGACGGCTGTGGCTTCGTCATCGATATCAGAGCTAGCCGAGGAAGAGTTGGGGACGGGTGCAGTGGCGGGAAGAAGCGACGAGCGGTGAGGGGCGTGGGTGGAATGGTTGCGACCACAGGCAATGCCGCATTCGATGGCAACGCGGTCACCGACCTTGAGGTTGAGGGAGGGGTCGACATCGGGGCCGATAGCAGTGATAATGCCCGAGGCTTCGTGGCCCAGGACGAGGGGGTCACGGAGAGCAAAGTCACCGTTGCGACCGTGCTTATAATAGTGGACTGTGCATGCGGAAGAACGAATGGGAGGAAAAAAGGGGAATGAAGAGCACGCGTTAATGGAGAGGCAATAAGGTGAGGGGAATACAGAGAAAGAGAATGAGCATACGATCGCTTCCGCAGAGACCAGTGGCCTGAATCTCGACCTGACATTGGCCAGAGCCCGGAGCTAGACGAGGACGTTGTTCAATCTTGAGGTCTTTAGGACCGTGCAAAACAACGGCGATTTGAGAGTCGTTGGTGGTTGCAGACATGGGGATATGCAAGGGTGGGTGAGGGGGTGGGCTAAGGTTGGGGGACAGAGGGGGGGTGAGGGAGGGGGTGGGTGCGAGTGGGGTGAGGAAGGAGGAGAAAGGGGAGGGATTTTATAGGCGAGCGGGGAGGCAAGTGGGGTATACCAGGAGGCGAAGGAGGACGAAAGAAAAGAAATCGGGTGGTGACAAGCAGAGTGACCTTTGGCAAGCCCGTCACAGGCGTAAACCCGGAACGTTGTGCCGGGTGGCACACAGTCCATTTCTGGAGCCACAGCGCCCAAAAATCGTGTCCCTCATGTGGCGTTACCGCCGCAAACGACGTGGGAGGGGGCGGGTCGTTCTAGAGAGCGCGTTGGCAGTCGGTATTCATGCAAGAGTCCCTGGGGCCAAGCGCCAAAAGACCAGTCCGAGCCGGCCCGCCAGTCCCGGAAAGGCAATCACCTGATTTACCATACATTAAGATCTGGGATCGACCCCCCGTCGTCTGAAACGAAATTCCTCGTACCCATCGATCCTACGTCCCCCCTCATCGTCTGCCTCGTCGTCGAACGACCATTTCTCCCGTGGCAAGATGGCTAGTAAACTCTTCGACCTCTCTGGAAAGAATGTGCTCATTACCGGTGCTTCTCGAGGTCAGTCATACATCCTACCTTGCCGCTGTGCTGAAACACAGCCCAGCCCTAATGCTCGACGTTCTTTCCGACCCCCAGGAATTGGCCAAGCCGTCGCGATCGGCCTTGCCGAAGCCGGCGCCGCAGTCTGTCTTGCCATTCGTCCTGGCTCCTCAAACAACGCCACAATCGATGCTCTCAAAGCCCTCCCTGCACCGTCCCACAACGTGGCGCACGCCACCATTGAATGCGACATGAGTAATCTCGACGACGTCCGCTCCCTTTTTGATCGAGCCCTCGCTCTCATGAGCAACGACATTCATATTCTCGTCAACTGTGCCGGAATTCAGCGACGGGCTCCTGCCGTCAATTTCACAGACGAAGACTGGGATGCGGTCAGTCGTTTCCCACCTCGCCCTCAATCATCATCATCCCTCTTCTCCGGCTCCTTCTTTCCTTTTCCTTCACACGGCGCTTTCATGCCCTGGGCTGGCTGTTGTTAGGACCATGCTGAGCGCCTTCATCCATCTCATTTTATCTTGTCATTTCATGAGCCAATTCTGTTCTTCGTCGATCTTTCCAGCTCCTTTTTCGAAAATTGGCCCCGCCGTCGGTCATGCAGGCCGCCGCCTCGTGAATTTCCTCCATATCCGGGCCCCCTGAACCAGACCCTGTTCGCAATGAATCATGCATTCAGTACCCTCTCCCCTCTTCATTGCCACACTGAGGCTTGTGCTTCTTGGCGGTTCATTACGATTCGAGTTCGGCTTCCATTGCGATGACGATGACGCGCGCGTCTAGTGGCTGATCCTTCCTCAGAAAGCCAATCCCTATTATCTCCTTCAATTTGTTCCACGTCCGAATTCGTATTGGTTATCCTCCCTCAATCTTTCGTTTCCCAATTCGTCTCGTAAATGTGTTCCGCATGACCGCTTTCCAGCTTTCTGATTGCCCACGGCACTAAAAGGTATCCTGATGAGGATATGACTTCGGAGCGCTTTCTCCATCCCCACCCACCCAATATTTGCGCTCCCTTGTCACGGAGGCATTTCGTGTTCTCATCGTTCTTTCCATTGATTTTCTTCCTCTCTTTTTTTCTTTTTCAAATCATGCAAACAAGTGGCCGATGTGCCGTCTCCTGTCTCAGCCTCAGTACCTCATCTCCCTTAGGGAACTATCGCTGTGACGTCTTCTGCTTCTCCTCCTAGAAGGAGGGGCTGGACTGGCTTGCACTCGGTAATGCCAAGGATCGCCCTCTCTCGTTATGATCGCCTGACTATCGTGAGCGGCCATAGGCCGCACGTCGATCATGATTATCATGGCCGCTTGTCGCTGGCTTGGCTTATTTTTCCTCCCCATGTGTCTGCGCGGCCGATACGACTGCACAAGCTGGGCACGCCTGCCCACTGGACGCTCACTGCCCACTCATTGAGTAAAGCGTTGTTTCATGTTACCCCCCCTTTCGACCTGCTCCTATTCCCGCGCCTTTGACCTTCGGAATCGGAGCGATCGAGATCTCCAAGCTGTCGGCATTGCTTCCCTCGGCATCTATATCAGTTCCTTCCATTTCTTTCCCGTATCTACAACTTTGCCCACCTCCCACACCCTGGCCATTGACTCTATACAGTTGATCGAGGGTCCTTCCCATTCACCCATTCTATTCTCAAGACGGAATGATTCGCCTGTGCTGCACATGTGGGAGGGAGCGGCAAATAAACAGGCATATCGCTCTATTTCTGTTGTCTCCTGAACGGTTCCGCACCTGGCTACGACTATTTTTTGTCCCTCGTTTCGATCGCCTATTTGCCTTCGCCTCCGTTACGTTTTGAACTCAGGATTGCTCAAATGACTAACATCTTTATCTGCTCTATACTTGCATCCTTTTCCACGCACCAACTTGGAAACGATCGCTCATTTCATCATGCATCACCGCACTGGTCCAGGTAATCACGACAAACCTCTCCGCTTCTTGGGTGCTCGCCCGCGCCGCGGGCCGGCATATGGTTCCCCTCAAACGCGGAAAGATCATCAACTTTGGCTCTCTCCTTACGTTTCAGGGTGGGATCACCGTCCCCGCGTACGCGGCTTCGAAAGGCGGAGTGGCTCAACTCACCAAGGCGCTCAGTAATGAATGGGCTTCGAGCAATGTGCAGGTGAACTGTGTTTGCCCTGGATATATTGAGACAGACATGTAAGTCTGCTATTGCTGCCTTCTCGTTTGTGGTAATCTTGTTTCGCTGTTCTGGAAAAAGGCTGCGGCAATTGTCAAAGCTGCCGTCGATCCTCTTCAATTTTGTCTTTCTGTGTCCTGTTTGTCGCGCCCCTTTGTCTATTTCCGGCACATCATCACCCATCGATTGGGCTCGTTCCTTCCCTCTTCAGCAACCTCCATCTCCACCGACCAGAGGTTGCTGCGCTCCCCTGTCCACTTGCAAAGATCTCCCCCAAGCAAGCCGAGGTCTGCCGAATGAGCGACTGACTGCTGCGGGTATTTCGCAATTGATCGTCCGAGCTCGCGGCTTGCTACAGTGCGCGCGCTTTCCATGCATGTGGGCGGCTCTTTCGCCCGGGGCTGTGGAGTGAGGGCGTCCCCCGTTGTCGTTGTCTTTCGATTCCGATATGCGCCGCCACCCGCCGCTCGTCGGGATCTTCATCCCCTCCCCTGACTCATCCGTCTGTTCGGTGATGGGTTCCCCGCCCCCGTGCCGGTTTCTTGCTCTTGAGTATCTTACGTCTAGAGCTCAAGGCTCGTCGCCAAAACGATCATCATCGACGATGAGCGCTTCACGTTCTCCGCGCTGAATTATAATTGTTTTTTTTTCTCTTTTTCTCATGAACCGTTGACGCCTCAACTTTAACACTCATGTCGGGCCTTTTTTCGTTCTCTCTGCGCGCGGTCTTCTCCCTTAGGAATGAGCGTATCATCGCCGATCCAACCCGTCTCCGTCAGATTTCGGAACGCATTCCTGCAGGACGCTGGGGCAAACCAGAAGATTTCGTGGGGCCTGTTGTATTTCTCGCGAGTGCCGCAAGCTCATATGTCACAGGCGAGAATATGGTTGTAGATGGTGGCTGGATGGGCCGGTGAACGCGACTTGGAATGTTTCGAGAGCTCGCCGCTTCACAATCGGTGGCCTGGGCGCTCGCCACGGCTGCCTTACCGACCGCAAAGAATGTAAACTAGAGTTTGTCCGGCCTTTCGTTCCCCGTCTACTGTATCTGCCAATCAAGGTCATCCCCTCTACGGGAGTTATTTCCACATTCAAACCCCAGAAATTCGTTGTACGTATTGTGGACACGGTGCCGGATCGATATCGAGACTCAGGCTTCTGGATATCTTCCCCGAGTCGACACATCGGCCGATATCGATATCAGGTGGTCATGGTGACTGAGGATCCCCCACTCACGGTACTGCAGAGCCTCCCGCGTGTACCATGACTTCCAATGGAAGAACCCGCCCAGGCTTCGACTTCTGTGCAGCATGACAACAGCTCCCGACGATGAGCATGACTCGACTGTGGGAAGTATTGCTTGATCAGATGAGGGTAGCATATGGTGCTCGTAAATTGTTAGCAGTGCAAGGACTTGTCAAGTGACAGGGCTCAAGTGAGTAACATTGAATAGACTTAATGAGTATGTAATTGGAAGGCTCGAGCATGAGGGGTCAGGCTGTCGGTGGACCGGTCTCCGATCCCACAGTTAGTATCGAGAACCGAGAAGTGACTCAATATCGCCAGGATATTGAGGCTCCCCTTCAGAGGAAGTCTGTGATTCGTGAACTGATCTCCCCAGCCCCTCTCGGCCTCGAGTGTATTTGAACACAGTAATTAGTAATCACTATCCAAAACCTTGGACCCTAAGGAGCCAGTAGGACTGAAGATATTGACCGTTCCGGGTGTCTTTCCGATCAATTGGTTGTTGTGCCTTAACTTTACCTGTGAACCACGAAGCTTACTCGGACTCTTGGCGGTAGGCCATGCAAACTGTGCCATGAATGGTAGGGTTAAGGGGTCAAGCAGCGACCTCAGATGTGCTATGATATTGTGAAGAGTGTCACATGTAAGTCTGATGCGACTCATACCTGAGACCGCGACCGTTTCCCCAGTTATGGCGGCACGGGAAGAAGCGACGCATGATGTATACAGATACAGATGCAGTAAGCTTAAGATTTGCGTCGGAGATCCGCCTCAGCCGCCCCTCTCAGCCATCGAAATCCAGGTGACAGATGTCGGATGGATGACCAAGTGAGTGCGGTCACCTGCTGACAATCGAGTTTTTGCACTTCGTTCTAGCATTCACTTGATTGGCTGTCAAATTTGTGCATCTGTTGAGTCTGGATGCTAGGGGACATGCGCTCGGAGGCAGTCCATTGTGTGCGACATTGACCCCGGGTGCCTCTTCCGGCGGCAGGCATCTTCGGCAACTACATCATAGATTCATGGGCAGAAGGTCACCCTTTCTTGCCCATGTCGACATTCAAATGGACCCGGCAGGAAATTCGGGGCGCGACGACGCCGCGGGACGGGCCCCCGCTGGTTTCATGCAGTCACTTATTTACTTGTTTATGTGATCAGAAATTAGATCATTGCTCTAGGCTGTGTAGGTATGCCGATCATCGACGGTATTTTATAAAAAGATCTTCATGTAAAGACGCGTGTACCCAGGCGGAAATGAGATTGGTTCTGAGGAAATCCAGGAGGATGGTGAGGAGCAGCAGAACATATAATCATGGTGGTTGCCTGGGATTGTCAGCTTGAATGCCTCAACAACGAGATTAGCGGGGTAGGCGTAGCTAACTAAGGAGGTCCAATACAGAAGAAGCCGAGTAACGTGAGGTTAGAGGAGATCATAATGTGGCTGTCAAACAACAGTTTGATTCGCGTGTCTTCTCTTGTATCATGGCCAAATCGTCTGGAGAAGTTTGGGCGATCCATACGGGATTCGCAGGGCCTTAGACTGGCAAGTGTCAGCCGAGGCGGCTGGCTGCGGTGAGCTACCCGTGGACCTTGAGCGGCAACAATGCGAGCGCAACATTGCCGTGATGTTCCAAAAAGGTGGACTTGATAGGAATTATTGACGTCAGATGCGCTGTCCTATGGAACTCCGGATAGAAGCCAGCCAGCTGGGGGCCCATAACAATTGTTGGCTATTTCGGATCCTGACAGTAATAGCAGTCATCCAGCCGGATGGCAACTCGATCAGAAAGAACGCATAAGTGGTCTTGACAGGGGCGATGCGGGAACTCCGACGGCCGCCGTTGCCGCTGACAAGCTGAATAATTACTGAGGACAGTTTAACAGAGATTTTCAGAGAAAGAAGAAGCTTTCCAGACCCAGGCGGCCGGTTGCCTTATGAGGAGAGCGAACCCAGCGACCCACGCGACCGGCTGTCGTGCCGAACATTCACTTTTGATCGATCGGCTGGTATTTGTTGTAGGGTAATACGGATATGAGTTTGAGAATTATTGAGCCCGAAAGAGGTGACTGCTGTGATAGATGGTGGCGTTTTACATCGAGACCAGTGTTAAGCTGCCCAGGTTGGGTGGATATTCCCTCGGGTGTTGAGCGATTGGGGGCAATTGGACACACTTACTATTTTCGATTCTAGAGGATATGGGGCTTCGAGTTGACTTTATGGCGAGATTCAAGGGCCTGACGATACCCTCTTCAGCGAGTTGGGTGTTTGATTCAGTGATTATCAATTGAAAAGGAAGTCATGGTGGAAGCGCAAGGCTCAGCACAACGAAACGGATCGGAGGACAGTATGTCATGAAATCCCGCATGTTATACAGTGTTAGGTTCGTTGTCCTGAGACAAGGGACAACGACAATGCTGATTCAGGCCACGCTTGTAGATGCTGAGGGATATAGGAAAAGCGAACTTGCGACGTGCTATAGGGAGTAGGAAGTGGGTTTGATAGTCGATCTTGGGATGCTTTTGGTGATAACCAATCTTCATCAACCCCAATGCTGGAATCAAACCCCAATTCACGGACAGTTCGTGTGTGCATCGAGTCGGTCTATCAACATATACAAACAGCCCACAATTATCCAAAAATCCTTGCATCGAGTCAGAGATAATAAACGCTAGCCAATCTGTGGTCTCTTCGCGTTTTCGTTCCTTTGACGACCTCTTCACGACTTTGTACTCGTATATCATATCGATCGCGTCTATCCACTCTCCCATCTCTTCATTTCTCTCGAAACATGTCCTACTCGGGGACTCCACAACCAGCTCCTCCACCCGCATATAACTATCCCAGCATCCCAGGGACAGATTTCTCTCGAGCTCCTCTGGATCTCTTCCGAACTGCTGTCGCCGCCCAGGTCAACCGCGCAATCCCTACCCTCTCCTTGGACAAGATCTTCGATGGTGTAGATATCCTCAAGAAAGAAGGGGATTTCTGCGTTGCGATGCCCCGATTCCGTCTTGGTGGGAAACCGGACGATTGGTGCAAAAAAGTCGTCGACGCCTTCGAACCCGATGAGTGCATCGAGTCTGTCAAGCAGGCTGGGGCCTTTTTATACTTCAACGCGAAGCCTGAGACTTTTGCCCGGGTGGTACTCTCAACCATCGAGAGGGAAACATACCACACTGAATCGAAGCTACCCGAATATGGTCTCAACAAATCGGGCTCTGGCAAGAGTGTGTTGATTGAGTATAGCTCGCCGAACATTGCCAAGCAGTTCCACATTGGGCATCTTCGCTCCACAATTATTGGCCAGTTCTTGATCAACCTCTATCAAGCCAACGGGTGGAAGACTATCGCTACTAACTACCTAGGAGACTGGGGTAAACAAGTAAGCACCGTATGCATAATCTGCCAATTTTTAACCGCTCATGAGGATTCGCACTAGTTCGGTCTTATTGCCGTAGGCTTCGAAAAGTATGGCAGTGAGGAAGCTCTAGAAAAAGATGCTATCAAACATCTATATGAGGTGTATGTGAAGATCAACAAGGATGCGGACACAGATCCTGCAGTACATGATGCAGCTCGTGCATACTTCAAACGCATGGAGGACGGTGAGAAACTGCTCTATCTAATTATTTTTGCTCCCAACTAAGTGTCTCCTCAGGCGACGAGTCGGCGCTGAAGCAATGGAGGGTATGGAGGGAGCATTCGATTGAGAAGTACCGAGAAGAGTATGCTCGCCTGAACGTTCACTTCGACTTGTACCTTGGGGAAAGCACCGTCAGCCGAGAGTATCTGAACAATGCTGTTGATCGACTGGAAGAAGTTGGCCTTGTGACAGGCGCTGAGGATGGAGCGAAGTTGATCGATCTCGAGAAATACAAACTTGGGAAAGCTGTCGTGCGAAAGAAAGGTATTTAGACTGATTACCTTGACGCGGAGTTATTTTTCTGATTTTTGTTGATTGCTGGCAATTAGACGGCACCACCTTGTATCTGACGCGTGATATCGGTGGTGCGATTGAGCGGTACGACAAGTACAAGCCTGACAAGATGATCTACGTCATCTCCTCGCAACAAGACATGCACGTTGCTCAATTCATCAAGGTTGTTACTTTGCTTGGGTACCCTTGGGCAGATCGTTTGCAACACGTCAATTACGGGCTTGTACTTGGCATGAGCACTCGAAAAGGTACCGCAGTATTCTTGGACGACATTATTCGGGAGGCTACCGAGGTCATGCACGAACAGATGAAGAAGAACGAAGAAAAGTACGCAGCCGTTGAGGATCCCGAAGTCACTAGCCGTGAACTGGGTATTACTGCCATCAAAATTCAGGATATGCAAGCAAAACGGTGCGTTTATCATCTTGTTGCGCCAAGACCTCCTCCCCTCATCACTCAACATTTAGAATCAACAACTATACGTTCAACTGGACTCGAATGTTGTCGTTTGAGGGTGATACTGGCCCATACTTGCAGTATGCTCACGTTCGCCTATCCTCGATGGCTCGGAAGAATCCCGAGCTTCTCCCTCTCCCTGCCGCCGCTTCTATCAACACTGACAAGATCTCAGAGCCCAAAGCTCGAGAAATTATCATGTTGCTCGCCTCTTATCCCGATGTCGTTAAAACCGCTCTGGACAAGCTCGAACCAAGTGGTGTGGTGACATTCTGCTTCAAATTGTCGCACGCGATTAGTTCCGCATGGGAGTTGCTGGCTGTCAAGGGCGAAGCTGACGTAGAGAAGGCTCAAGCTCGTCTGTGGTTGTTCTTGACGGCCAAGGATGTCTTGGGAGCGGCCATGCGTTTGCTCAGCTTGACGCCTCTCGAGCGGATGTGACCTTGCCATCCCCCTCAGCGGCATCAGTCTTTTTTACTGTTCACTAGTATAATAGTCATTATGAATCTCAATCTTCAATCTAGACCCCACAATCGGCGCACCAACAAGAAACGTTGTGAGATTTGTGTACATAAGCTGAGTTGACGTGACGCATCATGTGGGCAGATCACGCGCCCTCTCGTTACTCTTCCCCCACCAGCTTTCCCCCAACACGGTTTGTTTTGATTCGAACGCACAGACCGCACTATGTTATCCCGTACGCGCGGGCCTCAACTAGTCTCGCGGACCAGCAAGCTCCAGAACCGACTCCCTAGATTGGTGCAACTCTATCACGATGATAGCGCGTTTGGCTATAGACGAGCCAAAGCTTATGTTCTGCCTGACTGTTAGTTCTACCCGGGCCATCCCGTTGCATCTTGTTGACAAGTATCTTGTGATAGACACGTCTGCACAGCTCGAGAACCGGGCCTTGAACGCTCCACTGGTAAGCACGACACAGTCGTTACTCTCCATCCATTTCTAAACACTGATGTTTCATTTCTCCCTCCCAGCTTCGTTATGTAGATAGCGTTAGAACTCATGGTGATTATTCAGAGCATGACTCGCTGTCATTCCCATTCTGACGAAATGGAGCTGTCTGTTTGTCACAGGACATCGCGCTGCGACCATCGACCCATTGGACCTATTGCAGCGTGAAGAAGTGGCGGCACTGGACCCCACTCGCTATGGACTCTCAGATCCTAAGCGGCTCTATAACACCAACGGGATATTGTGGAATCGGAGTGTCCTGGAGAAAGACGGCTCCGATCCCAGTGACCACATGATGAGCCTGGAGGCCATTGTTCGTCGCCTTCGAACGACCTACGTGGGAAGGATATCCTTTGAATATATGCACTCCCCGAACAAAAGCGAGCGATTGTGGTGGTCCCACTTCCTCGAAGGAGAACAGCAAGCGTTCGAGGTGGATTCTCAGAAGAAGCAACGCATCTGGTCGCTCATGATGCGCAGTGAAACTTTTGACCAGTTTCTGCAAACTAAGTTCCCCAACTTGAAGCGGTATGGTCTTGAAGGCGCAGAATCCATGTTGCCCGCGTTAGACGCATTGTTCATGTCATCGGCTCAAGGTTCGTCCAACAACCCTGGCATGAATTCTCAAGCTAACCGCACATGTGCTACAGTCGGCGTCGAAAATATCATACTTTGTATGCCACATCGAGGTCCGTTCTCTGCTATCTCTTCGCTAACCCTAGTCTAACATCAGATCTATGACATGGTCCAGGTCGACTCTCCTTACTCACAGATCTACTTCAAGGCTCTCCAACTGCTCTTTTCCACAAGATCAGAGGTGGCTTGGAGATGCCTGAGGGGCTTGGAGCTACGGGTGATGTCATTAGTCACTTGCGTAAGCTCTACTTAACCACTAGCCATGTATCTCACTCACCATTGTAGCTTAGCTGCCTCCGCTGATCTTACGTACGGATCGAATCGAACACACGTATCCTTGCTGCAAAATCCTTCACACTTGGGTACGTTCTTTCGTTGAGAGCAGCCCAGTTACAAGCTGACACTCCGTTCCAGAGGCCGTGAACCCTGTTGCGTTGGGGAAAACAAGGGCAAAACAACAGGCCCTGCTCAAGGATGCTGACCCTGATTGTGCTCTTGGTGATAAGGTTATGTGCATTCAACTACATGGAGACGCGGCCTTTACTGGACAAGGTGTTGTGATGGAAGGCCTAGGATTGAGTAAGTATAAATCTCCACAAGCCTCAAGCCACGTACTTGCATGAATATTAATCGTTCTTTTGTGTCATAGGTAATCTTCCGCATTATACCAGCGGAGGAAGTGTTCATTTAGTTGTGAAGTATGTCACTTATTCTGATACCTTGCACAAGCCACTGACCCTTACCTTCAAGCAATAAGTAAGATCGGCTGCAGTTCCCTAGAAAGTTTCCTGACCCCATCTCTAGCATTGGGTACACAACACCAGCCTCGAGCGCTCGATCGTCCTTATATTGTTCGGACATTGGGAAAATGATCAATGCCCCTGTTCTTCATGTGAACGGTGATCATCCAGAAGGCAAGATTAGTTGTACCTTCCAAGTTGTCTTCAACTTACCTTTCACCATAGATGTCGTCCGGGCCGTGGATGCCGCCTTCAGCTATCGCAATCATTTCAGAAAGGTCCGTAACCCCACATTCGTCACAGAGTTCCCTTTCTCATGCCATGACGATAGGATGTCATAATTGACTTGATCACTTACCGCCGATGGTAAGCCCCACCGCGCTTTATGGAATGCAACGGCGGTCATCGGTCAACTCATTCCCATTGCAGGGGCCACAATGAACTCGACGAGCCCGCTTTTACTCAGCCACAGATGTACCACAAGATCAGGAGCCGAAAAAGCGTTCCAGTCCTCTACGAGGACAAGCTTATTGTCCGTTTCTTACGTCCTCGTGTTTTGTCGACGGTTTATTGATCCTCACACGCAATAGGCAGAGGATACCATCACCAGCGATGAGGCATCCAAAGCGCGTAAATCTTACAAAGCGTTCCTTGAGGAGCAGCTCAAGGGGGTGGAATCCTACGTCCCTAAAGCCGACACTCTGGGTGGCCGATGGTCCTCGATGGTATGGCCATCGAGCCCTGATGGCCTTGAAGGGAAGGATCCCTCCACTGGCGTGGATATCGCCAAGCTCCGTGAGATAGGGACTGCGAGCGTTCATGTGCCCATTGACTTTGTACGTGTAGCCTCGCTTGTATGACTGAGTTGGCCGACCCGAGCATTGATTATTCGAGTAGGAAGTTCACCCGCGTTTGCAAAGGCACATCAAAGCGCGTATTCAAAGTTTGGAGTCCGGCAACAGCCTGGACTGGGGTACTGCGGAGGTGAGGGTCGCCAATTTGGGTCGCTTCTCTCTCCGCTCAACGAATCACCCCCTAGGCACTAGCATTCGGCTCTCTTATCACAGAAGGCTTCGATATCCGCATCAGCGGCCAAGATGTCGGCAGGGGTACATTCAGCCACCGGTGCGTATCGTGATCGCATGAAAAAGGCGCTCAGGTCCCTGACAAGGTTTCTCCAGTCATGCAATGCTGGTTGATCAGCGAACCGAGAACGTTCACGTTCCCTTGAATGCCCTGTCGTCTAGTCACAAGCTGGAATTGGCAAACAGCTCGCTGAGTGAGATGGCCGTCTTAGGAGTATGACCTTTCATGTCGATCATCGAACCATTCACAACTGATGCCCTGTGTAGTTCGAATTAGGAATGTCATGGGAGAGTCCTGGCTTGCTTCCAATCTGGGAAGCTCAGTTCGGTGACTTCCACAATGGTTCGCAGGTATTTGCCCCGCCATTCACTACTATCTTTCCATTCCCTTAACTATACATGCCCAGGTTATCATCGATACTTTCGTTGCTTCATCACAAAGTACGTCTTTGGCGCGGATTCTCAGCCGCCGCAGATGAATTGACCTAAACCCTCCGCTCTGCAGCCAAGTGGCTCAAACAAAGCGGGATTGTGATGCTCCTCCCGCACGGCCTGGATGGTGCAGGACCGGAGCACTCGTCGTCTCGCATCGAACGGTTCCTTCAGGTCAGTAGGGTTCTTGAGCTTCCACTAGACGACGGAAGCTGACCTACTATTCGTTTACCTATTAAGCTCACGAACGATTCGTTCGATTACCATGATCATACAATCGACAGTGAGTGCCGCAATCAATTTGTGGTTCTTTGATGGGCGCGTTCCTGCTCATCGCCGCTTCATGCTAGCGAATATCCATATCGTCAACCCCACTACACCGGCCCAGTACTTCCATCTCCTGCGCCGCCAAATGAAGCGGAATCATCGAAAGCCCCTGATTGTAGCATCTCCAAAGGGGCTTCTTCGATCACCGGTACGGTGGCGTTAGTCAGTTGACCCCCGCGCTTTGCTGAAACCTTTCACTTAGCTCTCCACCTCCTCGATTGAGGCTATGGGCTCAAACACCCGTTTCCAACCTATCCCGAGAGATGAACGCCGCCCATCACCTGAATTACGCAAGATCCTCCTAGTTTCAGGCAAGGTATATTACGATCTTGCCAAGGAGATCAAGGACAAGGCCCTCGAATCGGAGATCCAAGTCATCCGTGTGGAAGAGTTGTGTCCTTTCCCCTTCTCTTTGCTAGCTTCTACCCTTCGCGATATTGTTGACAGCTCAGGGGTTGATGCGGAGAATATTCGAATCCAGTGGATCCAGGAAGAGGCTCGTAACCAAGGAGCATATACATATGCGGCTCTTCGTATGCCTTCTCTCTTTGAGAAGCTTGGATGGAGCCACAACCTTGAGTATGCAGGCCGACGGCCGATGGAGGTGCCAGCTGTTGGTGCACCCTCCCTTCATACACGCGATAAAGCCGAGTTTTTAGCAGCTGCGTTACAATGAGCTGGGGTTTGAGTATTGGAAATGAATAGTGCAGATCGAATAGTGTAAAAAGTAACGGGAAATGGATGCCTTCTAATATACATGGTGAGACGTTCTCTGAAAGTAGCATGACAAGTCAGTGCACTATAGTACTGAAGACTAATATTTCCCACCAACAAACTGGGGATAAGCATGTAGAATAAATCAGCAATGAAACATACACTGGAGCAACGGCAGGCGATACGCAAAATAACGGAATGGTGGGTCGTTTATGAGCGGGGACGGTCCCCTTTGCCCTTGAGCGAGAGCTTAGTGATACCCCGTTGAAGACCACTCAGATCGTTCCAGCTCATCCGCCTCTCGCTTCCAGGGGTGCCTGGCTGTATTTGTCTGATTGCAAGAGAGGGGACAGATTCGTTCGGACTCTGGCTTTTGGCACGCCCATGTGAAGCGACGGAGGAATATGATCCAGATGGGAGGACAGCTCCACTGGCACGCTGACTCGGTAGGGCTCGACCATCTACCACTGGAGGAGAATCACGCGCAGAGTTGGGCGAGTGCTCATCACCATCGGCGGGCAAGGATGTGCCACGAGAGCTGGGTTCGACCCGACGCGGGGAAGAAGCGCCAGATGAGCTTGGTACAGTGCTCGGTTCTGAGCTCCACCCCACACTCCCAACACCAACACTGATTGACCTTCCGATGGGCAGACTCACTGCTTCAGTAGGATTTGGCTCTCTGGGAGAAGAAACAGCGGCAGAGAAGTAGTCCGGAGCTTCTGAAGGCGATTGCTGATTATGAGGAGACGCAACTGGTGTATCCTGCGCAGCAACTGGCACCATCTGATAATACTGACCACCATTTAACACAGAATCCGGTGGTGGAACTGAGGCCTGGTAGTATTCAGAAGTTGCTCCCATGAGTGGGTGGTGGAGGGGCGAGACTGGGGGAGGTATGGAGTAATGAGAAGTTGGGCCAAACATGCTGAACATGGAGGGAGGAGGCTCGATAGGTGGAAGCGGGCCACCCGGAGCAGTATTCACAAAGGAAGTATAATATGGGATTCCGGGGGAGAATGGTCCAAGTCCTGGCGAAAGGAGGTGGTGGGATAGAGGAGGAGTGGACATCGCAGGGGCATGGAACGTGAATCCGGGCATACTAGGAGTGATTGGTATACCACGAGTCATGTGGGGAGAAAGAGGGTTGGTTGAGAAGGATGATGACGGCGGGAGGGAGATGAGTCCAGGCGGCCGTCGACCGTCGGCTCGAGCGGAAGAAACTTTTTTCTTTGGAGCATGGCCTAGAGGAGCGGGGACGGCTGCTGATGTTATACTACCAGGAGCTCCAAATGTTTCGGCCTCAGGTGTAGAGGAACTTCCACTCTTGCTTGAAGAGGGTTCTGACATCGGGATGGTTTTGGATTCAGACCTTTCAAGCCCGACGGTTGCCGCAGGTGTGCCGCTCTGGGATTGCTGTTTAGTTATGGCCGACGAACGGCCAGATGCAAGTGGACGAGCAGGCGCGGGGGGAGGTGTGGCGAGGGATGCTCGAAGGTGGCTTCCATGTATCGGATGTGCGAGGACTTCCGGAGTAGCACGCGACAATTCAAGAGCCGAGGGATATTGCCCTGGGTGGTCCACGTGAGGAGGGAAAGGACTTCCAGGGCGGGAGTGGAGAATACTCGCTTGGAAAGGCGATGGGCTGGCTAAAGCATACCCCTGCTGTTGATATATCCCCAACATTTGTTGCTGGGCAAAAGAAGGACTCCCGAAGGCAGGTGAAAACGCGGGGCTGCGATTCAAGGAATAGTCAGGCAATGGACTGCTAGGAGCATGGGTCGAGTGTCCAGAGATGGGTCCCAAGCTTGGGGACTGTGAGTCATGGCCTTGACTAAATTTGTCGTGGTGAACTTTGAGTGTGCGGCCATTAAACTCAAAACTGTGTTATGGATCTTGGTTAGGTGTGATCCTAGCACAGATGATCACGAAGGACAAACCCATTAAACATAGCTACGGCAGCAGCGGCGTCGACTTCGTTCGCAAATAGCACCGTCCCGAAGCCCCGAGATCTCCCATCGGGTCCTAAAGCCACATCTGCGCGCACGATCTGACCGGCGGTACGGAACAAGTCCTTTAACTCTTGCCACTGGCAGTGAAACGGTAACTGGGATAAGGCAAGTTTCGTCAAGAGCAAGTTTCGTAGACTAGATAGGAGATTCTTACATTCCCAACAAAGAGCATTTTACTCGCGCCTGTAGCGCTGAGGTTGGGAGTGATATTCACACTCGGAACTGTGCTGGGTGGGATTGGACTTGCTACTGGCAGCCCAAGCGCCTGCTGCGCCTCGGCAGCGGCTCGAGCATGTATCTGAGCAGCTACTGGATCCATATTGACGAATGCGCCGTTTACGGGGGGGATGAAAGGGTAAACATGACCGGACGAGTTTTGCGCTTTGGAAAACTGCAGCGCATTGAGCGGATTAGACAGATCCAAGTCCGGAGGTATCCGGTCACTGCGGACTTCAAGAGTACGAGTCTGCCAGGAGAAACCGCTAAACATGTCTATTTTGCGGGAGGGAAAAGGGCCCATGGAAGGGGCGGGATGATCAGCCGCTCTAGAGGACGAATGCAGACAAGGCAAGAAATTGAATTGATTTAGACTCACCGACAGCCTTCTTCGCATCCTCGGCGCTCGCCATAAGAACAGTACCATATCCACGACTGCGATTGTCGGGCCCCAAGCTCACATCGGCGCGGAGAACGGTCCCGGCCTTGCGGAAGAGGTCCTTGAGGTCCTGCCACCGCACACGATATGGGAGCTACGAGACAAAAAAAAATACCCAGATACGCAAGTTGAGGGACTCGAACCAGGTCAGAAAAGCTTATATATTACGTACATTGCCAACAAACAGCTGTGTCCGAGTATCGCGCGAGGCGGGAGACAGTTGCCCACTCGATGACGTCGCAGCCTGTATGACCGCCTCAATGTCGATAGATGATGGTCCTGGGATCTGAAGCAAGCTGGAGTCCGCTGAAGAGGCTGGAAGCGGAACCACAGGCTATGTTGGCCGAGAGAACAGAGGAAACTGTGAGCAGACTGGCAGGTTCCAGCGGAAGGCGCAAGCGTGCAAAGGACTAACAGTGGGACCGATATTAGACGAGGGAGTGGACATTTGTGCGTCAGGTGTGACCCAAAATTGACTATATGAACCAAAAACGATGAAGTACGCCTAAAACCCAGAAAACAAACAGGAAAGTTTGGAGAGTGGAGGAGCGAAAGAGTGGAGTGACTGAATATCCGCCACGTGACCTTGCAAAAGGCTGTCTCGACCCTCGCCTTCCATCACAACGATCAGAGTACGAAATAAATCTATAGAGGCAGTCTCTCGTTTGACGGCTTGGCATTCTATCGTGAGTACGGGATTGTCCCGCTATTATATACAAGGCGATTCCAGGCTACCCAAAACTCGTGGATAGCATGTGTTGGAGCAGCAAACGCTAAGACAACAATCCCCTAGTCACCCAACAGTATCGTCGTTTGCCGTATTCGGCAATGCTGGTGATGATTCTAGCCATATTGACCGAAGCAAAGGCGACACCTCGTGAGCGGTAGGACGTTCAGCCGCCGATCGACTTGTCATTTCTGATGAGACATGGAATGAGACCAGTTCCCCAAACAAATTTGCACAGTCTGCTTCAACGGTTGTGATCGCTCCACGGTTAAAGATGGTTGCTTACTTTGTACCAGCTTCCATACATGATCCGTCAGCCATGTCTTGGCCACGTCATTTTCGGGCCGCTTGGGACGATACCCACGAGAGACGGCACTATATATAATATGTTCGTTGGGAATTTCGGCAAACGGTCTCACTCCAGAAGCTAACTGGACTTCCTGACATCAGCAGAGGAGAGAGTTTTAAGAAAAGTGAGGGAAAACAAACCTCGAGAACGACTTGGCCGAGGGCATAACAGTCACTCGCCATATTCTTCATCGGCAGGGCCTCATTCTCCCACCCTTCGAATAATTCGGGGGCCATGTACCTGGGTAGCACGGCGGTGTTATCACGATATCATTACTGAACGTGGATAACAAACCTCTGTGATCCCATGCCTCGCAAGCTGCTAACCGTGACATCTTCATGAAAGCGAGACAGCCCAAAATCTGCTAAACATGCCGTCCCATCATTTTGGACGAGAATGTTGGCCTAGAGGAAATTTATGGAACTCGGGGTAGCAGCGCGTTTAATGCAAGACAACACTCACCGATTTGATATCCCCATGTACAATGGGATTAGGGAGGCTATGGAGATATAATAAACCCTGGGATGCGTCATAGAGCTTTCAAAAGGCTACATGAGTCTTCGCAGGCGGGCTGCAATGGCATCAGGGACCTACTAGTTTGTATCGATTCGCCGTCGGAGCGACCGAGGCGAGATAATGAACAACATTCCCATTGGGAAGCCAAGGTGAAACCTTGGTGTGTTACTATGAGTGTAAGGATGAAGAAAGAGTTCACCAAGACAATAAGAAGCCTACCATTGACATAGATGTTCCATAATCACAAATTCCTTGAAACTCGAGAATGTTTGGGTGCCTCAACTCCGCCCAGATTTGAGCTTCTGCAATGGATTGCTTGGAGCGGGTGGAACACAATTATCAATAACCACAGTGCCCAAGAAGAGAACAACTTGGACCTACTTGACGGAGCTGCCTTGGAGCCCCATATGACCGTAGAATCCTCAAGGCTACCTGCTGTTTACCGAGTCGCTCCCCTCGGTAGATGTCGCAGAATCCTCCTCTGATAATAGGCATCTGGTCAATCTTCCGAATCTCTGCGCCGAGGTCAGCAAGCGGGGACGCCTGTGGTGTGGTATCCAGCGGATTTATGTGCCCAATCCGACGACTACAACGTTCTTGGGCTGACTGAGAGTGGGTTTCTTCGTCCAGAATGGTATCCTTAGTTTGTCGGGACTTGTCATCCTCTCCAGGCATGCGCCGACGTATTAGCTGCCCAACACTCCGGCAAATGCTGGGCGACACGCCCAGGGGTAATTCACTTAGGGGGGAGTCTGAACCCGGTTGGGGGGCGCGATTGGTGTCAGAGTTGAAGGGTGGGGTATCAATGTCATACGAGCGAAGTTGAGGTTCGTCCATAGGAGCATCGAGTTCTTCAACCAAGTGATGTGGATGGCAGAAAAGGGCGTGCACGGAAACTTGTATATTGTACATATCACAAAGGAACTCCAAGCGTTCGGAATAAACTTCATGCTAAACAAGGGTTAGTAAGGTACGATAATCTCGATAGACCTTGAGGGATAACTTACAATGGAGTTCAATCGCTTAAGCTCCTCTGCAATTGTCGATAAGTGAGAGGGTGTCTGCGAAGCCCCACTAGTTGCTTCGCGCCAGAGTAATCTATTCATAAGCTCTCGCAGCAGGAGGATGCTTCCAAAGTATGCATTCACTGCAGCCTGAAGGTACTTTTGCCCACCAGTGTCAAGTTTGACAGCGTCTTTCGAGAGAGACAGGGACGCAATAAGGAGATGCCGGTTAGATGGGTGATTCCGAAACGATCTTGGGGGTGAAAGAGAGCTGCTCGGAGACCCTATAGTGGACGACGATGTGCCCGGCAAAATCGTACTGGCAACACCCCTGTAAGGCTCATAGGAGGCGAAGGGAGAGTTAGGTAGAGACATAACCAAGGCAAAGGATCCGAGGGTTGATGGGGGTCAGTAGCAAGGCTATCCCAACACTCCGGATCCAAAGCCTCCGCCAAGGCTGTGTTGATGTTTCCGCACGCGCAACACATGTGGGAGGAGCGCCATGTGTAAACAATTCTCAAGCATGATCCTCACTTTAGACTACTTCATACTAGTATATGAGTAGTGTTGTAGAACGGGTCACAGGTGGACGCAATGGATTGAAGGACCTGGAAGGTTATCGCTGTCTACTCTATGAGGCGTCATCACCGTCAAATCGATCCATTATTTCATCTAATATCAGTGGATGCTCTGGCCCAGATTGCTCAAAGTGGCGCATGGGCTGAAAGAGTGCCGGCACTCCCTCAGGCTATCCACCAATCAATACAGCTGGACTCACAGAGGAGCGGGGCTGGAAACTCTAGAGTCATGAATAGCTATTCCCAATCGGCTGAAACTATAAGTTATAATTGAATCATTTGAGTCATATCACTAGGATTGATTCGGTACTGTGGTGCAGTGAATGCTGGTACGACAAACCCAAATTCACCGGGTAGAATAGTCCTCCGACACATCCAGTAATGTTGGAGATGACTCCAGCCATATCGACCGAATTGTGGGTGATACCTCGTGTGCCGTTGGCCTCTCTGTTGCTGATCGACTGGTCATTTCTGATGCCACAGATAGGTTTTGGGCAATTTCCCAGGCAATCACATAATTCGATTCAGCGTCTAGGAGGCTTAGCTGAGGATCGGGAAGGCTGCTTACTTTGTACCAGCTTCCATACGCGATCCGTCAACCATACCTTGGCTACGTCACTCTCTGGACGCTTGGGACGATACCCGCGAGAAACGGCGCTGTATATGATGTGCTCATTGGGAATTTCGGCGAACGGTCTCATTCCCGAGGCCAACTGAGCGCTCTGATATTAGCGGTGGGAGATTGTTGAGAAATAGACGAGGAATAACAAACCTCGAGAACGACTTGACCCATAGCATAACAATCAGTCTCCATATTTTTCATTGGTAACGAATCATTCTCCCATCCTTCAAATAGCTCGGGTGCCATGTACCTAAGCAATAGGGTGTTATCGTTACAAATAATCGATTCAGTAGACACAACCAACCTTTGTGATCCCATATCTCGCAGACTACTGGCTGTGACTTCTTCGTGTAGACGAGAAAGCCCAAAATCTCCCAGGCACGCCGTACCGTCATTCTGGACGAGAATATTGGCCTGCCCAAAGTGCGCCACGATGAGCTCGATGCCGCGGCGCGTCCGATACAGAGCATTGCTTACCGACTTGATATCACCATGTACGATGCGACTGGGGAGGCTATGGAGATACAGTAAACCTTGAGACGCATCATAGAGCTTTTTAAATAACTGTGTGAGCATTGGCCAGTAATTTTGAGCACGATGGCATACCAGTTTGTACCGATTCGCGGTGGGAGCAACTGAGGCGAGATAATGGATAATGTTTCCATTCGGAAGCCAAGGTGAAACCTTCACCTCTTCTGTGAGTATAATAACGAGCTAGCACTAAGCAGGATCGGGAACCTACCATCGATATGGATGTACCATGATCACAAATACCTTGAAACTCAAGAATGTTAGGGTGCCTCAACTCAGCCCAAATCCGAGCCTCTGCAAGGAATCGCTTAGCAAGAGAAAAATACAGCTGTCAGCATCCGCACTAACCCAAAACCAGCGCAGCATCAGATAATCTTGTACCTACCCGACGAAGCTGTTCTGGAGCCCCAAATGTCTTCAAGATCTTCAGAGCAACCTGTTGTTTGCCGAGTCTTTCTCCTCGATAGATGTCACAGAATCCACCTCCCATAATGGGCAGCTGGTCGATCCTTCGAATCTCCGCGCTGAGATCCACAAGCGGCGACCCCCGCTCTTCCATAACGGATGAAGGGATGTGATCATCAGAATCGCCGCGGTGTCGTCGAGCTGACTGATAGTGGGAGAGTTTTTCCACAACAGTATCCATAGTGAGTTGAGACTCATCATTGTCGCCAGGCGTGCATTCGCGCATTATATCCCAGACGCCCTGACGAATGTTGGGTAGTGCGTCCGGGAGCAATTCTTTAGGGGGCAATTTCGAACTCGCTTGGAGGGCACGGTCTGTGCGGACTCGCCATGGGCGACGTGAGCGTGTCCGTTTGTCCATCAATATCAACAACTACAGAAAATGATAGCTTGAGACCTTGAAATCATATCGATTGACAAGGCGTACCTCATGCATCAAAACCCCAAACGAATCAATATCGACGGACTTGGAGCTTTCTCGGTACACAAGGCTAGAGGGCAATTCCTCTATGTCAGACCAATCCAATCCAGACCTTGCGCCAGGCGTCAATAGAGGATCCTGGGAGCGATGACTGAACAAAAAGCCAGATACTACTGCTGTCCCTCGATCAGTGATTAATGTGCTTAGCTGTTCAGCAAGCAAGAATGTTAGCCCCCCATGGTAGCCAAGAAATTATGGAGGTCCCTGGACGCTTACAACGCCAATGTTCCCGTGAACCAAATTCCTTGAGTGGATGTATTGCAATCCTTGGGCAACATCGAAACACTGCACCAATATATTAGCATCATCTCTTCAGAACCATCGCGCGACACCTACAATTTGGAGACGATCGGTCTCTGGATTCTTAACAAGGTATTCGATCACATTGCCATTCTTCATGTGAGGTAATACAAGCCCTGGTGGGCGTGCTTCGCCAAAAGTTGCAATCCCGTACGCTGGCAGGACATTTGGATGAGCAAGCTGGGTGGCAATACGCGCCTCCCGCATTAATAGAGGCTTCCAGTGAAGCATTACTCGTCAGGAAAAAAAACTTCCACCAGTGGAGAGGGTCACATACTACATCGTCGTCGAAAAAGTTGCGAGGGATCTTAACGGCATACAAACTCCCTGCGGAGGAACCGGCGAGCCAAAAATCTGCTATAGAACCTGGAGAAAAAAAGGATTCATTCATATCAAGAAGATTATACAGCGGTGGTCAGTATACCTTGAACCAGTGGTGAGTCACCTAAGAGTCGAAGTTGGCCAGTCATGTCGACAATTGAGGTAGATCGCGAAATAGTGAGAGATCGGAAGGCTTTCTCCAGCTGTTCATCGGTGTCCGATTCTCGTGGAAGGCGATCCATTGACGACTATGGGTAGTTGTGCCTGAGAAAGAGATAAATTGTTTTCCAATGATAATAAAGACGAACAAGGACAAATCCGCGAAGGTCGTCAGATTCCTGCTGCGAAAGTGATTGAGTCTGGAGAATATTCGAGGGGTCACTTGCAACCCGGAGGAGCAGCTCATCAAGCTCTGTTAGGTCTAGTTGCTTTGCTTTGTTGAAATCTTGTTGCCATCGACTCAGGGTGTTGGAGGGGTGCAGCTAAAAGTTTGATAAGCTCAGGCTTCCAAGAACGTAACACATATACAGACTCGATTGAAAGAAGCAATATTGATGATGGAGTCGAAGAGTGTAATGAGAGCAGCAAGGATTGTCTGCTGTCGAGCGATGCGGCGTACTAGTACAGAGTTCAGATCACTCATCCCATCGGAGGATTGCAAGAATTCCCTAAAGACCCTGAGGCCAGCCACAAAACAAGTCAGCAATGAGGAGTATTGATGAGCCGACGCAAAAGTGTTAACCTCACGAGACCATCGACGAGGGTGATGGACTCGACATCCTCGCTAGACACAACGGCTTGAGTAGCCCGAAGACTGGTTTGCTTCGCGGTATTCTATACCATCGAGGCTTCTATGAGAGTGCCCGAGGCAGCAAACCACAGGTGCGACGAACTTTATGAACCGGAAGCGATGAGCATCTCTAGAAACCGTTAGGCTGAAACGGACCATGGCAGGAAACGGGTGGAAACGGCCCTCACCTGCCTGACTTCTGTTAATAATTCCTGTATCTCATCCATTAGGTGATAGGGGGGATCGGGAGTTGCTTTATTCCATCAGTCAACATGGGACTCGCAGTGGCAGTACCGAGGCTGGTTCTACTTATCACGGCCACCGAACTTGTTCGAGCCCCCATCGCATAACATTTTGTTCAACAGGATGAAAGAATTCCAGCCTGGCCTCGGACTTGACCCCCGACAATCTCCGATTCCGTGCGCTTCTGCTAAGACCTGCTCGACTTCCTGATAATGTCCGCACAGAAAACCCACGTCCTCATTGCTGGTGCTGGAGTTTTCGGAGCCTCAACCGCTCTTCACCTCCTGCGCGACCCTGAACAGAAATATTCGGTCACGGTCATAGATCGGGCATTGGTTCTACCTGCTCCCGATGCAGCTTCGACAGACCTCAACAAAATCGTCAGAAGCTCGTATGCAGACCCTTGGTATACGAGCTTTGCTCGCAAATCTATCCAGGCATGGAAGTCTGAGAGTATCTATCATGGCATATACCACGAGTACGTCTCTATCCCGGCACTCCAGTATGAATTTGAGCTCTAAAATATGCATCTGCTTAGGTCTGGGGTCCTCATGAGTACGCATGTGCCAGCAGGAGTCTCGTACTCAGACGCCTCCTACCAAAACGATGTTGCGATCGGATGCAGAGTGGAAAATCTGGAGAACCAATCCTCCTTCCACAAATACTTCCCTGGTGTCCCTTCGCTAGGTCCAAATATGGTGTCGGGATATATTAACCTCGATAATGGCTGGGCCTATGCCTCGGGAGGCGTGGCGGCAACACTGGCCGAGGTCAAGCGGCTGGGCGGCGTCGTTAAACCTGGATGCGACGTTGCTTCGGTAGTGTTTGAAGGCTTTGGGCGGGCCACGGGTGTAAGACTCGCCTCTGGGGAGATTCTTGATGCTGACACTATCGTCATTGCGACGGGATCGTGGACACCATCAAGATTTAGTGCGCTTGTCGACCAGAAGCTTCAAGCGACTGGGTACATTTCTCCTTGTCTCGATTCCTACTCATCGTCATTTCGTTAATCATATTTATATTCCAGACAATGTATCGCGACTATCCAACTCTCGCCCGAGCTGGCACAACGATACTCAAAGACACCCGTGGTTCTAGATTTTGGGACCGGGTTTTATATGTTCCCTGTAAGCCTCGCTTCGTTATTTTTCATTTGGGTTTTGGGGGCCTAGCTAAAGCTCGTGTACATCTGTAGCCAAATGAGGATGGCATAATGAAGATAGCTATTCATCATGTGGGTTATATCAACCCGAAACTAGCCGACAAATTAGGTGTTCAGAACCTCGTCTCTACTCCACGAACGGTTACTTCGCATGGGGCGGCGGGGAATGCTATCCCAAAGGAGATGCTAGTCAAGCTTCGACAAGGGTTGCGGGACATCTATCCCGAACTTGGAGATCTTCCAATCGCAGGCACCAGGTTATGCTGGTATTGCGATACTCCAAATACTGACTGGCTCATCGACTTCCATCCTGTTCATTCTAACCTCCTGTTCGCCACTGGAGGGTCTGGTCACGGTTACAAGGTACGATCTCGAACACTAGTACCTGCGAAATTGGGCTGTGACATGTGTCCTCTCCGTAGTTCCTACCCATGCTCGGAAGCCTTGTCAAGGACCGCCTCGAAGCCAAGCTCGATGGCCCAACTTCAGCACGTTTTGCCTTTGCTCGCTCCGTTGTAGAGTCTAAGGACCCATCGCGTCTTGCGACCGACCGCCCACTGCTGCTGAAAGAGGAGGATCTTGTGCTTGGAGAATAAAGAAAATGTGACTCTGATTCGGATATACTCTTAGGTTTCTTCTTCTTTTAAGACTTCATGTACATTTACATCGTGGTCAATCGCCTAGCCTACCCTGTCAAACCAAACCTCAGCTCTTTCTTTGACTGTCTCCCCTGAGAGCTCTGCAACGCCTCTTCCAGGTCCCCATATTCCACTCATGCCAAATCCTTCGACTCCAGCGTCGCTCAACGAGAATTCGATCGAGCCGCCTCGATCAAACATGGGATACACCACGTCTCGAACGTGATGGTCGCCGGTCCCGGAAGACTGAGCTGGAGTTGTTGTGACCTCAAAGGCCTCGATTTGGAATTTGGTAGCCGATTCGGTTGGGATGAGACGCATGTAGTTGAAAACCGAGGCTGCGATGACAACACCTATCACTGCAGGCTGTGGAGAAAGTGACACATCTGCACTGTCCACTTTGTGCCAGAAGCCGTCTGATCCTCCGCAGCGAGACGTTTGTTCGCCATGCGACGAGGGTGGTGCGCAGAGTTCGTATGTACCATATGCTCCATGATGGTATGTGCCAAGGTACGGGGCAATGAGAGACCTCCATTGTGCCGGGGAATATGGTGAAGTAGCCTGGGCTAAAGTCTGACTATCAACTTCGAGCTGTTTCTTGATGGCAGTGTGGAGCCTGGAGAGACACGGAACAATTAGTAATGCGAACCAATGGCGGCAATGCCCATCCGAACGTGAACTCACCTCAAGCTCCAGTCGACATGTGGAAGGCCCAGTGCCTTCTCGTATAGGTAGTACTTGATGATTTCCATTACAAATTGGCCATCATCCCAGTTAGTGAAGACCGCCACGCCCACTCCGTCCTGAGGGGCCCGAGAAATGACAGTAAGCCACCCTCGCCAACCCCCATTATGCTCAACGATCTAGACACAATATGGATTAGGTTCTGGAACAAGTCAGTGTTTGAGAACGAAGCCATACGTTGTGTCCTTGGTACGCGTATTGCCCTTGGCCGCCTCCATAAACTGCAACACTAAGCTCAGGAACGCTGGGGTCAGAAGCTTCAACAGTTGCACCCGAAGCGGCACGGAGGACGGCTTCTGCTGGAATTACAGAGTCTCCGGTGTCTGGGTTATGCCCGAGCAACAGCAGGGTTTGTAGCCATGCTGCCTGCATATCGGATTAGAACAGACATCGAGAAACTGAATCATGTGGATGAAATGAATAGCACAAAAGGCACGCACCACATCCTTAGCGCTCATTGTTACACCTCCGGCCCCAGCAATTATGTTCTCCCTCTCATCGTCAATGAAGAAGGACGCAGGCTCATACGTCGACTTCAGCACACCCATGCCGTCAGAGACGTTTCGACGAATCTGGACGAAGCCATCGGCAAGATGGCCACTGGTTCGTGCCCTCGTCGAATTCATGGTCGCTGAAGTGAAAGGCAATTTATCCATGATCTCGTCTTGTATGAACTGGATGAATGGACGCCCCGACACGCGCTCAACGATTTCCGCCATTGTCATATACATGACTAGGATTCCCATTCAGTAGGCATGAGAGATAGAAAGGATGGAAGAGAGGGGCCCACAGTTATTATATTGCCACCTAATAGCGAGATGTTGAGTAAAAGTGGCAAGAAACACTAGGAAAGGTGGTTCACCGACCCTTGACGGAATTCTTCAGAGGGACGAAGGTACCGAAGCTTTCTGACAGCTTGACCACTTGTTTCTCCCCGCAGCCATGCCATGTCGTGCCTTGGAAGACCGCTACGATGGCTCATAATGTCGATTAAGTCTGCATAGCGCTCAGCAATTTTGTCTTCAAGTTGCCAATCGTCCCCGAGGATATCAGCGATTTTCGTCGACCACTTGAGTGGCAAAGAGGAACCAGGGAGAGTGGAACCTCCCTCTACTAGTTTTCCTAGAGCAAGGGTCGTGAACAGCTTGGAGTTGGAGCCGATCGCAAATGTGGTCTGTGCAAACAGCGAAGGTTATGCACAATCATCATGGGATCATGGTTGCGCACTTCTCACCTCATCAGTGACAAGGTCTCCAGCCTCATTTTTGACGCCATATCCTTTGGTCTCGACATGCCAAGACCCATCGTCATCGTGACGTCTGACCACGGCAACAGAGAGGCCTTTCAAGCCCCAAATGGAGGTAAGATTTGCAAGCCACTCTTCGAAGCTGTCGTCGAGGAGAGCAGGGAAGTTGGTATTTGTGGATGAGGGATTGCCATCGTTCGCGCGCAATGGCCGGAGGGGAAGCTGAGCGGCCCAAACGTGAGCAAGACTCGAAAGTACTGGTAGTGCAATCAACGAGTATTGGTGCCTCTTCGCCCACATCTCCGACAGCGCAGAAGAGTCCGGTAGCCTGCCTCTGGTATTCGAGTAAGGTGAAGGGTCTACAAGCGCTTACTTGGGAGGATGAGTGGAATATGAGTCCCCACAGCGGCGCAGCCAACACCGACGATCCTCGGCATGCGCAATTTCGCATGGTCACAACTCTAACTCACAACCATCCTTTCCACTTTGTTCCGAACAGCTACCAAATTTTCGGGCACACCGCGAGACCTTGCAATTAGAAGAAAGAGGGAAAAAAATCAATCGCTATCATATAGGATGGAAGCAATATGGGCGAGAAATGGTGCAAGATGATGGCACCGCTATGCTTCACTCGCGGTGTGAGACCAGACTTTGCTAAATCTATCATCAGATGCATCGGGGTGAGGTAAATACTCCATGTATTTAGAAGCTTGTTGCGTTGCATCCTCCCCATACATCTCCACGCAAAGGGCGGCGCATGCGTCCAGTGCAGCAGCGCTCCCAGAAGCTGTCCACACATTCCCATCCCTCACCCAGCGACCTGGGGTCCACGTGATGGCATGCTCCTTCTGATAAGGGGAGATAGCAGAGTCAAAGAGTTGCTTGGATGTGGTAGCCTTGCGGCCGTTTAGAATCCCAGCTTCGGCAAGGAGCATACTGCCTGTCCCAATGCTCATGATGTGCTTGAGTGACGGAAATATCGAACGGATATAGGTAACGAGCTCCGACTGGAGTGGAAACGGTCCTGCAGTGGGTAATCCGGGGACAATGAGCACATCGAACGACTTCATGCTCCCTGACACTGATTCTGTTACGTTCAAGCGCTGCCCTCCGTTCAAAGCCCGGCTGGCCATCTCGACAGGTTCAGGTGATACACCAATGAACGAAACCGTTCCGACGATGGGAGGATTCGTTGTGACAAATTCCAGATAAGATACAGCAGCTGCAATGTCCAGGCCTATCACACCTTGGAACGCAAGAACCCCCCATTGCGTGACGATGGGGTTGTCTCGAGAAACAACCTCGCTATGAGTAGACGTCACATGACTTGAAGGTGGATATACAGCTGCGAAAGGATCCCATGATGGGTTGGTGTTTGGGATATACTCAAGTATATTAGTGATGTGAGAGGCGACCGAATCGCCGTATAGTGAAGCCACAAAGGCGTACGCCATATCTGTGCCTGCCTCAACACCTATAAGGAGGTTTTAAAGGGACGATGAGGCTAACACGGGTGCCAGGGTTTAACCGTATTATAACGCACCACTGGATGTCCAGACATTTCCATCAACAACCCAGCGAGCCTCTTTAATCCATTGTACTGCTGAGGACAAACTTTCCACCCATTCAAAAGCTCTTTTGTTTGATGTGGCTCGCTTGTTGTCCAATACACCTGATCGAGCCAGTATCGAACTACCCGTGCACACCGAAAGCAAATACTGCAAGTCAGGGTAGACTTTGCTAACATATTCTTGCCATCGACGATCAGCCAAGAGTGTACGCGTTCCGATCCCACCTGGAACGAGTAAAACGTCTAAGGGCGGGGCAGTGTCGATGGTGTACGATGGAACTAGTGCGAGACCTAGGAACGGTTCTTTCGGGAACCCGTATGGTCGGCCAGTGGATACAACAGATGTGGTATCGCTAATAAGAACAATCTCGACGTCCGGGAGCTGATTCAGGAAGGCAAGAGGCCCCATAAAATCCAAGGCGCATGAATTGTCATACAAGAGGATGCCATAAACTCGAGGAAGGGCTTGCATGGTCGCCAGATGGAAGGCCGGGCCAAATCGATCTGACCAAGCTACACGTGACCAAATCCGGAGGCTGAGGCCGTTTCCCCATGTATGGGGGTAGATGACAGGAAGAAACAGGAGGTGGGTATGCGTGGGCAGAGTATGGATCGCCATTGAGTGTGTGGAGGCATGATGGGTGAATCGGCGGAGAATTGAACTGCGCGGCAGAGATTGAGAACGAGGTCTGGGTTATTCGCGCTCGATTTCCATAGGTACTTTTTGAGCCAAGCCCAGAGCTAGGTCTTCAGCTGACCCCACTGAGTTTGAGGGAGCTCTATAGGTCTTATGATAATAGATTGGAGGTGCTTGGGCTGCGTCGTTTAGTCGAGATTTTTGGGAGGGCATTGAGTAGGTGCTATTTTCCGAGGCTGGGCCTCGGGCTCACGGTCGCCGCGCTGCTCTTGAATGAAATAAAAATTGCGTCGTGCTTTCTCGGTATTTGGTGCCCGTGAAATCCATTCGTGTATTTATAGGGACAAGTTCAAAGCCACTGAGAATATGAGAAAAAGGCATGGAATCTTAGCCAAACACCTTCAACGACCGAAAGAAACGATAATTGGCGGGTTTTTCCTCCGAGCAATGCGAACATTTTTCTTCCTTTGCGCGCTTGTGAGGCTTACAGAGAGTAGCGGGTGAAAACAGAGATAGACATCGGAGCGAAGAACCTAGACTCTTGTTGGACTGAGTCCAAACAGACCGAAGCATCGGTAATCGTGGTCAGTCTTATGTGGCGTGTTTCATATACAGACACTCCCTATTTTTGTGGGACTTTTGCTCCCCCACAATGCCAGACTTCAAATGCTATCAGTATATCCCGAGAGTGTCACAGTCAAGACTGAGCATCCTCAGCGTGTGCGATGTTACGTGGCCGGGGCGTGGGCCGTTCGGTCTGTGGTGTTCAGGGCGCAAGGTGCAGCTTCGAACAGCGGGCCAATTCTATAGGATCAAGAGAAATGATTCGGGGAACGATTCAAGATAGCGTGTACATTACAGTTCATGCGCGGCGAGACCACACTTTGCTAAATGTATCATCAGACGCATCAAGGCGGGGTAGATACTCCATATATTTGGACGCCTGTTGCATCGCATCCTCTCCATACATCTCAACACAGAGTGCAGCGCATGCGTCCAACGCGGACGCGCTTCCAGAAGCTGTCCACACATTTCCATCTTTCACCCAGCGACCTGAGGTCCACGTGATGGCGTGCTCCTTCTGATAAAGGGAAATAGCGGAATCAAAGAGCTGCTTGGATGTGGTGGCCTTGCGGTTGTTTAGAATCCCAGCTTCGGCTAGGAGCATACTGCCTGTCCCAATGCTCATGATGTGCTTGAGCGACGGGAATATTGCACGGATGCAGGCAACAAGCTCTGATTGAAGCGGGAAGGGTCCTGCAGTAGGTAACCCGGGGACGACGAGCACATCCAAGTGCTCCATATCATCTGACAAAGTGCGTGTTACGCTCAAGCGCTGCCCCCCGTTCAAGGCTCGGCTGGCCATCTTGACGGGTGCTGGAGATGGACCAATGAACGAAACCGTTCCTAGCATGGGAGTATCCACAGTGATCATTTCGGGGTAGCATGCAGCCGCTGCAATGTCTAGACCGATAGCCCCATCAAACGCAAGCACTCCCCAGCGCGTGACAGGGAGATTATCCCGAGAAACAACCTCTCCAGGAATCGATGTGGCATCAACAGAAGGATACTCAACCGCCGCGAAAGGGTCCCACGATGGATCGGTGTTTGGAGTGTACTCGAGAATGTTTGCGAGTTGGGAGGCGACTGAATCACCATACAGAGTAGCCACAAAGGCATGTGCCATATCTGTGCCCGCCTCAACACCTACGTTTGGACATGAAAATGAGATCATTGCCGAAAAGGTGTAACTAGACTGTCATGCAACGTACCACTGGAGGTCCAAATCTTTCCATCAACGACCCACCGAGCCTCCTTGATCCAGTGAACTGCGGACGACAAACTTTCCACCCATTCGAAGACCTCTTTGTTTGACGTGGCTCGCTTGCCATCCAGAAGACCCGAACGAGCCAATATTGAACTGCCGGTGCATACCGACAGTAAATACTGCAATTTGGGGTACACTTTGGTTACATATTCTTGCCATCGAGGGTCGGCTAAGACAGCACGCGCCATCGAGGGTCGGCTAAGACAGCACGCGTCCCAGGTCCACCTGGTATAAGCAAGACGTCCAAAGATGGGGCAGTGTCGATGGTGCACGATGGGAGCAGGGTGGGGCCTACAAACGGCTCTTTAGGGAACCCATATGACCGCCCAGTGGGGATAGGAGACATCTTGTCGCTAATGAGGACGATCTCGACATCAGGAAGTTGGTTCAGGAAGGCAAGAGGGCCCATAAAATCCAAGGCACACGCATTATCATACAAGAGGATGCCATATACTCGAGGAAGGGCTTGCATGGTGCCGGTATGGAAGCTCGAGTCGCTGAGTCAGATCGATCTGATCAGGTTACACGTGACTAAGGACTGGACGCTGCGGCCGTTTTTCACAGGTGTGTGCGAAGGTAAACAACAGAACGAGCTGAGAGGTTGATGCGTATTGACGTAGTACGGCCCATTATTGAAGGAAACTGGGAGTGTGGGTAAATTACTGGGAATATTCCGATGTGCGCAAGGGATCTGGGGGCTAGGTGAGGGCTATATGTGGGACTGTCTATTTCATGGATCATTGTAGCCCTTGTGATTAGACGTCTAGCAGAACCAAGCTGGCAAAGAACGGACCGTAATATTCATGGCAAGAGGTCGCGAGGGATGACTTGTACCCCTCACTTTCGGGCCCCACGGGTAGCTTCTGCTTCAGCTCTCTGAGCTTCTTTCATTTCTCGATATCGTCGAATAACCGTCTCGCGCTCGATCTCCATAGCCGCTTTCTGGGCCATACTCAGACCTAACGCCTCAGCAGACCCCGCCGCCTTCGAGGGGGCTTTCCGAGTTGCACGGGAAAGAATAGGAGGGGCCTGGGCTACATCGTTGAGTCTGGTTTTGGTAGGGAGAGATTCGAATTCCGTTTTCCGAGCACGGGGATCTCGACCCACAAGACTTTTGGCGGATGATGTGGGTTTCGAAGACCCACTAGGATCAGAATCGTCTTCGGTAATTGTAGATTTCTTCGATGAAATTGCGGTATTTTTTGAGTCTTTGACCGTTCTTCGGATGGTGGCAGAAGAGGATTTGACGGCGGCTCTGACGGAGGGGCGGAAGTCTGCCTCAATGCGCCTGAAAATTGTGGAGATGAATAAATGAGATTTCTTTCAACCTATTGTGGATGAGGGAACCACAAACTTGTTGAAATGACCCAGACTTTCCCCCGGCTACGAAGCAGAATCATCAGTCTTTTGAGGAATGACAGAGCTAACAATCCAAGCGTACCAGAATCTTGTTAGGGGCAGAAGAGTCTACTGTCTGCCCCTTCTTCCTCTTCTTGTTAGGTTTGGCGGACTGCGGCCCTCGATCCTCTGAAGTTGGGCCATTCCCATCCGCATCATCATCGCGCTGCTTTCGCTTGAGATGGAAATCCCGTCGCACTTTCTCGGCATTCAATATCCATAGGGCCCTCTTAGAAACATCCTTCTCAAGGCCGAGGTTCGTTGGAGCAAGGTCGGAACCACTGAGAAGACCAAAGCAAGCGATGTGAGATCTTCGGTGGACCTGTCAGATGCTGGGAGGAATTGGTGGCTAACACTTCTTTCTTTTGAGCACTTCGTACAGAGTTTTTTGCGCGTTTGTGAGGCATGTGACAAGCACCAGATACCAACAAAGTCGACAGGCAAAACAAGGTGGCTCTTGTCTGTTGAGGTCGAGACAAACAGACCACAACAACAGCTGTCTGTGACGATCATGATGGTCTTGCCACTTGTTCCGTATGCGGATGCTCAGGCTAATGCTACCAGAACTTCGTCTGATATCCCAGATATGTAATGACACTATATCCGTCATCTGATCATCCTGCCCCTTCCCTATGAGGCTACTGCCTCGTGTTTCGGCTTAGGATCTCGCCCGTTATTCGTCATGTTTGAAGCAAGGTTTATAATAAATTCCCACCATTCCCGGGTAGCTTGTTATCTTCTTGTCGAAAATGCTCCACAATATCAAATATTTAGGTGTCCTTGGCGTATTTGTGCCACCTGCGTCATACCTCATTCTCAGCATTTGCTCCATCGATACCAGAAACAACATGTCCGGGAACGTTATAACCCCCCTGTACCACTCGACAACTCTACCCAAACCTTCGAACCCTCCTCAGTACCACGATGCGTTCTTCACTACTCTCTCCACTCGTTTTAGCGATACTTTGCATGAGGATTGCGCAATGTCGTCCACAACGTGCCTCTCATTCCACAACAAAGCGTGCCACTTACGATTCGTCACACAAAGCTGGACTATCATGGACTGATACCAGCGTTGATGTGAGTCAATTTTTGGACAAAGCCAGCTGGTGAGCACTTGCTGTTTCGGGGTCAAGCCATTTTCTTGTCTGAGACAGTTTTGGTTGATTTTTAGGTACTATAATTGGAGCCCTACTCCAGCGTACCCAGTCTCCGCGATGGATGGGCTCGAGTACGTGCCAATGTTCTGGGGAAACAAGTCTATAGCAGACTTTGGGGGAGTTGGCCAACTAATATCTGCTGGAGGCGTCGATGCGGTTCTAGGAATGAACGAGTAGGTTACAACCCGTAGTCTGGCACTTAACACCCCAAACTTACATCTACCTGCTTACAGACCTACAACTGCGGGCCAATCCGAGTTATCACCAGCAGAGGCTGCCCAACTCTGGATGCAATATCTAGAGCCATTGAAACAAGCAAACTCTTCCATTCGTCTGGGATCTCCCGCGATGGCTAACGGTGCGGCAGGTATACCCTGGATGCAGCAATTCCTAGGGAATTGTTCATCTTGTTCGGTGGACTTTACGGTCGTTCGTGCGTAGCTGAAACCCCCACCCTTTCTTGATTGGCCATACCTGATACTAATGTTGTCATGTTAAACGACCTCCCAGACTACTACTATATCAATTCCTCGGATTTTATCAGCTATCTGGTGTGTCCATTTTTCCATGGGAAAGCCTTTGCCAAACTCATCGTCACATCACTTGCCAGAACGGATATCATGACGCCTTTCAGAAGCCTATTTGGGTTACGGAGTGGGCCTGTGTCAACTATGTACGCAGTCTTCAGCGTCTTGTACGATCCCGCTAACTTACATCCCCAGGCCAATCCTTCAGCACCTTGTGCTGACTCGTACATCCCCCAGTTCATGAACGAGACACAGTCTTTCATGGACTCCACCGACTGGGTAGAGCGGTATGCATGGTTCGGAGCGTTTAGGACAATGCCTGGTGGCCTTAGTTCGGTGAGCAATCATCCTAGCTGTGTAAATGCTCGCAAAGGCTAAACTCAATGCTGATCCTCTGCTCTAGGCCTTACAGCTGTACGACTCAAATGGCAAGATTACGGCCTTGGGAAAGCAATACATCGGCTTGGGTTCATCCACTAGCTCTGGTGGCGGTGGCGGTGGTGGCGTGAATACTGGGTCGAGCCTCCCAGCCCTCAGCTTGGGAAGTCTGCAGACATCGGTGCTCACAATTCTCTCTCTGTTTGCTACACTCCTTGCTTTCATTTAAGATTTTCTGCGAAACCTTCCACTTGATACCCGCCACGGACATGGTTTTCTCTCCATGCTGCTGTGCAACTACAGATTGCTACTCATGTGTACGACACGATTAACAAACAATGATTTCAATGATGGACTAACTACAAATACAATTGATATTTCTACTGATACGAGAGCGAGTGGGCCAATTAGCGCGAAAGGACATTATTGGCTATGTTCGAGCGCACTCACTATTTGCAAAGCACAAAGCTACCCGTTTGGGCGAGAAATGACAGTAGTAAGACAATGCATGTAAAATTATGAATGAACGCGGCCTAGAGGTCCTTGCATCTCCTCTCGCTCGGATCGGTCGATAATATGACCGTCATCAGGCTCAGAGGACGATTTAGCTTGAGGGCCATCACTGTGTCAGAATAGAGCCGGGCCAGACAGGAATGACAAGTGGGGAAAAGGAGCACGGCAGATAAACGCTCTAGTCTTGGATCGGTGGACGACAGACGCAGAGAAATGGAAATGACGCTTAGGCAGAAGACTTACACAGAAGTCCCAGCACGTTTCGTCTCCTTGACGTGCTCTTCAGTGCCATCGTGCTTCTTCTTGATGAACTCAATGGTTTGCTCAACATCAATTTGACCCGCATGTTGATCCGCCTAAATCCAATCGCGGGAGGATTCGGAGAGAGTCGGGTGAGGAATGGGTCATGGGACGAACGGACAAGCCCGAGGGCGACGAGGTGGACAGACCTTGACGTTGGCCTCGCTGACGGACGCGAGGACTTCGTTCCAGCCGGGAGCATGTTCATGAACGCTGTCTTTGGCTTGTTTTCCGTGCTTCATGGCCTTTTGAATTTCCTGTCAGGATGGACGGGTAGTGAATTTCATAACCTCCTTAGAAGAAGGAAGAGAGGATTGGCGCACTTCAGGATTGTTGTCATGCATATTGCTAGTAAAAACGACGGGTAAGCCATGAACCATTTGACAGATGACTGAGACAAAAAAAATTCAGCGTACCTGCCCGCAGACATGTATCGCACTGGAGCTACGCTGGTGGCTCGAACGGTAGTCCGACCGAAGATCGTCTTAGTGATAGTTTGACGCATCATATTGGAGAGATTTTAGAGATATAAGGGATTGCCAATGTGGTAGAGGTGATAGTGGTGGGTGCAAAGACACGACTCCCTGCAGCAGTGACATCATTTTGAGCTGCGATTCGCCCCCAATATGAAAACACAGACAAACAACTCGGTTGCCTGTGAATTACTGTGAACAATTGATTGGTAGATGTGGTATGTGAACAACAACAAATGGAGCAAATCTGATTCGTCCGAGATGAATATAAGCAAACAGGTGCGAAGATGTATAGCAATGCCATGGATGCATGAGAGGGTGTGGCGAGGAGACGTCCTCGCCAAGCACACTTTTGAATAGCCAAGAGGAGTGATAAAAAGCATGAGATAGGACCCATCAAGTAGAAGCAAAATCGAAAACAAGCTGTCATGAGAGCAGGGGTGGTTCTTGGATATGAGTCAGCACAGTTGTGGAAGAAAAGTCGATGGGAATTGTGGCTCACTGCAGTGCATTTTGAAGCAGTAGGAAGCTGGGTTCAGACGAAGGGGCAACTTACATGGGCCACGAGTGTCGTCTCGTAAGTGGCAATGGTTCTGAAGCATTGAGCATGACCGAGTGTACCTGAACACCGACACTGCGATACTCAATACTTCTGTGTCCAGCAGTGGCAGCGGCGCCGGATGAATCGCCGCTATTGTCTTCGGCAGAGTCATCGAGCAGCAAGAACGACTCGCCTTCATGGGGAGGTTCAGAGCCTTTGCGTGATCCGTGCGGGGAATCGGAGTGCTCGGGTACCGCGCCCTCGTCGCCAGAGCCAGATGGTGGTGTGAGCCCAACTGTAGGCACTCGGATGCTGAATTCGCGCGGGGGGGACGGGGTGCGTGTAGCAGCCACAGCGTCGTGCTCACGTGGAGCTTCAACATCCGCCGAGAGAAAGAGCCGGGCATCTTCCCCAGCTTCAGCTATGCGCGCATGCGAGCCAAGGGCCATGCTCGAGCCCAGCACACTTCTAAGGCTAGGCGCGTATTCATCGGACGTCATCTCAATGGAGCGCGCCATGCCACTGTATCCGTCATCAAGAACACCAAGGACATCATGACCTCCTTCAGAGGCAGAATCTTCATAATCACGGAGGAGCGCATGCGCATAAGTAGGCGTCCAAACCTCTCGAAGGGCTTCCTCTGTGGTCGTGAGACCTTCACCATAAGATACAGAGCCATATGTGTACCCGCCTGTTGGAGACGCAGCAGCGACTGGGGGAGGGGAGTGGCTACGAGAGCGCAAACCTCGCTCGTCAATGCTGAACCCAACGTGCTCCGGCTCAGGGTCCGGTAGAACTTCGACAAGCTCCTCAAGAGCATCGTATTCTTCGAACACCGGGAGAGGGGCAGCTGGAACTGGAACAGCTGATGGGATAAATCCTGGAGGCGGTAGAATGTCTGCGGCAGTAAAAGGCGCGAACACAGCGGGAGCTAAAGACGCGGCAACAGGTATGACCTCAGTGGCCGTCGGAACAACCAACTCGCCTCCGTCAGAGAGAGCGGTGACCAGACGCCCTACGGGCTCAACCGCAGGCTCAACGACCCCGTCGACAGGTTGCACCTCACCGGGCTCGGGAACCAACATGTCTGAGCGTTCCAGCTCTTCAGAGTCGACATCCGAGTCTGGGCGGTCATACCACTCAGTTGAGTCGGGAATCCATAGCTTAGATGGCCACATTTGCGCGTCCTTCAGACGGCGGACGTGCTCAGGCATATGGAGTGTAATATTGAACAGCTCGCGCCAGTCAACGCTCATGACAAGTTGGTCATGGGCGCGGTCAACGACAAGTGTGGAGAGCTGTAGATGGCGGAAATATTTGACGCCAACACGTACAATGACTTGCACAGGGTCATTGAGTTTCATTTGAATTACGTCGCGTTCGGCGTCGACGGCTGGTAGAAAGTCCGCCATTGGCTGGGAGACTGCTGATGGTCCCACGCGGGGCTGAGGAAGGTCGGGCATACGTGTTGAGAGGAAAGCAAGCCGTCGTCCGCGATGGTCGTAGCTGGAGCCTCCAAATGGAGCAAATCCACCAACAGAGGCAGGCGGATTGGGAGACGCGCCGAAAGCGGTTTCAGGAATTGGTGTTCGTTCACCGCCAGGCGTCGATGGAGTCACACAGTCACGGTTGGCGCCGACGAAAATCCAACTGTCCTCGGCACGGATGAAGATGGATGTTATTGGCAGGTACTTCCGCGGCGCGAGGTAGCGCATGATATAAGAGTTGAAGTTCTTGCAACAGCGACGCAGGGGCCAAACCTCCCAGGGATCCATTTGGTCAAGTATGCTGGTGAGAGTCTCGTTCGGTAGCCGCTGGCGCTGAGGGAGGAGCAGGGACGACATCTGAGAGTAAGGCCTACAGAGAATCTGCCTTCAGAGGAGCACGCGGGGCTGCATAAGGGATGTGAGCATACGACCAGCGACTGTAAAACGCGCGACAGAGGTATGGCTGCGGGTGAGATGGAGGGAAGTGGAAGGAAACTGCGAGATGTAATAGGAAACGCGTGACTTGGGAACGTCAACAAGACCCAACACCTATCTATCAAGCCACCAAAAAACCTGGCGATTCAGGGTCCCCGAGCCTCATCTCGCACACAAACACACACCTCGATCGAGTCATGCTGCCCCCAGTGATCAACATCCCCAAATGGCTGGAGGAGTATTCTCATCTTCTCAAGCCACCCGTCGGGAATTTCTTGCTGTACTCCAAGGGCAACCTGATTGTTATGGCAGTCGGTGGGCCGAATGAGCGATCGGACTATCATATCAATGAAACCCAAGTACGGTCTGCTCATCATCTCAAGCTTTCCCTTGTGTGCTCACGAGTCATATAACTGACTCGATTTGCTCAGGAATGGTTCTACCAGTACAAAGGTGACATGTTGCTACGGGTGGTAGATGGGACCGAATTCCGTGATATCCCAATCAAAGAAGGGGAAATGTTCCTGTTGCCACGTGAGATACATCTGACTCGGTTGACAGTCGCCATTTCGATTCTGAAATTACCCTCATTTATGAAACTTTCTGACGCACACAAATGGATGACTCATCATGAACACGCAACGATCGCTGTCTTATATGAACTAGCCAACACCCCTCACAACCCAGTGCGCTTCGCAGATACGGTTGGAATAGTCATCGAGTGTGAAAGACCACCAGCCTCCCTAGGTATGGTCCTCGTTGCTCCAATCACATGGCGTAATGTGCTCACTCTGCGATAGATCGATTGCGCTGGTACTGCAGGGAGCCAGTCCACACCGACCCCGTCATCATTCGGGAGGAAGTTTTCCATTGCACAGACCTGGGCACTCAGCTTAAACCCTTGATCAATAACTGAATTCAGAATGAGTCTATCCGCAAGTGTCCTCAGTGTGGGACCACCGCGAAGCCAATGTAATTACGGTAAATACTAAGCACAAATGCTTAGGTTTAATTGGTAATACTAGACGTTATCACCAGCATTTGGCCGCATCAAGACTGAAATGTCGAGGCCTCAGGGGTCGAGATGTGGCGAGACGGCGTGACGCCAGGTACGTGACAGAACGTGTTCAGGATTCACGAGTGGGCCGAACAACCACCACGAGCGGTGAAGCTCTGTGCATCCAACTCAACGCCGATTTCCAGCTAAACGACTGTCCAATATGCTCTACCCCCCTGATTCCCTTCACCCGTTACTCTCACACTCCTCGCTGCTCGTTAGGACCGCGGACGATGCTACGGCTGTTTTGTTCCTCGTCGAATGTGGTTTACTCCATACTTGGCCGCGACCACTTAGCCAGGAAGAAGCTGAGGAACTTGGCCATGGCGCAGTTCTGGTGTGGCGGGACGATCTCAGCACCTCGGACCTGTTGCGGTCTTCTGTAAGTCCTACTCATAATTTCGGAAATCGTCGTAACTAGCGGCTCAAACGCTACTGGGTGCAGTATCTGGCCGATGGAAGAGAGTGGGACGAGCCTATAATCAGATACGTGAGTGTCTATCTAAGTCACCAAGCTAAATAGTTCTGAGGCGTGAACGACATGGCCAGGGCCTGTTAACATTTCGACACCAGGGGGATGGTTCCAGGCTGTGGAAATTCCTTTTCACAGCTCAAAGGAACACCACATTCAATCGCTACAAGTACTGGCATATGAGTGAGTTTCCACCAATATCACCTTTTACGGACATCACATCATGATTTGATTCCTGCTAGTTGCTTACTTCGACAGTTGGAAATATGCCCGTAAGCTGCAAACCGTCTCCGAGAGCGACCAGTACACCGCGTGCCTTGCCCATATGCCTTCGTCGTACTTCGTTCCTGAGCACCATGATATCGACAAAATCAAGCAGCTTCGCCCAATAGTGGGGAGCGAGATTCGCGCGCTACTCCCGCGCCCTGTGAATGTTCCCGATTTTGGTTAGTATCCCTCCTCTACATGATTTCTCTTCACACTTACTTTAAAATTCCCCTCGTACCGTAGGCGTGGCTCCAAGAGATGATGTCGTCCTTCAGCGACCTTTGGCGCGCACAGAAGTAAACCAAAGTGTCCAAGAAGCCGACGTTCCTCAAGACCCTGACATGTACGCTCGCCGACGAAAGGGCCTCATGACTGATTCAGCCTGGGCCGCGCACGGTGTAGAGGTGGTTGTCGTCGACGAAGGGCCGGAGCCCCTACTCGCTGACCGAGTGGAATACCCGAGTAACATATCTCCCGGAGCTGACGGGAGATTTGCCCAAAACTTCATTTCTGTACCGCCTGAAATGTTCCTGGACTGGTTCCTCCTTAAACCAACTGCTTTCGACATAAAGATTGTAGCCGAAGAGCTCATGGACGACCCACCATTCCAGGCGCTGACGACACGGACTAGAAATAGGGCAGCTTCATCAGATGGCTTTGTTTCTTTGCTTCGAGTGATATCTGGGGTAGCATGTGAAAAACTCAACCCCGATGATTCTCATCTCAAATTTGACTTTAGGCCCTTGTCTTTCTACAAAGATGACAATGGGCCGAAGATATTTTCGATATGTCCAGGGGACTCGGCGGTACAAAGTGAGACCGAACATGCTTACGGGTTGCTTCAGATCATAGAAGGGGCTACCCTTCAGGCCTCTTTACAGAACAACACATCCTCATACACGCCCGCACTTTCCAGTTTGATTGGCCCTCTTCGGGAGCACTCAATTCGGCTACTATCTTCCTGTCCTGCTCGGCGACACGTTTATCATATCACGTATGTCCCGAAACAACAGATTTTATATTTCTCTTTCTTTGACCGAGGCGGTGGAGTGCTTGGCGGGCCAATCGACTTGGAAGATAACGGCCAAATAGAACTCCTGACTACATCGCTCCTCTGCTTGTTTTCGAGCAACGTGACGGGCTGGGGACTGCATGAATCTTTGGATTGGCAGGGTCGCGGGGGATCACCATTTGACATGACTAAATTGTCAGACCAGGCATCAAATTTGGAGCTCCGCCTATTTCCCTGGGTGTTCAGACTACAATCACCGATCGGTCCCCACTCATCACCACTGAGAGACACTAGCGACATGTTTGCTACGACCCGATACCTTGCACAAAAGATCCTTGGTCCCCCGCTCAGCCGAAATCACCCTGAGCTTTCTGAGGCCGTGCTTTCATTCCGGTGGGGGCCTGATCTGGATGGTGAGGACGATAGTGAGGACAAATGGCATGCAGAGGCCGAGCGACGGGGCGTGAAGGGGGTAGCCAAGATCATTGGGAGCTATACGTTACCTGCCAGCGCGTTCCCGGGGTGGAGCAGAACGAGCACGAGGGAGGTGGCAGCATCAATGCTCTGCGTCTCCGTAATGGAGCCATTCATCTCGTTAGATGACGTTGATGACCCAGAAGTGTATCGCAAGGCATTTATCTCACTCGTTGAAAGTAAGCTCTCCCCTCGATAACTCCATGCCCATGTGGATGAAAGCCTGACTGGTTCATAGTCCATCATAACCTGTATGAGGCGGGAATCATTCATCGCAACATCACACCAAATACTCTCATGGTATCTCATAAAGACAACTATCAAGGATTGCTTCTTGGCCTTGATAACGCGGCGTTAATTCGGGACCATCATTCCGGCCCTGAGGCTGAATCGTCTTACGATCCGGCATTCGCTGCCATCGGAGTGCTGCAGGCAGCCGAAGAACAAGCTCCCCACAGAACCGAATACCAATTTGAGCTGGAGTCTTTCTTTTATGCGTTCGTGTCCTCGATCTGCGGACATGCTTTAGATTTGGAGCAATACCTGCAGAGTGTCGAGGGCAAACGAGGGTTGCTGAAAGAATTATCCAGTCTCGACCTTGCGGATTACTCGGAAAATGGACCAAGAAGGGCTCGGAACCGGAAGCTTTTGCGACGAGCTAAGAAGCTGGCGAATTTGTTCTATGAGGCTGACACACTTGGGACGAAGAAAGCCTCAGGAAGCATAACTTATCAAACATTTATGGATCTTCTGCGATAAATTATACCACTGTCTTGTGTTCTAGCATATTGTCGTTTAATTACGCGATATTTTGCTTTTGGGAACACACCTTTCTGAAATGACACCATGGGAGGGCGGTGGTGGCGCTTACTGTCGATTAGGCTTGTTGACACTTGTTGTCTCAGCTTTGAACTGACTCGTGCCCAATTGTCGCGTTTAGCGACGTCGTGAGCCATGTTCTCTCAATGGGGCCAAAACGGCGGTAACCCGCAGCAACCTCAGCAACAGCAAAGCGGCTTCGGAGGTCTGTATTCGTTAATCCTGGACTTGTGCCGAAAACTTGCCACCCGGTCCTCTCTTAACCTCTTACCTACCTCCAGCGTTCGGACAACAGACTCAACAGCAACCGACTGGTGCCTTCGGTCAGCCACAACAGCAGCAACCTTCTACAGGCTTTGGTACGCGTATTATCCTCTATATCGCGCTTTTCCTCCCGACGTGCTTACCCCCCTCCCCGCGCGCTTTCAGGTGCCGCTCCCTCGACCGGGTTTGCTACTTCTGCGTCTGCGTTTGGTCGCCCTGCCGGGGCTTTTGGCGCATCGACCGCCTTCGGATCCACTACGCCAGCCCAGCCATCCACAGGCTTCGGCTCCTTTGGCCAAGCCCAGCCTGCCGCTACCCCATCGGCGTTTAGTGCTGCCCCTGCCGCTGGCGCGTTTGGCGCTCGCCCTGCGTCTACTACGTTCGGCCAAGCCCAGCCTGCCGGCGGCTTCGGAGCCGCTGCAAACCCTCAACGTATGTGGATCCTGTTGTCTCTTTGTCCCCCAAGTATGTGTAACTGATGACTATTTCTTCCAGCTCCTGCAACGGGTACTGCATCACCCCCCTACGTTGCCACTCAAGAACGTGATACCGCGGGTGCTACTCCAGTGACCCAGCACTTCCAGACCATCAGTGCGATGCCTGCTTATCGAAACTACTCGCTTGAGGTATGGATTGGTCCCTTCCGTGCCTTTTACCTTTACAGATGACTCATCGCTGTGCTTACAGGAACTTCGTGTCCAAGACTATGCCCAGGGCCGCAAAAACGCCAATCAAATGGGTACAACTCCTGCTACTGGAGGCTTTGGCGCCTCGACCTCTGGTAGCACAGGTTTTGGAGCTTTTGGCCAACAGCAGCCTCAGCAGCAGCAGCAACAACAGCAACAACCAGCTGCTAGTGGGACTGGTTTCGGCTCATTTGGCCAACCTAGTGGAGCCGGTGCATTTGGTCAGCCAGCCCAGCCCAGCGGGTTTGGTCAAACGCCCAGCGCGTTCGGACAGCCCCAACAACAGCAACCGACAACCAGCGCGTTTGGTCAACCTGCTCAACCTAGTGCCTTTGGTGCTCCCCAGCCAAGTGCCTTTGGGGCTCCCGCTGCGCCTTCTGCCTTTGGTCAACCTCAGCAACAGCAACAGCAAACAAGCGCTTTCGGGTCAGGTAGCAGCGCCTTTGGACAACCCAAACCAGCTGGTTCGACCTTTGGCGCATTTGGTAGCACTCCTTCCGGGACTGGCTTTGGTGCTTTCGGTCAGACCAGTCAGCAGCAGCAGCAGCCTCAACAACAGCAACAACAACCAAGTGCATTCGGCCAACCCGCCGCTTCGACCTCAAGTCTCTTCCCAAGTGCTGGTATGTACAATAATCACATTACTTTCTTTCCTGTCGTTTGCTCACTACGTTCGCAGGTGCGGCTGCAGGCGGCACTCAAGCTGCTCCAAGTGCTTTTGGCACGTTTGGCCAGCCTGCCCAGCCGAGTGCTAGTGCTTTTGGTCAGCCTGCTCAGGCTCCTAGCGCTTTTGGCCAACCAGCTCAGCCTGCCACTGGAGGTTTCGGTGCCTTCGGACAACCTCAGCAGCAACAGCAGCAACAGCAACAACAACAACAACAGCAGCCGCAGCAGCCATCGTCTGTCTTCGGCGCCTTTGGCCAGCCTAAGCCTCCACAAACTCTTGGAGCATTTGGTCAGCCACAGCAACCCACTCAGCCTCAGCAATCTACCCCATCTGCATTTGGCTCACTTGCACCTCCAGCCGCCAATCCAGGCGCGCCAGCCACTGGCACGGGAAGCTTGTTTGGTGCATTTGGGCAGCAGTCTCAGCAACAAACTGCACAACCTGCAGCTGGTGCGACAGGCGGTAGTCTATTCGGCGGGGGTGCGTTTGGTAGCGCTCTTGGTAAGCCTGCTGGAACTACTCAAGGCGCGTTTGGTGCCTTTGGACAGCCAGCTACTACTCCCGGCCTCCAAACCCAGCCTCAAACCAGCGCGTCGCCTTTCGGAGCTTTTGGTCAATCAACCGCTCAACAGCAGCCTGCCCAACAGCAACCTCAACCTGCAGCGGGAGGAGGTTTGTTTAGTGGTGGCAGTCTCTTTGGAGCTCCTAAACCCCCAACCCTTGGTACCTCCACTGCTGGTGGCTTAACTGGTGGCTTCGGCGCGTCAACTGCTTTCGCTGCCCGCCCCACAAGTTTGTTTGGACAATCGGCTCAGCAATCTCCTGGGGCCGCCGCTTCGATTGATGGGAATAATATCTACGGTTCCAACTCTCTTATCAGCCAAGCTTTGAACGATAGCTCTATCCTCCACATCAAGGACGCCGATAAGCGTCGAGGTGGCAGTCCTGCGCCTGCATTCTCTTACACCATGCGTCACCTGCCCCAGGCGAGTCCAACGATCAGCCGACTTCGTGGTTTTTCCAACCCACCTCAGGACCTCTCTGGTTCCTCTATGTTCCGTGCCTCAAGCGTTGGTCCCGGCGAGTCCTCGAATGCCTTCGCCCCCCGCCCAGCGTTTGGTGGCTCACTCAGCGAATCTCTCGCGTCTTCTATCAATCGTCAGGGCTCCCCCGGTATCAGCTCCGATGCTTTCCGCCCTCGTACGAGCGTGAAGAAGCTTACCATGCCCCTCAAGCTCGACGCCGATAGCATCAAGGACTCCAGCCGAGCGACCTCTGTTCCCCCTGCGACCTCTGGTGGCCCATCAGGCTCAGGAGCAAAGGTCCATTGGAATGCTGCTGCTCAGCAAGCTCTTAACGATTCACGCTCCACCGGCTTGTTTGGTGCGTCGACAAGTGGTCGACGTGAGTCCACGCCCACTCCATCCCGCCCAGCTGCAGCTCCCTCGAGCAATCCCCCCTCGGCTCTTAGTACCTCGCCCTCCAAGCGCAAGGAGGGTGACTACTGGACTCGCCCCTCTATTGCCGAGCTCAAACAGCGCTCTTTCACGGACCTGTCTCACTTGGAGAACTTCACTGTCGGCCGCGTTGGTGTTGGTGAAATCACCTTCCTCAAACCTGTCGATCTTACTTCACTCAACGCCATTGCTGATATCCCCGGTGGTGTCATTGAGTTCACTGACCGGTCGTGTGTCGTCTACGTGGACGAAACGCTCAAGCCTCCCCCTGGAGAAGGTCTCAACGTTCCAGCCCGTATCACTCTCGAAAAGTGCTGGGCGACCGACCGTGCCACTCGCGAGTTCATCAAAGATCCCGATCACCCTCGCCACAAAAAACACATGCGCATTATCCAAAACAAGGAGAACACTACATTTATCTCATTCGACATTGAGACGGGTATCTGGGTGTTCGAGGTCCCACATTTTACCCGTTACGGATTGGATGACTCTGACGACGAAGATGAAGAAGATAATGAAAGTCACGAGGAAGCATCTTTCGAACTTCCACCCCCACGTAGCGCCCCTGCCACTGCCAATAAAACGATCGCGGCCCCTCCGTCCCGCACTCCCAGCCCCGAGCAAGAAGAAGATGCCGAGGAGAATGATATTGATACCAGTCGATCTGATGCTCTCGAAGTAGAAGAAGAGATGGATACTCCTGTCGGGGATGTCTCTATGGGCCCTTTCACCTCACGTATTGAACTCGACCCTCGTCGTGTCAATGTCATGCAAGCATCTTTATTCGCCAATGCTGATGCCGATGAAAGCGTGGAGGAACCCGTGCTACCAAAGTCTGCTTTTGGAGCGAGCGGGATAACCACTGGCCCCTTACGCCAAGACGTCAGCATGGAGGAGGCAGCGGCATTGACTGGGGTGAGCTCATCTTTGTACCTAGCTTAGTTGAATCTCGGACGCAATGAAATTCATCTGTTTTCTCTCTTGATCTTCTGTGCGATCAATTTTACCATTTAGAAGCCCCCTGTGCCGACCCACATTAGTTTATTCGATTTGAGAGACCCCGCCCCTCAACGCATCGAGACCAAGTATGCTGAGATTGTGGTTCCTGCCGCCAGATCTATAACCCAACGTCAGGAAGGCTCTGCTGTGGATGCTGGACTTGCTCTTGGTCGGTCATTCCGTGTTGGCTGGGGCCCAGGAGGAACCCTTGTACACCTGGGGAGCCTCTGTGGTCCTCAGACAAACTTGTAAGCACAATTCGTCATTATGTCATTTAATATCTCACTACAGCTTCGTTTCCGTAGCACCCCACCAGCTCATTCTCCAATCGTGAAGATCGCTCGCCCAGTCGTTGTTGCGTCAGTGCAGGTAGGGGATTGATCTAGTGAGACATTTGCATTGTTTCTGACTGAAGACTTTTAGGAGGATGATGAACGGGATCACACACTGCGAATACTACAACATCAAGAGCAAAACACGGACATCGTTGTAGAAGAGGGGGTTGCTCCATTCGCGGTACCCGGCGTCGACCTTCGTTTCCGTGACTTTGCCAGGTTATTCGGACCAGACGACCAATCTCACGAAGCCAACGTGTGGCGTCTCTCATCCGCCTTATTTGACGAGATTGATCTCAAACTAAAAGTCGAACTCCCTGAAGATGCGAAACGTCAGATCATGACCTTGCGCCGCAAACGTGCGGTGTCGGACTGGCTTCAGCAAAGCGTATCACCATCTGTTGAAGAGAGCCTGCGCTCAACAACTGGATCAAAAGGGGCTGCGAAAGTCTTTCAGATGCTGACTGGGTATCAAGTCGAAAAGGCGACCGATTCGGCACTCACCAATGGCGACATCAATCTCGCGACACTCATCGCACAGATCGGAGGAGACAAAGAGTTCCGCGAGGATGTCGAAGAGCAACTAGCGAAGTGGCAAGAGCAAGTTGTCGATGCTCATATCGACGAGTCGTACAGGAGGGTTTACGCGCTTGTTGCTGGCGTAGTCGGCATTGTTCCTGCTTCCAAGAGCAAGGACCCAGTCGAGAAAGCCCGTGATGTTCTCGTTGCTCAGTCACTCGACTGGAAGCGCTGTTTTGGGTTACACCTGTGGTATGCGACCTCAATGGACACTAGTCCGCATGACGCGTTGCTGTCGTACGAAGGGGCATTCCCTCAAAAAGCTGCCCCACCTCTTCCTTGGTATCAAGAGTCCTCTCGGTACACAGGGAAAAAGTGGGCGATCCCACGACAACCAACACAGTATGATGCTTTATATGAGTTGATCAAACTTGATGGCGAACCCTCAGTACCTCTGGAGAATGCCCTTGCTCCTCGAGGCTATTCAGCGAGTCCCTTGGATCACCGAATGCCATGGCACGTCGCTGTCGTCCTCACTAGCTGCCTGAAAATTCGCGAGTTCGGCGATCGTAAGGAAATTAATCTCAAAGCGAGTCAGCTCACCATTTCTTTTGCTGCCCAGCTTGAGCAGCAAGGACTGTGGCAACAGGCTATTTTCGTTTTGCTTCATCTTGAGAGTGCCTCAGAGTATGTACCAGTTTGTCTGCTTAAGAACGGCAAATTACTCACCTGCACAACTGATAATCTTGATAGTCGAATCCCCTCTGTCAAGTCTGTGCTGGGTCGCAACGTGTACAAGCTGGACGCCGAGCTAGAAACTCTGCTCACGGAGACGCTTCACATCCCAGTAGCATGGATTGCCGAAGCCAAGGTATGGCAGATGATGCTGATGGTGACTCTCACGTCCTAACGCCATCCAATTTCACCCAGGCCATCCGCTCCCAATACGAGCGACAGCCATTTGATGCTTATCTGAACTACCTACAAGCAAGGATGCCACAACAGGCGCACGATGTAGCTATGGACGAGCTAGCCATTGAAGCCGTCCTCCGCGAGGATCTTGCGCTGCTCAGCTCACTCTTCCGCCTGTTTAATCCCAACGAGATCAGCGACTGGGCATATCGTGGCAAGGTATATATGATATGATATCTCCTATTGCCACTTGCTAATTATTCGCTTTATTTGCTAGCTCTACATCGATTATATCGACTGTATTACCCGTATTCCTATCCTAACCAAAGCCTCACAAGAAGCGATTCTGGACGCGGTTGAAGCTACTGAGCTTGATCGCCTCACTGGGACGGTGCCAAGGCTCATCCAGATGCTGCCAACAGTTCTGTGCGATCGTGATAATTGGAAGCATAATGTGTGTCTTGCTCGCATGCTGTCTAAGCTCCTCGAGCTCCAGCTGCCTTCGGTAAGTGGCTCTCCTTCAATACTCACTCGACTTGTTCGACGTCTGATTCACCTTCATCAATCTCCCTTTCCAGGCTTCTAAACCTTCTGTGCCCGGCGGGCTCGTCTCTGAAGCAACCAAACTAGGATACATCCAGTCATCCGCTCTTCGCCGTTTCTCACAAACTCTACAGTCTGTGGCATGATGTTCTTATTTGGTACAGATTAAATGTAGTACTTTAGTTACCAATAGTGTGCGATTACAATTCCATAAGTACCTCTTCGTGACTAGTTCGCCGCTTGGGCTGCTGCCCTTGCCCCTTATTTGGACGAACCTGAGCTTACGAGTATGATATACACCTTGGAGAATGGAGTCGAAGTCAGCAGTAGGGAAGGTGTAATGGTGATTGAGTGCCCAACGGCTTTACTGACCATAGTCCTCATGTTATAACTCCCGCACCTGACACAAACAACGCAGAGAAGGAGAGCACGCCTCATTGAGGATATCTCGACAGATATAATATCTTGTGGGACATGTGGCCAAGGCTACGCAGGACAAAGACAAAGACCTCCGAGAGGAGGTTAGGGATGAGGCTTGCAATACCATCGTGCTGATTACGAAAGCACTTGAGATCCAGTACGCTGGTGTGTGTTGTGTACGGATCTATAATGCTGGGGCTGCCCTGGATTGCTATTGCGCCGAACGTAATACAACTTATCTCTTTCTAGATTGGCCGGTTCGGCTAGCATGTGGCGGAAGCGAGTGGAGGCTGCATCGTGCAGGTGGGCAGTGGAGGAGCGTGGGAACAAGTACGTCATCGCACACATGTAATCTCTTAGACTTGGCCCTCTACCAGCCAGCTGGTTCACACTGCTTGAGCACCTCACATCGCAGTGGGTACCCTACAATTCATGCACCCAAACAAAATATCTCGAGCTCAAGTTTATTTCTTCTTCACAAATCTATGAATACTCTGACGGCTTGGGCAACTGATATGAGCCCTTAGACGGACTATTAAGTCAACAATCATCAAGCACGGACAAATGAGGATTGTCGTCAGCGGAGACTTTGGCTTTTGCGGGGATATTGTCCCATTCCATTGGGTTTAAGCCAGCTTTAGTCAGCTCTCAGCGCCTTGATGGGGTCAAAACTTACGCTAGTCTCCACTGACCTCCACCAAGACGCCCCTCCACCAGCGCCGTTGTGGCATAAAGGTCTCTTAGCACTGACCCGTACCAGTCTCATCGCACATTCACATTCACATTGCTCCCTTCGTAGCCTGTATTCAACGCTTCGATCTCCGAGTCCAACATTAACCAAGCATGTCGAATGTCACCGCATTCAATTTTGACTCGAATTCTGACCAAGTGAGCTGTTTTGTAGCAACCATGCTCCTCCATTCAAGCTAATACGTTTATCACCTCAGGTAGTCGAAGCTTTGTCTCAGTACATCAAAGGAAAAAATAGTGAGATATTATTTCCGTTCCTCCCCAGCTATTCGTCCTTCTGATCAGCATTTTGTCCTTGACCATGGGCGAATTTCTCTAGTTATCGTGTCTGGTGAGTAATGCCAGCCGGAGCTAATGGCTCGAATTTTCTGTAGGCTGACCAGAACCACAGGTGCTACGTGGGGCGGCCTTGGCTCTAAAGTTGCTCGAGCAGCTGCTAAATATGCAAACCTCGTCATCATCGGCTGTCGTACTGAGAAGAGGTCAGTTTCTCCAGCCCTCCCGTAACGTCTTGCTCCTGATTCTTGTATTAATCTCCTCGTTTGCTTGTGTGGGCCTAGCTTCAAAGAAACGATTGCCCACATCCATGAAGAATCTCCGCAGGCAGGTCTACGTGGCTTGATCATGGATTTCGGAACCTTCGATGGTGCTCGTCAGGCAGCTGCTACCGTCAACGCGTATCCCGAACCTATCCATGTGCGGAACACTCTTCATACGATGCAATCCAAGGCTTCTTCTCTCATAAAACATTTCTCTAGGTATTTATCAGCAATGCAGGAATAATGGCTGCTCCCTTTAGCCAAACGCCAGACGGCTTCGAATCGCATCTCGCTATCAACCACTTGGCGCCGTTCCTGTTCACGTCCCTCATCTTCCCTCGTCTCGTGGCTGCCGGTACCCCTGAGGATCCCGCTCGCTTTGTGAACATTACTAGTTGGGGTCATAACGCCTCTCCGTTCCATTTCGACGACTACAACTTTTCCGGTGGTAAAACGTACGATCGCTGGTTGGGCTATGGGCAAAGCAAGACGGCAAACATTCTGTTCGTCAACGAACTAGCAAGACGAACGAAAGAGAAAAGCGTTCCAGTTGCTGCATTTGCGGTACATCCCGGAAGTATGTGACCTTTCTTTCTTTCTTTCTTTCCTCGCTCATCATCTTGCGTCCATTTCACGCTTACGAGACTGTTGCAACAGCAATCCTTGGGACTGACCTTGGGAAATACGTTGAGCCTACCGCCTTCCACTCGCTCGGTCTTACCGATGAGAAAGGCGAATGGCTCATCCCAACCAAAACATTGCCCCAAGGTGCTGCCACGTAAGTGCTTCTCTCCTGCAGACGGTGGAATGGAATAGAAACTTAGTGGCCCCTGGCATCGTACTCCGACCTTCGATCTCGCAGGCATCTTGTGGCAGCCTTCGACCCCAGTGTGATCCCTTATTCTGGCGCATATATGGTAGATGGCAACGTTGATAACGAAGCTCGTGCGGCCCATGCTTCATCCCAGGTACGTCAGCGGCTTTCTATTTGCGATTCGCGGTTACACTATCCAGCATATGAGCGAGAACTAACCGTCGTCGTCGTCGTCGTTCTCGATATCTAGGAGGACGGCGAAAAGCTCTGGGCGCTGAGCGAGTCTCTTGTGAAGCATGACTTTATTATCTGAATCATCTCTATTACGTCGTAGCTGCTCGCTGTGTACCGTAGTACTTCCGAATCATATGGCATTGGATATATCTTAATCATGCGAGCCATTCGGCCCAACACAGTCGAAATGCAATGGTTAATTGTTTACTCTGGGTCAAAGCTGGATGCCGTCCCGGCCTCCTTCCATAGCAGCCAAAGTCCTCCACCTCATGGGCCACACACAAGCCAGCCATAACGTTTCCAATGAATATCCCGTCCCTCACGCTCGCCTCAACACTATGGGGTGCGAGTAGTTGGCCAAGACCGACCTTGCGCTCGCGGCCGCTACCCACAAAGGTTGGGTCGCAGAAGGCGCCTGCTCTGTCCCACAGATTCCGGAGAATCGAAGACCCTATTCAGGTTAAGAATCTGAAGCAACCACGCTGGGGTATATCCAGCTATCCGCTCTTCGCCGTTCCCACAAACTCTTCAGTCCGTGGTATGATACAGATTAAATGTAGTATTCTAGATATCAATAACGGAAGACCACAATTTCATAAGTACCCCATCCAAGCTTGGGTCATTCTTGGCGATTTCTTGCTCCTTATTTGAATGGGACTGGGCTCAGGACGTCTACTGCGTACTTTGGTGTAGCAGCACAGTGGAGACGGTGAAGAGAGTGGAGCGGGTGCGAGTAATGGGGAGGCCGCTTTAGTAACGGAGGGTCTCTCTGACTGGGGGTTTCCCTTAAAGAATACCGCTTGCAGTTCGAGTAGAGTCCGGTGCAATTCAGCTGCCTAGCCTATCCATGTTCTGTGACATCAATTAATCATTTTACATTACTCTAGTGCCCTGTAATCAACCATATGTCACGTTAACACTCACTTAATAGGTGGATAATCCGTCATTGTTGCCAAAACTCCCGCAATCCCTTTCCAGCATCCAGAGCTTGGAAGACACCATCCCAGGACGCTGCAGCACTAGACCGGACTGAAAATGGCGGAAACTCCAATAGTACCTGACGAGCAAACACTACAAACTCCGACGGCTCAATATCTAGGAACTCTTCGAATAGGTCCCCTCGGCGGAGGTAAAGAGTTGGGTGGAAGGGATGAGCTCTAGCTTTCTGTGCCTTGGCATACCACGCCTGGAGAATAATCATGATCCCATCGCCTCCTGTTTCAGGGTTGTGCTCCAGACTTAGGTGACACAGAGAAGGCAAAACGGAAAGCGTTTGCATTAATGTATCGGGCATAGAGGTAAATTGCAAATATATGAATTGCAGGCTTGGGTGACCTTCCATGAAGCGCTCAAGCACAGAATTTGAGTCACCCAAAATGTGAGGAGATCCGTCGATAATGAGGGTTCTGAGGCGAGGAAACTGGTGGGAGTTTGATAATGGCGACCGGATGTGGTTTCCAACAGCGCCCCATCGGTAGTGGATCTCCAGACGCTCAAGCTGAGGTGCGTCAAGCAACGGCAATGCGTAAGGCACATTTGCACCCGAGAGAATTAGATGAGTGAGGCAAGGCAGGTGTATAGGTCCCAGGGGTAAGATAAGAAGATCTGTTGAGGTCCAATAAAGCTCTTCCAGCCGAGGGCTTTGTTCCAGAATAGTGATGGCGTCTTCTGATGATACTTCTGTAACGTCCAGGCGACGCAACACTGCATTTGAGGAAATTTTAAGACGCACGGGCTGCTGGTATACACGATTCATAACTTTTAATTCATGTAGATGATTAGCCCATGATAGGTCCAACACGCCAGAGATTGACTGTCCAGCATTGCGCAGCTGAATAGAAGTCGAAAGTGATTGTAAATATGGATGCGAGAGAGATAGAGAGGCGGGTGGGCACAAGAGGCGAATGAGGGATACTGCATCAGCGGCAATGTGCAAGTGCTTGCAGCAGGGAAGCAGCCGATTGACGATTTTGATAGCCTCGGCTGAGCGAGAAGAGAATAAGGGGATCATATATGACTGGCAATCGTCCAAGGGATCTAATATGTGCAGGGAAAGCGCACTATTCCCCGCCCGCCTAAGCTCCTCGTCAAAGATATCCATAACGAAGCGAGCGACTATGCGGTCTTCAGCCTCTGGGCTGGAGCGAAGCTGACCACCCCCGTGAAATTTCGTGTTCGAAATGGGTACCAATGGCGGGAAGCTAACGATACTCCAAAGCAAAGGTGTAGATAAAGCGATTTCCCGCCAGCGGACACAAACTGCACACAGGTTAAGCCGAGCACGTCTCATCGAAGATATCTCGATGGATGTGATTCGCTGTGGGGAAATGTGGCCATGACCACGCAGAACATAGACAAAGATCTCCGACAGGAGCTCGGGAATGAGATTTACAACAGTATGGAGCCGATTGAGAGTGTTTATTTGATCCATCGCCCCCAGATGGTGGACGTATGCTGGTGTTATTGACAGACTCCTGGGGTGATGCCAGGTTTCCTTCGGTAAGCTGCGTTACGATTCAGCTCTCCCTCTCAATGTCTTAGCCGATTTTCATGGTTGGGGACCTGCGACACTAGCACATGACAGCGAGTGGAGGCGGTACCATGTGCGCAAGGACAGTGGAGGAGCGTGAGAATTGTGGCCAAACTGCGGCACACGACGTCACATACCATATTTGGCCAGAAAGGTCTCCCAACACTGAACACTTCAGTTGCGTAGTGTTCTGAGGGTGAAATACTTTGCGTTACCCGCGCCTTGGCGATACTTCCATGCTTCCGTATTTCTAAAACCCTTAGGAACTCATCATAATGTTGGGCCGCTGGAGCAAACTGCAAGACAGGCCGTGAATTTCGGTATTTGATAGTAATCAACAAGCACAGATAGGGTTTTTGTCGTCGACGGATAGTTCGGCTTCCTCTTTGTGTGCTGCCTCCTCTCATCGAAAAGCGTATTCGCCGGGGATGTTAAGTGCCCCTTTAGACCTCACTTACCACCTGCCTCTGCAAGCCTCCACTGACCTCCACCTAACGCCCTCCACCACCATCGTCGCGGTATAAAAGGCCACTGCCCACTGCTCTGTACCGATCCATCACACATCTACAGTACTCCCTTCGCCTACGATCAACACTTAACTCTCCTGGTTCAAAACCATCCAAGAATGTCCAAGGTTACCGCATTCAACTTCGAGTCGACTTCTGACCAAGTGAGTCATTCGGAGCCAAGCATGCTCCTTCACTCAGGCTAATGAGTGCATTATCCCAGGTCGTCGAGGCCTTGTCTCAACACATCCAAGGAAAAAACAGTGAGATAACCTTTCCAATTCCTCTTCCTTCTTCATCCCTCTGAATAAGACCTTTCACCACCCTGCCGACTTGTTTAGTTATCGTTTCTGGTGCGTAGCCTCGGCAGAACCCGTCGACTTTGATCTGTGGACTGACCTAAATCGTAGGCGCTACGTGGGGTGGCCTTGGCTCTGAGGTTGCTCGTGCAGCCGCCAAATATGCGAACCTGGTCATCATCGGCTGTCGCAGCGAGAAGAGGTTGGTACTTGCAGCCATCTTGTGATGTATTACCTCTGATTTCCGCATTCATCTCCTATCTACTTGTGCGCGTTCAGTTGCCAAGAGACAATCACTCATATTCAGGAAGAATTTCCGCAGGCAAACCTCCGTGGCCTAGTTTTGGATCTGGGATCCCTCGATGGCGCTCGTCAAGCAGCGGCCACCGTCAACGCGTACCCTGAGCCTATCCATGTGCGTATCTATTCGCACGCTTGTAAACGGGACTTGGATACTGAAATTCTCGCGCCAGGTTTTCATCAGCAATGCGGGTATCATGGCCGCTCCCTTTAGCCAAACGCCAGACGGCTTCGAATCGCATCTCGCTATCAACCACTTGGCGCCATTTTTGTTCACGTCTCTCATCTTCCCTCGTCTCGTGGCTGCTGGCACCCCTGAGAATCCCGCTCGTTTCGTGAACATTACGAGCTGGGGTCACAACGCTTCTCCGTTCCGTTTCGACGACTACAACTTTTCCGATGGCAAAACGTACGATCGCTGGCTTGGTTATGGCCAGAGCAAGACGGCAAACGTATTGTTCGTCAATGAGGTTGCAAGGCGAGCCAAAGAGAAAGGTGTCCCTGTTGTCGCCTACGCAGTCCACCCTGGAGGTATGACATCACCACTGTTTCCTCGTCATGTTGTATTCGTTGCTTACCGAGCCTCTACTGCAGCGATCCTTGGGACTGATCTTGGACGATATGTCGAGCCTACCGCTTTCGTCACTCTTGGTCTGACCGACGAGAAGGGCGTCTGGCTTGTCCCCACCAAGACAGTGCCACAAGGTGCTACCACGTAAGTCTTACGCTATCTCATTAGAGAACGAACTGCCAGCTTACTCTTCCTCCTCCGTGCTGCCCCGACCTTTGATCTTCCAGACATCTTGTCGCTGCCTTTGACCCCAGCGTGATTCCCTACTCGGGCGCGTATATGGCAGACGGCGATGTCGCTAACGGAGCTCGTGCGGCTCATGCTTCAGCCCAGGTACGTGGACTACTCCATGCTTGCTACTCTTTCCGACATAATAGGCTAAATATATCCATTATTTCCTTTCCTGTGTCTAGGAGGACGGTGAGAAGCTCTGGACACTAAGCGAGTCCCTAGTGAAGCAAGACTTCGTCATCTAAACCCTGATGGAATTCCAGCCACTTACTCTGTAATATCATGTAAATGGACACAAATGGACCGCATGAGCAATTCCACTCAATGAATCAATAATATCTATGTTGTTCTCCAGCATGAACTCAGAGACACGAATGTGGCTTAGCGAAATAATATGAATACTTTTCTTGGATATACATCATGGCGCCGGGAGTCTCTTGGGGGAGGTAGCTGTTTCAATGTTCCCAGTCCTTCAATATCGACTTGCGACACGGCTTAAATGTGACGATGCACGTTGCATGGCGCAACGAGATGCAGGACAACATGTACTGCTCTTTTACGCGTAAAACAGTACTATGGCCGTGTATTGACACGGCATCGGGCATGGGGAAAATCCTTGCGGTCTCATCCAACGTGGAGCGCGCGGGGTTGGGCTGTGCGAGGTGTGCGCGTGGCGGCACGTCAACGTCGTTCAAGTTGTCCGTTATTTCAGCCGAAGTTTTTCATCCATCTTGATTCGATCTCCCCTTCGATGACCTCCAAGATCCTCCATCTCACGCGCCACGCCCAAGCCGAGCACAACGTGGCCGATGACTTCTCGATCCTTGATGCTCCCCTCACCGCTCTGGGGCGTGAACAGTCTGCCAAGCTGAATGGCCTCACGGCGCAGAACATCCAGCAGACGGCTGAGTTGCTCGTCTCATCTCCTCTGTCTCGCACACTGCAAACGACGATCTTGGGTTTCCCGGCGCTGCGAGCCAAACTCGAGGCTGAGCTCGGCCCGACGAAAGGCATCATCGCACTAAGCAGGCTACAAGAAGTTGCCAGTCTTCCTTGTGAGTGAACCACTCACAACTGAGCAGCACATGGACCCCTACGGATCCATATATCTTATTGATATTATTCGCGTCAGGCGATACTGGTCGTGACAAGGCTGAGCTTGAGAAAGACCCCGAATTCGTTGGGATCGACTTTAGCTCCCTCGAGGATGACTGGAACTCTAAACAGGGCGACTTTGATCCAGAAAATGTTCTAGAGCGCGCGAAATGGGTGCGCAAGTGGCTCAGAGCGCGTCCAGAGAAGGAGATCGTTGGTCAGTCTACGTCTACCTCTGATGCGGCCGAGTCTGCTATTCCTCGTGATTAAGACCTGCGTTCTCAATCTAGTTGTCGCTCATGGGGGCATTCTGAGACGTATCACTAAGAACCTCGTATGGAATTTGAACCCATTCCGTCCTATTTTCCCGTGATAATGTCAGCTCACATCATTAATTTGTCCAGGTCTGGGCCAACGCCGAAGGTCCGTTTCATCCAGCACTTGAAGCCTGGGTATCATGACGAATCATTCATCTCAGTCCAGCAATATACATTCGCTTCCGAAGACGATGAAGATGCAAAGCTCGTCCTGGTCAGGTCAGAAGTGAAGGCTGGTGAGCACGAGCCAACGAGTGAGGAGATGACGTCCTGAACTAGATCAGGATTGAGGACCTCCTTTCCCTCGGCTGGCGGTGATCAGACTACTAGTGCAATGATACTATCTGAACTGGTTCGAAATCCAGTAGATCGTTGCATGACTATCTGCAGGATTTTCGTAGCGTATCATTGGCGATCTTCAGGGATCGCTATAGCCAGTATCTTGGACATCGTTTCCACCAATCCATTTTGATCCTGAACACAACCAGTGGGAAGGCACGAAAATGATCAGCATGGAGGGGTTAAGGACCGTAGTGAGAAGGAACAAAAATGAGTGGTACTAACAGGAGCAGTTCTCGTCACTTCAACTCGAGTTTTGTCACTTAGACTCGCTCCCAGATCCGACGTATCAACACCTGCGTACCTTAGCTCCTCTTCCCAAATTTCTATTCCCCTACCATACTGTCGCGACTTTTGAGCTTACAGACACCTTGCCACCGCCGTTGAACCCAGCGTGATCCCCTACTCGGGCGCGTACATGGCAGATGGCGAGGTCGCCAACGGAGCTCGTGCGGTTGATGCTTCACCTCATGGTTACGTGCTCTGTAGTACCTATAACTTCATACTATTGGACGTAAACGGATTGTACGGGCACTCCCACTCGATGAAACAGTAATATACATAGTATACAGTAGCACAGAGCCATACGATTTACCAGCCAGTGAATAAACGACACACTTACTTTTATTGGATGTACGTCACGGCGCCGGGAATCACTTGGGCAAGGAAACTTATTCAAACGTTCTCACTCCTTCAATATCGCCTTGCGACACGTTTCAAACATGGAAATCCACGTCCCATAACGCAGCTCGGTGTAGGACAACGTGCATCGACTTGTGACGTGTAAAATAGTGCCTCTGATAGTGTATGACACGATATTGGATGTGAAGAAAATACTTGGCGCTCAACGTGGAGCGCGCGGGCTTGGGCTGTGCAAAGTGTACGCGCGCCAGCGTCGTTGTTCCTTATATCAGCCGAAGTCTTTCATCCATCTTTACTCGATCTTCCTTCTTTCGATGGCCTCCAAGATCCTCCACCTCACGCGCCACGCCCAAGCCGAGCACAACGTTGACGACGATTACTCGATCCCTGATGCTCCCCTTACTGCTCTAGGGCGTGAGCAGTCCGCCAAGCTGAACAGCCTCACGGCGCAGAACATCCAGCAAACGGCTGACTTGCTCGTCTCCTCTCCACTTTCGCGCACATTACAAACGACGATCTTGGGTTTCCCAGCGCTGCGGGCAAAACTAGAGGCTGATCTCGGCCCAACGAAAGGCATCATCCCGCTAAGCAGGCTGCAAGAAGTCAACAGCTTCCCTTGTGAGTGAACCACTCCTAGCTGAGCAGCACATAGCCCCTACAGTTTTATTTAGCTTATTGATGTCATTAATGCTAGGTGATACGGGCCGCGACAGGGCTGAGCTCGAGCAAGACCCTGAATTCGTTGGGATTGACTTCAGCTCCCTTGAGGACGATTGGAACTCTAAACGAGGCGATTTTGACCCATATAATATCCAGGAGCGAGCAAAATGGGTGCGCAAGTGGCTCAGAGCGCGTCCAGAAAAAGAAATCGTTGGTTAGTCCGCGCGCGAATGACCCGATCGTGTTATTCTTCAACCTAACATACATATCCTGGACTTAGTTGTAGCGCATGGGGACTTTCTGAGACGTTTGACAGGCACCTCCGTGTGGAATGTGAGTGTATTTCATCCCCTACTGATACCCGATGAACTCAATGTGATTGATTTTCCTAGTCCTGGGCTAACGCTGAAGGTTTGTCCTAACCAATAGCCTTGGAACTATGTGTTTCATCATGACTAATCGTTCATCGTAGTCCGCCAGTATACATTCGCTTCCGAAGATGATGAGGATGCCAAGGTGATCCAGATCCAGTCCGAAGTGAAAACTGGTGAGCCCGCGCCAACCAGCGGGGATATGTCATCCTAAGCTACATGGGGGTTGACGACCTCCGTCCCTTGGCTGGCGCCGTTCAGACTACTACAATGGTATTATTAGAATTGGTTCGAAAGTTGGTAGATCATTACATCGCTATCTGCGAGATATCGCGGGGTATCGTTAGCGATTGTGAGGAATCGCTATGGCTGGTATCTTTAGACATCGTTTCCACCAATCCATTCTTGATCCTGAACACAATAAGTGGAAAGCACCGAAATGTTGAGCACGAAGAGGTCGGGGGGAAGGAACCAAAGAAAGCGGTACTAACTGGAGGAGTTCTCGTCACTTTGACCCTAGCTTTTTCACTCATACTCGCTCCCAAGTCCGACGCATCCACACCTGCATCCCTTAGCTCTTCCAAAAGCACGTCACTGAGCCCAAGTTTATCCTTTGGCACCCAGATGGTGGGCGCGGGTTTGTACGTGCTCGGATGATCAAAGGCATGTTCGTCAACATCTTCCTCCCCATCGTCGTCATCGCCTTCTTCGTACAGATCACCCTGCGTTTTCAGTCCCTCAATGGGTTCGGAGGGTTCTGGATGTTGCTGATGGTGGTCACGGCCGATGTCGGTGCCGCTAGAGGTAGCGTTAGAGGTGTGGGAGGACGAGCGTTGAATGCCTGATTCCCTCTTCATTTCATTCTCTTTCTGCTTCTCTTCTGCACCTTTGCGTTCGATTGGAGTCAAGGGAATCGCTCCAGCAGGGCGGGAATGATCGTGATCGTCGTCCACATATGTCCCAGATTCCACTGAATCCATGCTTGGTTTCACGTCAGGAGACGAGGGGTCGTGGAGTTTCTCCTGTGCTTCGGCTTCCTCGGCGTCTTCAGGAAGTGGTCTGTTGGACGATTTGCGGCGCTTGAAGCGTTTCCGCATGACGGAGCGGACATCTACGAGTGAGAGGTGGGGACAGATTTCAATCAGACGGTGACAAATAGTATTAGTCTCGAAAGATAGTGACGTACTCTGCACGCTGAATAGATCCATTGTCCCTTCGACCCCGTGGAGCGCGTGGGCCCCGACACTCTGCATCCTATGAAGATCTTTCGCCGCTTCGGATCGTACATTTTCCGTAATGTTACCAACTGGGAGGCCGAGCAAGCCAGGACCAGTAGCTTCGGCTCTCATCTTGGAACGTGCGTTGTAGCGCTTAACCATTTCCTTCGTGGCCAGGCTCATGGGGAGGTAGTTCGTGATGGCTACGAAATCAATCGATATTAACGCGAGCAAAGAGTGCAGAAGCTATTGACGCACGTTTGAAAGCACGGCTGAGAGTAATTTGGGCGATCGCTGTGATTACAGCCAATACAAGCATGAAGCAGGCTTCAGGGATGGAAGATCGGCGACTATGAGAGTCCTGGGCCAGGAATAGGAGGGCAGCGAGGGAGAGGTGCTGGACATAAAGGCCAACATCTGCAAGATAGGTTGTCAGAACATCGATTGTGATAACATGGGAAGGAGCAGGACTGCGCGTACACAAGTTGCCCACAGCCAATGGGAAGTAGAGCCCACTAGTCTCTTGGGCTTCGGGTTGGTCCATCACGTATGTCTGGATTTGGGGATCGCTCTCTTTGAACGCAGGAAACAAGGATAGGAAATTGTAAATAGTTGGCCTACCATGAGGAATTTCCATGCAAACCTGTCAATCCAAATTAGTGGAGAGAGCCATCCAGATCAGCCATATGCTATACGAGGGCAAATTATTATCACATACCACAAGAATGAAAAAGCAACCACAGCAAATCCTGCCACAATGGGTGCAATGACGCTGTATGCAATGGCGATTGTGGCCAAAAGCGAGATACGGGGAAGCACGGTGCCCAGATTGGTCTTTGGCATGACGAAACCCACATTGAATGCCTGGCGAGGGGTGTTACCGAAGAGCAGACGCTTGACGCCATGAAGGATCAGAGGAACAAGCTGAACGATGCGGAGACAACTTCAATCATTAGCGTCGACGTAATGACTAGTACAACCAGCACACAAACCTGAAGGATTGCGCCTCCTGCCGCAGTGAATCCATTGGCTATGAGATAAGTCAAGTAAAAAGTGGAGGCGCTCGGTAAGTTTTTCGCTAGTCCATCGACAAGCGTTCCTGGGGAGTTAATGATCTAAGGAAGCCGGTGATGAGAAGCTCCGCGAAAAGAACCGTGTAATGACAATGGAAAGGCTCGTACTTGGGGGATAGCTGTTGTTAACCCAGATGAAAGTGTAACGATCAGGAAACCGTGGCTGGGGTGAGGGGTAAGTTCATAGTCGAAATTGTCAATTGTCAAACGCTGTAGTAACTCACATAACGAGCAGAATGAAATATCGTCGGTAGACGCTGATGGAGATCAGGCTGTAACGAGGAATGCACTCAAAGTACGCGAGGCCTGATAAAGTGGCGGGAATTATCAGATAATATCTTGAGACTGAATGTATCACGAGCGCGCACCTTGTAGAACAAACGGCAGGAGGGCAAACAAGATGGCAAGGAAGAGTGGGGGCAGCACACCCTGAACTACACCAGGCCATGGGTTTGGCATCCTGCAGATCCAAGCGAGCCACCTGGGATTATAGTTTGGTAAGCAAATGGCTGCTACCAAGTACTACCTAGATATAATGAGGTGGACCCACTTGACAGTCCCACAAAGCTCGGAGACAGCACACCCTGAACTACACCAGGCCATGGGTTTGGCATCCTGCAGATCCAAGCGAGCCACCTGGGATTAAAGTTTGGTAAGCAACTGGCTGCTACCAAGTACTACCTAGATATAATGAGGTGGACCCACTTGACAGTCCCACAAAGCTCGGAGATGTTACTCAAAGTACCAGTGAAAGCGACAGGGAACGACCAGAGAATGACGAGTCCAATTGTAGCCATCCATGACAGAATCCAACGCCCCCGTGTTTCTATTGCTCCATCCTAGTGGCCAACCCAGTGGGAGTAAGTCTCCCAATGATTACGGTAGTTGTTTTGAGGAGGCACTCACATCGATATTTTCCCATACAACATCTTCAGGGGCCAACTCGATCCACTTATCAACCATCTTGAGGGGCTATAGAGACATAAGTAAAAGGCGCATCTGATCAGCCGGTCTGACAAGCTGTTTTCGTGCCCTATCATACCTCATGGTAGCTAGCACACTGGGCCAAAACGTGCGCACCCATCTGCAAATTACACATGATCATAGCAGCCCCATGGGGTTTGGCTTCAGGCAAAACCTTTCTCTTTTCTTCGATGAGTGCGGTCAAGCGCGGAATCTCCTCTTTGCACCATGCAATCGTGTCCACCTTCTTGCCAACCCAAGGAACGCCATGCCAGCCGATGCGGTGCGTCGGCCGGCTGATGCTGTCGAAAATAGAGATCGGCGAGACTGATTTGCGAGACTCGACGTCTGTGGTTCCATTTGCAACAGGGCCAGCACCAGAGGTTGTAGTAGGAGCATCGCCACCTACTCGGCGCTGCTTCTTCCTCCACGCCTTGACACCATCTCTTAACACTTGGCTTACCGCACCCTCTAATTGGCCACAGGCGTCTAGCCTTTGCTGATACGCGTCATTCAGACCAGGTGCATCCTTATATATCCACACCCTGGCTACCCCACCAGGTACGAAGCTGGCGAATGTTCTGAGGTCCTCCTCTGTGGTGAGGTCTTTCTCGGGAAGCGATGTGATGAGCACTGTTTTGGCTTGCGCCAGCTTGGAGTGTGATTTTGACAGTAAGAATTGGTGCCGAAGGTGTATAAAACGAAGCATCTCGCGCCGGAGGAGCCAGATGGTAAAGCCCGTGAGGAAGTAGGCAACGACGACATGCGCGGCATAGCGATACTGTTTAGTGTTTGGAACACTGATCGTGTCGGCGGTGAGGATAAGTTGAGAATATGATGGAGACGGTGGCCGGTGGTAACACATACTTTCCAGATGTAAACCGAGCTAGACCAGAGCCTCCATTCCCAACCGCGTCAACGGGGAGAATGACGGCAAAGGTTAGGAACGTGTAGGGGATAAACAACATAACTTGATAGATCGGTCAGCACCGATCGTGGGTCGTAGGGGAAAGTCAAGCCATACTGAGGATTTTTAGGAAGCGCACAAACATGTACGCATCTAGGCCATTCTTGTGAATCTGGCGAAATCAAAGGCCATTTGATCGGGTAAGAGATAGACCCGAGCAGTGCCAAGTATAAATAAACGCACCATTTCCTTGGCAGGGCTCTTGATCACCCCAGGTATCCATCCAAAAATCCCACCAGGTAGTGGTAATGATCGCTTTCTGAAACAACGTCTGGAATTAGTTGGGAAGACGAAAGTATTGTCCCTGCGCTTACAATGGCGGAGGCAAGAAGGTCCTAGGGCTGTAGATCCTCGAGTATCTGCTCCTGAGATACATAAAGGCAGCCACTTCGATTCCAAGTGCCGCAGCATTGAGCACAAGCGCAGTCTCGAAACTCTTGACGGTGTTGTTCGACGGGTTGCTGGCGCTCGTTCCCGTGGACATGATGGTCCCTCTTACAGCTGGAAGGCTTGGAGGTCAATCGACCTTGCAAATAGAAGTCTCCAATGAGAGAAGGACGACAAGTAGTATAGCAGCGTTGATTGGGTGGTCGTACGCAAGCGGTATCAAAACCGAGCGGTTCTGGTGTTGGAAACTGGGTGGAGTTGGAGTGGAGCGGGAGGTCAGGGTGGTTGTGTAACCTCAGACCACTTGGGGAAGAGTGAGCGCCGCTGTGAAGTCAGCGATGGGGGTGCCCTAAAACCGACAGGGTCCACGCTCAGGCCTATCGGGGGAGGATATGAGGGGTCAAAGGATGGGTGGACACACCCCAAAAAGCATGCAAGTGACGGTGTGACGACGGAGCTGAGAATGAATGGACAAATGAATTGACGTGCAATTCACGCAACGACGTCACCGGCCCTCGTTCCTCGGTTCCTTTGTTCACTCGCACATTTCGCCAACCAACGTCAGCATCATATGCGTACGGTCAACCATGACGACGACGAGGGGAAATATCGGCTCATGTCTTATCTGCCTCATTAACCTGTGGAAAGCGTTCCTCCAAGATAGCGAGGGAGGGTGAGCTGCAGATGCATGTATCAATGCCGAGCTGTTTTGCAGCTGTGAATTCGCAAGAAGGAAATAAGCTCAGATATCATTCGAATCCTGGGCAGAAGGACCTGTGGGCGTGGCTTTCAGCGTTCTCCCGACTGACAATATTAATCCGGTGTGGAGTGAGTAAATAGTCGTGGCGCTCATTCTGTACCGCACAATTGTTTGAATTACCTACATGAAGAAAAGGAGAGATGCAAAGAATCCGGTGCTACAGGACGCTAGGAGCTACACCTCATGTAACGGAAGCAGCCGTCGCGTCACGACACCCAGCTTTCCATTCTTTGAACCAACTATATCGCAATAAGTTCTCGGTAGGTCCATGTGATGCCCTTGGATTATATCACAAACGAGCCTCCGCGCCAGTGGAAATATGCTTGAAGATCCATGAAGTCACCTCCTCGATCAGCTTTTCCTTCAGATCGGGCTCCTGAGCAAGCTCGTGGTAACCTCCCTGTACAGCCGGGCAACCATTAGAACCACAGTCATCAAATGAGACGAGAATGAAGTCGGAAAACGAACAGGCATAATGACAAGGTGCTTATCCTTTGCGTTGATGTCGTTGATAAATTTTTCTGAAGCTTTATAGCTCGTGATCTGCGTGGAACATAGAATGCGACCTGTTTAGTCGGAGATAATTTGTCGAATCAAATAATCCCCATACCGTATCGTTGTCCCCATGCAGCAAGAGGAGCTTGCGAGTGCGGCAAGTAAGGTCAGAGATGGTGAAAGGTAGAAAGATGGAACTAGGACTCCTCACCGGCATCTCAGGCGGGTAGTTCTTGTAATGCTGCTCGGCTAGGATAATCCCGTTGAAGAGCATATTGGACAGACCACGAAGGGTGCCTTTGGGTTTGATCAAAGGGTCTTCCATGTACGCCTTATTGGCAATTGGGTCGCGCGAGAGAGCCTATAATACGATTGGATAAGAAGCTCAGGTAGTTGTCATGAATGCAGTATGGACTGACATCTGGGTCGACCGGAGAGTCGATGAATGTGTCGGGGAAGAGGAGACTGCTTGCGTATAATCTCCACAGCGTGACTTTGCTAATTGGTGTCGTTTGACGAACGAGGGGCGAGCAAGCAATAACGCCTGATAATAGCGCCATGGAATCTTTGGGGGAGGGAGGGAAGCATACAAAGTTAAGGCTTTCGCCTCCTCCCTGATAACACTCAGGCAGAGGAGAGCAGGTCAGCAAGCCGTATGAAAGCGAGGAGCATCTGGGACCAACGACATACCATTGAATGACCCATCAAGAAGAGCGGAATATCTTTACCGACTCTCTCCTTCTCTCGTTTCACGAAGAAGATAATGTCTTCTCTCTGATCGTCCCAATGAGTCGAGGCCCATTTCGAGTCCTTGCTTCGATGTTCCTCATCCCACACCGTACGCCCAAATCCACGTTGGTCAAACGCAAATACAGAGATGCTCTTAGCAGAGTACTGAGGGAACGCGGCTTCGTATCTCCCGATGTGCTCGACGAAGCCATGAAGAAAGACTATGGCAGCTTTGGGAGCCTCAGCGGGATTGTACGTGCGAGTGTAGAACGCAGTTGCTTTGGGACCAATTACCCACTCCTCGGAATATGGGCTAGTCATCTCTTGATATTGTCGCTGGTTCTTGGTTGGAGGTGGGGTTCGAAGGAATGAGGTGCCTTATCCACCGGCAGGCGATAACGTTTATGCCGGCCCCGCAGTTACCGTATTGCGGGGTGTCAGCAGGGGCTATTATATATCCCCACAAACTGAACGTGACCGCGCGACGTCGGAGGGCATCACGAGGTCAGTGTAGGTCATGTCAGGATGAGAGTTTGAGCGGACCGCCTCAATAATCAGCGGGTAAACAGATTAACACTCCGAGGTGAATTGAGCAACTCTCAAAATGCTAAGAGCTAGACCTTCAATGTCAAGAGATCTATGAAAATCCTCAAAATCGTGGGGATAGTTGGTGTGCAAAGAATCTGGCATATGGACTAATGGAGAAACACGATTATACCGCTCTTAACATCAGAAGCTCACGCGAGATTCGCAAAACAGGTACGTGGTTAGGCTTCAGAGTGATTACGAGAAGTATTTTACCATGCCGAGGTGATACACCAGGAAAATTGAATCATGACTGGAAAGTAGATTCTCTGTTGGGCAGAGACTGAATTTGAGATAGCTCTAAGACCTGCGTATAAAGAGTCATACCATTAATATGATCACAAATGAGCGCCTTCCGCAGGAGGCGATAGATGCTTGAAGATCCACGACGAAACTTCCTCGATGACCTTCTCTTTCAGATCAGGCTCGTGAGCGAGTTCATGATATCCACCCTAGGTAATATTCAGCCGCTGATCTATGGATATGGGACGGAGTTACTAACTGGCATTATGACAAGGTGCTTGTCTTTGGCTTGGATTGAGGTGTAAAACTGTTCCGATGCCTGATGACTGGTCACCTGAATCCGAAGAATGTCAGGCCTCCAGGGCTACATATAATGTCTAGGATTGCGGATACCTTATCACTGTCCCCATGCACCAAGAGCACCTTGGACAGACCAAGAAAGTCAGAGACTTCGGACAACAAGGGGAGCAATCGATGATAGGGCTCACTGGCATATTGGACGGGTAGTTCTTGTAGTGCTGCTCAGCGAGAGCGATCCCGTTCCCAAGCATGTCAGCAAGACCACGCATGCTTCCTGTGGCCTTGATCATGGGGTCGTCGATGTAGGCCTTATTTGCAACAGGGTCATGTGAAAGCTCCTGTAATAAGAATGTGGAATGAGTGCGCGACTGGGGTAGTGTAACTTGAAGCACTGACATCCGGGTTGACTGGAGCGTCGATTATGGTATTCGGCAGAAGCATCGCGGCTTTGGAACCCATCCAGAGGACGGCCTTATTGGCTGGGGTGGCTTGACGGATGAGAGGCGAGCAGGCGATAATGCCAGAGAGGAGAGCAAGTGATTCCGTTGGGCTAGGAGGGAGGCATGCAAATTCAAGAACCTCGCCTCCACCCTATTTTTGTTTTGTGCACGCGCACAAGAACCACGGTGAGCAATCGGAGGTCCACGATGTAGGAGCCCATCGGAACAAGGAACGACATACCATCGAGTGGCCCATCAAGAAGAGTGGAACATCCTTGCCGATCCTCTCTTTCTCGCGTGCAAGGAAGAAGATGATGTCCTCCCTCTGGTCGTTCCAACTCGTCACAGCCCACTTGGAGTCCTTGCTCCGGTTCTTCTCGTCCCACACAGTCCGTCCAAACCCACGTTGGTCATAGGCGAACACAGAGATGCCGTTGGCTGAGTATTTGGGGAATGTAGCCTCATATCGTCCAACGTGCTCAGCAAACCCATGAACGAAGACGATCGCAGCCTTGGGAGGGTCGGTGGGAGTGTAAGTGCGGGTATAGAACGCAGTGGCCTTGGGGCCTTCGATCCATGCTTCAGAATAAGCGCTGGCCATGGTGTCTCAGAGGGATATCGTTAGCTGCGAGTGGGTCTTTGGGGGGGCCTGGAGGGGCTTGGGAGAGAAGCCTCGCAGCACCGGCGGCTGACGTTTTATTGTTCACGATCCCCCCCGCATTGAACGTTAGCACGTGCAAAATTTGTCCTTCTATTTGGCAATCCTAATATATTAACTGTCAAGACGAAGACGCTCGGCACTATTTCACAAGCCCAAGCCCAAGCTTAACGCGTGTTTTGCCATAATGGTAATCATTGAGAACAGTCATTGCATTGCCAACATGCACATCAAGCTTTTATCAAACCTGGAAGAGAACACCCGAAAATCGAGTCGCTGCCTTGCTCTTCCAGGTCATTGGTACGAATTCCCAGTTATTTCATAAGATAAAACGCGGTCAGCCAAGTCCGGAATGGGTATGTAAGGGGGAGGTAGGGTGTGTCAGCTGAAGCTATTAGATAGGTTAACTGGAGTATTTGGGTGAGGACGTGAATGCCCATCACGATTAGCCAGATCCTACTCCGTCCCCGCAGACACGTGCTTGAAGATCCATGAAGTCACCTCCTCAATAAACTGAGCTTTCAACTCGGGTTCTTGAACGAGCTCATGATACCCTCCCTATTGAACCAGCCATGAAGCAGTTAGTTCACTGGCAGGAACTGCTCAAATGAGCGAACGACTGACCGGCATAATGATAAGGTGCTTATCTTTTGCTTCAACAGCCGCGTAGAATTGCTCCGAAGCTTTGTGG
>WIDE01000028.1:16902-77533 GCA_015039315.1 Clavulina sp. PMI_390 | reverse complement strand
TAGGGAGGTACCCACCGGTAGTTCAGAGGGGTAATTTTTGTAGTGGTGCTCAGCCAGAGCAATCCCGTTCAGAAGCATGTCTGCCAGTCCACGAAGGCTCCCCTTGGCCTTGATCATGGGGTCGTCGATGTATGCCTTGTTTGCGACTGGGTCTCGCGAGAGATCCTAGAGCGTGAAAATATATCAGAAGTCAAGTTCAAGGAGCGTTTGAAATCGCGCGCTGACATTAGGATTGATGGGTGTATCAATTAACATGTTTGGGAGGAGAGTAGCAGCTTTGGAGGCCACCCAAACCACAACCTTACTGGCTGGTGTCGTTTGACGGATGAGGGGCGAGCATGCAATGATGCCAGATAAGAGAGGCAGGGACTCCTTGGGACTAGGAGGAAGGCACACAAATTCCAGAGCCTCAGCTCCACCCTAGCGGTAGAGTTTATTCATGCAAATGAGATGTCACTTGAACTTGGGGGTTCTACGCAGTCAGCCAACTCACCATTGAGTGTCCCATCAAGAAAAGGGGCACGTCCTTGCCGATTCTATCCTTCTCCCGCGCAAGGAAGAACGCAATGTCCGCCCTCTGGTCTTTCCAGTTCGTCACAGCCCACTTGGAGCTCTTACTTCGATTCTTCTCATCCCACGCCGTTCGCCCAAAACCACGCTGATCAAAGGCAAACACGGAGATTCCTTTGGCAGAGAACTCGGGAAACGTGGCTTCGTATCGTCCAATGTGCTCGGCGAACCCATGAGCAAACACAATAGCAGCTTTGGGTGTGTCAGTTGGAGCGTAGGTTCGAGTATAGAATGCAGTGGCGTTTGGGCCCTCAATCCAAGCCTCAGTATACGGGCTCGCCATTTCGCTGGTCGCTGTTGTCGTCAGTTATCAGCGTGTGGGCTGGCCAAGTTGAAGGTCGGGAGTCCATCTTGTCCACGCCGACTCCGGCTCGGGAACCATATCAAATTGTCTCTCAATCAGATTTCGGCTCGAGCACACTACAAAGGTGTGATACACTCAAATATCCAAGAGATGAATAGGCATTGGCACGTTAGGGTCGAAGTTGTACGGATTGAGGAAGGTTTCGCATGAACTAAACATGGAGAGGATGAAGGGAAGCGTGTACATTATGAAAAATAAGTATGATGAGGTCAGTGTGAAAGCTTTGGGGAGGGTGTCATCTGGAAATAGTTCCAGAACATCTGTGATGGTCTAATACCAGGAATAAAAAGCAACGAAAGGGGTAAAGTATTTGGCTAATGTGAAATCATTCATGGAGACTCGTCCATCTTTTCGTCCGGCTCTGCCACATGGCCGTTAGTTTTTGGTGCAGCCTGAGCCGCCTCGCGAGCAGACTAGATTCGCAAGCTAGGTTAGAGAGACACTCGTAGGTGAATCAGTTGAAGTCTTGACGAACCTTCTCGCTTGCAAGCAGGAAGCAGTGCTGTCCACCAGCCGAAATATCCTCAACGAACCAATCATCGCCCCCCTTCCATCTAACACGGGCGGGCGTAGCTTGTTCTTCTGTGTTCGCTCCGAGGCCGAGCTGAAAGTGAGGTGATGAATGTCAGCTTCAGTACAAAGCAGATGTGAATGGGAGAGTTAGCTTACCTGACCAGATAACCCAGTTCCCCAAGAGTAGACATTGCCGCTCTCTGAGAGGGCCAACGAGAAGCGGCCAGCAACATCGATCTTCACAATCTTGTTGATGGTTTTACCAGCATCAGATGCCTTGTATGGTGGAAGCTCGGGCGCTGGCTCGTCCTTGGTGGGAATGGGTGGGAAGAACACCTGCACAGGAGTGGAGATATAGTCCTCATCCGCCTCCTTCATCTTGATATATTCGGGATGATCCTCTGCGATACCGAGTTGACCCGAATCACAGCGACCGACGGCGTATACACGGCCATCGTCGAGGAGGAATGCAGAGTGGTGCTCGCCAGCGCTGATTTGCGTGACACGAGCACCACCAAGGACGGAGGGGTCGAGGCCAGGCACGACGGTTGGAACCCACACAGAGGGTTCGTCCTTGTCTTCGCTCTTGGGAAGACCAAGCTGGCCATATTGGTTCAATCCCCAAGCGTACACAACGCCGTCATCATCGACGGCGAAGCTGTGGAAGAAGCCAGCACCAACAGCCCTGATCTTGCGAAGTGCTAGGGGGTCGGGGCGAGTGGAGTTCAAGGGGCGCCTTGACATCAATCTGCGACCCAGTTGACCTATCAAGCGCGTTAGAACGAAGTATTGGCGATGGGCAAACGGAGTCATAGAAACACACCATTTTCGCCAGCTCCCCAAACGTATACCTTGCCATCTAGGGTTAGCCCAATAGCGTGGTTGGGGCCACATTCCATGGCGCAAAACTGAACGTTTTCAACGCCAGGTATCGTCACAGGCAGGAATTTGATCTCCTCAGCCTTAGAGTCTGCCTGGAAGCCCAGCTTGCCACTCGCCGACTGATTGACCAAGCATGGAGAGGTACCCGTGAGTCAAAAGCACCTATCGTTCACAGCAGTGAGAACTTACACGGAAGATACCCCAGCCCATGGCATGGCCCTCTTCGTTCACGGCAATAGTAAGACTATCGCCAACTCCCACAAAGACGGGACGGAACTTCTTTTCTTCGAGCGTGCTGACCACTGTGGGCCATGACTCGAGTTCCTCTCGATCGAGGAATTCGCCGGGCTTCTCGGGATTAGGAACATTTACGACCTCGCGACCGAGAGCGCCTTCGTCGTTAACGCCCCAGCTCCACAACTATACAGAACAAGGGAAGAGAAAATGAAATCGTCAGTGCACATCCATTACGAGCAGAGTAACTCTCAATTAAGAGTGTGCAAATGCAACTCACCCTTCCATCACTACTAATCGCAATTGAGTGCATTCCGCCGGCAACCAGGCTCTCGAAACCTGTGCCTTTCGGACCGAATCTGCCCTCCTTGATACCTTCTTCAATCCACGTCTGCAGACGAGGACGCGGGATCTCATCCATGACGTCGGGACCGAGACCAAACTGGCCAGCATCGCCATTCCCAAAGACATAGGTGTGCACAGGATATGCGCGAGGGGAAGGAATAGGGACGAGCGCGTTGAACGTGGGCTCTTTAGGTTTAGCGACGCGAGCAACCTTGGGCTTTGGCTGCTCGTCCTTGGTTTTTTCAGACTTCTTCGTGGTGGTGGAAGAGCCCTGAGATCCAGCCGTAGCCTTAGCCTTGGCCGACTTGGCAGGAGCCTTCTTGGTGCTAACGTTCTCCTTATTCTTCGACGCCTTGGCGTCTTTCGCGACGGACGCGGCGGCAGCACGCGCTTTCGGAGCGGGTTTTTCAGCTGGCTTGACAGATGCCGCGCGACGGGGGCGTTTGGCAGGCTCAGGCTCAGACTCGTCCGCAGCGCGTTTGCGCGATGGACGAGAAGCTGCGGGTGCTTCTTCCGTCTTGGTGGCAGCGCGTCTGGGGGCCATTGTGTAGGTGGTTGGGTGGTGGAAGACAAGTCACGCAAACAGCAAACATCCACAAATATTTTGTGCGAATCCAACATCCCATGGCATTTTTTCGGGCCACGCACACGGCCAATAATTCGCTTTTTTCAATCCCGGTTAATGTCAGGTGTCATATATACCGGTTTTGTCCCGTCCTATCAAAAAGATTCTTCGTGTCGCCTAAAAGAACTCTAAATAACAACAACTGAGGGGGAGGTGAATACATATATATGTACACCTTGTGGCACACTATAACTACTATAACGTAAATGTACATGCAAATTAATAAGTTGTCCGATCTTGTAGTCTCCACTTCCGTAACGGTCCCCATCGCCAGAACAGAGAATCGTTCGGTGGAAGGGGGTGAGGAAGTGGGTCGTCAGTCGCCTCCGACTCCGCCCTTTCCTCCGATGGCCCGGGCATCGGCTGCAAAGGTATACTCGAATGAGGGGAGGGTGCTCCAGAGGCAGAGTGGAATGCTGGTGGGGGCGGAGGATAGAAGAAGCCTCTCCCGATCTCGTCATCGTCATCATCATCATCATCACCAGCCGCAATATCCCTTTCCACTTCATCTTGCTCCGCCAACGACGAGTCTTCCCCGAGAAGCATCCGTCTCCTGCGCTCGGCCTGGAAGTCCCGGATCCTCTGCTCGGCCTCCTCCCTTTCGCGCAACCCGTAATCGCCAAGACCCCACCCTGTGCCTTCTTGCGCTTGCGCAGGGCGAGACATCGCGACGTTGATCACCTCATCACGGTGCGCGCGAGTAAGCGAACGCCACCCTCGGAGAGCGGACGTATACAATGTCGGAGCAAGTGGGATATACGTGAGGGCAGTTGGAACGGCGACAACAGATGGGGAATCGTCCAGCTCATCGCCCTGAGCCGCGTTATTGGTGGTGTGAGTAGAACCCATAACAGAAAGCTCGATGGATTCATGGTTCCTGCTATTCTCGGATGAATGGATGGAGGCAGAACCATTGGTGATTGTTTGAGCGGTGGCAGAGCGTTGTCTCCTCGTTAGCGATCCAGGAACAATCGCGCTCATGAATCTTGCCGAACCGGTCCCTCGTGCATCTTGCTTCTGTAATTGCTTGATTTTCTTGCGCCGTCGTTCATCTTTGCGCTTCTGCTCGCGCTCAAGCATGTCCTCGACCTCACCAATTGACATGCCAGCTCCGACCCACCACCACCATCCAAGAAAAGTTCTAGAACAGAAAAAGAAGATATATAAGATTCAGCCCGATTGCATCTAGTACCACTGTGCAGGAGTGGCTGGGTTTTTTGAAAGGAAGAAAAGAAGTAATGAATGAATAGTAAGGGGTACGTACTGCCACATCACCACTGCCCAAAGCAGCGAAGGCAGCCACAGCATCTCATCCATGAAGACCAATATGAAGTTGATCACAATGCTCATGATGGCCAGGATGATTGCACTGGCCCCAAATACTGCCGTGCCGCCGTCCGTGCGCCAAGCTCGCTTGCGATTCACAATGAACCCCCAAATGAACAGGGCAGCAGTGAAGAGCAAAGCGAGCGTTGTGTTGCATATCCCACGAATGGCATCGCCAAGATCCTGAGCGGTTTGGTGAGGGCTAAGGGAGCAATATTGCATAGCCGAGGAAGCAACTGCAAGAGGACCTGTATATTTACGGGTATCAGATATAACACAGTTGTACCGTCACACGACCATCAGACATACCGAGTAAAATGAATATAAGACGTGCTTCCAATTTTGAAGGATACATTAGAGTGAGGAACTGGATGTGAGTAATCTGTGGTAACCCAGTGCAGTGGATCAGTCTTCTACATACAGCATGGTGCTTGGTGGGTTAGACGGCGTCACGTACATGGGCTAGTCCACTGGTAACGGCTTCTAGGGTGTACCATAGAATTTTTTCGGTCAGACTCCAGGAGTTTACTGGAACTGTAACGGCGATATAGTCGAGCATATATGGCCAAGTACGGCTATCGGAGTGTACGGTCGCGAAGACGACGATCGTGCTTGCAATTACGTTGATGCAGAGCATACAGATCGCTGAGAGCTGGAAGAGGTAATTGACTCGCGCTAAAGCCCAGTGATATTGCGCAGTAAGGACGAGATGGATCAGGAGGACACCTGCAAGGGTCAGAATCATGCCATTGCACAGAATCTGCACAGGGAGTGAGAACGCAAAGTGTGGTTGGTACTGAAGATATGGGTCACCACTAGATAATCAAAAATCGATTGCAAGGGCAGGTGGGCCAGCATCCCGGATTTCAAATGGGTCAACGTGCCTCAGGCTTGGCATTCGGAGTTGGAAAAACGTACCCTAACCGCTTGTGTGGGCCATGAGGAGGAGGAGGATGTCCGGAGGGAGGAGGTGGGGGAGGGAATGGCATCGTCGCTGAGGCCATCCAAGACATCTTCGCGTCGGCACAGGTGTGCCTGGACTAAAAAGCAAATGCTCGCCCAGCGAGTTGAGAGTTGAAGGAGCCGCAGCAGCAGAGCGCCACCGCTGTAACAACAAAACAACCAAAGCTAAATCCTCGGATGCTGACGAGTCAATTAAGAAGGAGTAGAGCTAGTCCGTAGGTCCAAGCACAGGAGATGATGGTAGAGAGCAAAGGCAGGGAGGATCGACGCCAAGCCCGTGTTGACACATCGAAGCGGACAGGTTCCTGTGTGTGGATGCTGAGGTAACGTGGACGCACGCTACGGGGTGCCCGCTTGAAAATCACGGGCCAACCGAAAAGGCAGCTGGACGACCTGTTTTTGCGCTAATTGGCAAGGTGCTTGATCGGTACTACTACTACAGTACTGTAACTATCTGGATATGGGATGAAAAATGCGCGATTGGATCCTTAACTAAGATGAAGTCGATAAATGCGACATGTGTGGCTTATCATCCTAACTGCGCGGAGTTGAAGTGGGGCAGGCCTCGGAACATCAAGAACCCTCGACTCGCAAGCAGCTATCTAACCCACTGACATCAAGAGGATGCTCATCAGCTAGCCCCCCATCATCCCCTCTAGCTATGGCAGCCGCTGCGTTAGACGCTCAAGCGTCCACGGCCTCCGCAGGTGGGGAGACCCACGCCACCACAAGCCAAGCCAACCTCAACCACATCGTAAGCTGTTTCAGTTCTCGGGGTCCATTCCTACCCCCCGGATCCTAATTTTAGCCATTTTGACTTACTGCAGGTCGACCTCGACGCAGAAAACGCCCTGCTGCAGGCCATGCTCAAGTCCCGTCGGGAGCGTTTCAGGCATCTCGGCAGCGGTTCCGTGGGGATGACGGAAAAGATTTCCACCGCCTCCACTTCGTCATCCTCCTCGTCCTCCAGCTCCTCCTCCCCATCTACATTAGAGTTCCCAAAGGGCCCTGGCACGCCCCCAGAAGGTGGTGGTGATACGGGTGTCTTGACTCGCATACAACCCCCGCTGCAGCCCACAAGAAGAATGGCTCGGGATGATGATCGTTTCTGGAACATCGATCCTGCTTCAGTTACGGCCGCCGGGCACGTAGAAATGTCCAAGGAGGTCCCATATCGACCAGTGACATCGGACGTGCTCGCCCTCAAGGACTGGGCTCTGCAGGCTGCTGCTCTCCTAGCGCCCGCACGAATGGTGAGTGCCGTGATCTCGCGCTTATACCCCGGAGTCTTTCGGTCTGACCCACCATGCAGTCGAAGGCGTCGGCATCGACAGAAGACAGCGCAAGAACCCCCTCGCTCAGTCGATCGCCTTCTCCCGAACAGACAACATTATCAGGCCCACCGACACCCCCGGCAGCAAATCTCAGCCGGAGCACCACCACCATCGTCGCTGCTGCTCCCCTCTCACCACCTCAGCCAACCGCGATCCCCATCGAACACATTCATCTCCATGAGGGCAACTGGATGTACCCTCCATCCACTGTCGCTGTTCCGCTAGTCCCACTCGTGCGCGACAGGACTGAATCATCGAGTCCTCTCGCGTCCGCAGTGGGCCGAAAGTTCAGCCTCAGGAGCCTCCGACGCCCCGGATCCAGCAAAGGCAACAAGCGTCCCTCCTCTCTGATTCTTGACTCTGCCTCTCCATCTGAGAAATCCTCATTGTCGAGATCAAACCCCTCCTCTACTGCTCCCCAACCCGCTCGATCTGAAACGACCCCTCGGCACATGACGCGTCAGACGGGGCCGGCTATAATTATTGCGCCCCCAGACTGTGCACCTGCAGAACCGTATAGACCAAGCATACAACGGCTCACGTCCCGGCACGTCAGTATGAACTCGTCGTTGTCGAGGCATCCGCTCGCAGGCCGTTTCTCCGGCACTGGCAAGTCTCATTCTTCTCGCCAAAGATCTATCTCGTCTCCGTCCAATTCGCGACCTAATTCTCCTTCCGATCCTCCCCCTCTCCTACTCTTGGTCCCGGTTTCCTCTTCTTCTTCCTCCTCTTCTTCCTCCTCTTCTTCTTTTACTTCATCGCCTTCAACCTCCACGTCTACATCCACGTCATTTTCTTCTAATACTTCATTTTCTTCTTTCCGTTCATCCCACTCTCGTTCATCTTCACTCTCTCGCCCATCTACTGCACCGCATCCCGTTCATTCTGCTGTATCGTTCCCAACACAATCTCACCCCCATTCTCATTCTCGCTCTCACTCGCTTCGTGTTCGCCCTTCAACTTCTTCGTCTTCATCATCGACTCCTCCAGTCGGCGAGCCATATGAACCTAGCATTGCCCCTTCCACCTCTTCTTCCATTTCATCCAAAATCTCCCCCAATGGTTTCCTTTCTCGTGCCAAGCGAGCAATATTGTTTCCTTCAGGTCCCTCACCATTCCCCAACCCCGTCCTTTCTGCCCCTCCACCAACCACTTCAGAATCCATAGGGTCATCTCCGACAGACACCGAATCCATCAACTCTGAATCATCAGGAAACTCGACATCCGCCACCAAGAATGGTCGCAGGAGAGAAGGGGGCCTCATCCTCCCTGAGCCTCTGCAACCAGAAGAACTAGATTGTACGTCCCCATCATTGTATCCTTTTCGACGATCGACCAACTGACTTATGGACCCCCTGTACTCTACTATCTCATTCTACGTGCCGCCACTTAGCTTCGCTTTTGTCGATCGCATGGGAATCGGAGTTCCAACGCCACGCGCGTGAAGAGCGGGCCGAGCGGATAAGAAAGGCCAAAGCGTTGAAAGAGGCTCAGGAGAGGCGCGCGCACGATATAAGGATGGCGCAGTATCGGACGCCGATGATGGGGTTTTGAGCCCATTCGCCAGTGCAGCGTACCCGGTGTGATAAGCGGGACGGTACGGCGCTGGTGATTGGCTGCTAGTGATTTTGATATTCTATCCTTATTCGTGCTTCCGTCGTGGTCTCCCAACGAAAACAAAAACGAAGCTTGGGGCGTCCTTTGTCTCCTAGCATTACTGTTGTATATGTCGCTTTTTGTCCAATATGCTCTATGCTGCTCTCCCCTTTTCTTGCGCCATCGCCCCATGAGTGCATCTAGTTATTGGGAACAGTTATGGTGCCAACGATGTGGCCAAGATGGCAGTAGAGAAGGTCACTACCGATCTCAACCTTCACGAGCGCCCAATAGCATAAGCCTTTTTGGGGATATATGCACATCGATGCCGGTCCCGCAAAACTCAGAACCACCAACACAAAGCCAAATACCCTCGATCCCTTTCTTTTCTCGTCGTCGCGCACTCGTAACAATGTTCTACCTGATCGGTCTTGGTTTGCATGACGAAAAGGACATCACGGTCCGCGGCCTCGAGGTAACGCACGATCTCCTTATTTAGGGCGTCTTCCGGATTTTCTGATAGCAGGCTCTTTGCCGATCAAGGGCAGATCGTGAAAAATGCTCGGCGCGTGTACCTCGAAGCATACACTAGTATCCTCATGGTAGACAAAGAACGACTCGTGAGTCATCATCAATATGATGGCTGCTCCCGATCCATGATATTAAGCTCAATGGTGTCTCTGTTTTTGTGTGAATGCTCAGGAAGCGTTCTATGGCCGAGAGGTTCTGCTCGCTGACCGCGACATGGTCGAGACCGCCTCTGACGATATTCTCTCTGGCTCGGACGAAGGAGACGTCGCTCTCCTTGTCGTAGGCGACCCCTTTGGCGCCACTACGCATACAGACATCGTCATTCGCGCACGAGAGCTCGGGATAACTGTCGATGTCGTGCATAATGCATCTATCATGAATGCCGTGGGCGCATGCGGACTACAGCTGTATAATTTTGGGCAGACGGTGTCAGTACCGTTCTGGACGGACACCTGGAAGCCGGATAGTTGGCTGGCGAGGATCGAGGAGAATGCAAAGCTGGGACTTCATACGCTTGTGTTGCTGGACATCAAAGTGAAGGAACAGAGTATAGAGAATCTGGCTAGGTGGGTCCCCTTCTCCCTCCCTCCCCCTTTCCCGGGGCAAATACTCCTCACGCCGTATGATCTGAGCTGATGGAATTTTACATGGTAGAGGACGCAAGATCTACGAGCCACCTCGATACATGACCCCCACTATTGCTCTGCATCAAATCATCTCAGCCATTGAAACCGCGACCACTAGCGCCTCGGATAATGACAGGGATGATGTACCCTCACCTGACCCCTCTCCGAGTAGCCTACCATTATCACTACACCCCGATCGAACCCTCGCCATCAGCCTCTCTAGAGTCGGCACGCCTAAGCAAGGGATACGTGCAGGGAGCCTAGCGTCCCTGTCTGCGCTTGATGAAGAGACGTTCGGCGATCCCCTGCACTCGCTCGTGATCGTTGGTCGCCGCGTGCATCCCATGGAGATTCAATATGCTGGGAGGTGGGCACATGACGAGAAACTGTGGTGGGATATTGCAAAGGAGCACTATGGGGTGACTAAGGAATCTTCATAGGAAAGTTTGAAGGGTGGAATCCCCTCTTCATAGTGTACATTGGTAGCTAGCAATACATGTACATTTTTGCAATGTTTATTTTACCCAAAATCACTTTTTGTGATAAAGCGTTACATATCTTTCGCTACACGGACGACAGCGCCTGCTCCCGCCGGGACGACCTTTGCGCCAAGAGCCTCCCTAAGCAGCACCTTCGCATTAAATCCAGTGCAGTGAAGCGGGACGACATAGTCAGGCTCAAACGCCTTCAAAGCTTGCACGGTTGGTTCAACACGGTACGCAAGTTCGGGACCAGCCAAGTGAAGTCCTCCGAGGATCATATGAATTGGACGGGAAGGGAAGACTTCCTTTACGTGACGGACAACGTTGACAATTCCCGCATCTGGTTAGAGAAACAAGAAAGGGGAATGAATGTCAGAAGAACTAGCAATATTCTCATCAGCAAATTCGAGAAGCTCACGGGAGCATGAAGAGAAGATAATGAGACCCTTTGTCGCAACATCCACAACCAAACAGCGTTCGTCGATAATGAGCTGGGAACAACCGGTTAAAATAGGTGCAATGAGCCGATAATTAGTGATGGTCTCGACGAAAAGCTTGGAATGTGAGCGTCAACCTACGAGATCCTCCTCCCATTTTCCGTCAATGAATTGAATGCTCCCAAACAACCCATTCTCCCATTCTGCCGTCCGAGGGATCTCTCCACTGACCCATGCCTGACCATTGGAGACCGCGTGTCCTTCGGCATGCAGGTCGGGGACGCCTCCCGCTTCCTTAAGTTCTTCGAATGTAGGGTCAGCCGGGAGTCGGAACGTGGGTTTATTTGATGGCGGGATCTACATGAGAGGTTAATAGGGCCATCGATATTAGTGAGCGACGGTCCGAGGTACTGTCCAAGAGGACGGACGAGAGGAAGGACGCAAAGGTAACTTACGGCAACACCTCGTGCAATCGGTCGCTTTGGATGAAGGTCAACAGCAACGGAACCGGCTTTTGTGGGATGATCTGCACAGATCATCTTCAGAGCCGTGAGGATGCCGCCGGAGTGGTCGGCGTGCCAATGCTACAGATGCACAAATGGGTTCCAGGTCAAATGATTGATTTCCGCCGAGGAAAAGAAACCCATGGCCTTTCGTGTAGTATTGGGGACTCACGGAAAGCGCGATTCTCTCAATTTTGGAGGTATCAATCTTGAGCGCCTTGAGGTTCCTTGCAATGGACTTGGACTCTGGGCCAGCGTCGAACATGATGGTATGCTCTTCACCAGCAAGTGTGGTCGTAACGAGGAATGAGAGCCCATGTGCGCCTGAATGTGAAGGAAAAAATATGAGGTTCACCAGACGATATAGGTTATAGAATAGGTATCTAGCCTTACCACAGCAACTAGAAAGGGAGGAAAGAAGGTCAGTTTTGGATAGAGCGTCAGGAACACATTCATACTCCTTCAAATCTAGAAGACTCAACTAGTTCTCAAGGTCAACAAACGGTAAACCTGTCAACTCCGTATCCACGGGAGGTTTCCGAGAGAATTGCACGCGAGGCTCAAGAGCAAAGGGCGGTGGAACTTCTGTCATCCTTTCCAACAACCAAAGCATGAGCATTGATGGGAATGGCCACAGGACGCCGATGAGCCAAATTCATACCATTCGATATGGTTATCGACTAGAATGTCAATCTGAACGCTGTCAACTTGCTTGAGATCGGCCATATTCAACGGTTGTATGAATCAAGGTGGACTGGTAGGGCAGAGGAGGAAGGGTTCTGAAGCACGGGCAAGTTACAACCGCTTTTATCAGGCTCAGCCTCGGGCTTGGGGAGACTTGGCCGAGGTAATATTGTCTGCGTTTAGTTGAGGGTGCTTATGATCGTTATGCCTGATGTTCACACCAAGAAATGGACTCTACTGATCAGCCCGCAACAATATTCCAACAGTTCAGATCTGGCCAATGCTACTCTAGAAAGCAATAACGGTCGCTCTCAAAGGTCCAACCAGCCCTGTTATAGCTGAGATTTGCCAAGATCGAGATGGGGGGACACAGCTGTACACGAAGCGCGCAGGGATGACGCGGGCCGAATTACGTCACTGTGCCACTCGCCCTATTCCTATTCTTTACCACTACAATCCATCAGCATCGAAAATGTCATCGGGATCCACTTCACAAGTACGTGCGAAACGGCGATTCAGAGCCAGAGCCAGTAGTGTTCACCAGCGTGCACTCTCTTTTAGGACTCTAGCTGGAAGTTGAAGGAGCAAGGAGACGAGGCGCAATGGGCGCGACAGAAGGTGTGTATCTATTTCTTACTCACTGGGAACATTTGATAGCGCTACCGAATAGAATACTCATCACTCTCGTTCTCCATCTCATCCAATAGGAGCAAGAGCAACTCGCTGAATTGCGTGCGAAGCTAGGTGCCGATGAGCTCACTGAGCGCGCAGCTCAAGGGTCCCAACCCGGGAGCACACAAGTACCAGCGACCACCCGCAACCGAGACGAATTCGAGGGCGGGTTTGGCGGGCAAGAAGACCTCGAAGACCGCTATGCGACCACCTCTGGAGAGCATTGATCGCGAGCGTCGAGTTGCGTCAGGGGCAACCCGCGTCGATCGACGTCATGATTGACCACATCCCTCACTTTCTTCCCGCATGCTTTCTTGTTGATCTCTATGCCACTCAGCCCATGGTGAGCAGCTACACATGTCGATGTTATGAATCTGCTGGTTAACTCTCATCGTACAACCAGCTTTTATCCTTTAACTTGTTCCACAATCCCTCCTCCACATGTATTATACTTTGTATAATAAAAAGAAACCAATATCTGAGCCATAAACTGCCAATTGTCTTCCTTAAGACTGAAGCGAAACCCAAATGATCATTTGCAGCAATGAGGTGGGGGGTTGAAGACAAAAAAAGGAATAAAAACTGAGTAACGTTATGGAGTGAGCATAGTGTAATATGGAAGTGACGAGGCTGGAAATGTCTATGTGGTATATATACGAGCAGCTACCACGGCGTGATCACATCTCACTTGCTTGCAGTAGGCGCCTGCTCGCTAGGCTGCTGTGCCGGTGCTGCCGGAGCTGACTGCGGAGGTGGGGCAAATGGCCCGCTCTGGCCACTGAGCATCCCGAACAAGCTGCCTGCCGACTCCTTGAGCTGACGCTCACGGTCTTCCTCCATCAGCTTTTTGAATGTGGGCTCTTGTTCCTTTAGGTACGCCTGTTCACGGCGGTAGTACTCTTGCGCCTCAAGACGCTTTTGTTCCAGGTACGTTAGGGGCACGCCATCAGCAGTCGTAGTGGGCGTTTTCGACTGAAGAAAGCAGCTGTGAGTGTGAGAGTCAAGGTGGAACAAAAAGGGAAGGGTCTACGTACTCCACCGATGGTCTTGGAAAGCCATGACGTGGCCGCACCAGAACCAGTATTGCCTCCCTTCGCCTTCCACGCCTCGATGTGACGACGCTTCATTTCTGCCTCGTACTTGGCCCACTCAATAGCCACATCCTTGCCCTCATACGCCTTGAGGACCTCTCGCACATCCTTGGGGTTGTGAATCGCAATGGCTGTTGGGATGCGTCAAGAGTCAGCTTTCTTGGGGTCATACATGGGGTGAAAGCTATAAGAACTCACCCTCAAGGAAGGGAATAAGGTTCACGAGCCCGGCTCTCGTTTCCTTTTCTCCTTTCCACTTGGGAAGGATGACCGCATTGTTGGGTTGCAGGGAGAGGCGCTCAGCCATCGTGTCGACAGCGATCACCTTGGACAGGTCACGATTCAAGTACGACAGGTCCTGAATGCGAGAATATTGTGAGCCTCATTGCCCATGAGGAAGTATGTCATTCCGAATGAGCGCACCTTGACTAGGGCTCCGTCCACCGTTCGAGTTGACTCTCGGAACAGCTTGTACGAGATGTACAACCCATAAGGATCAATCTGTTCTAGGATAGCAGCTCCCGTCTAATGTATTGATCCTTGTGAGTTTCATACCAGATTGCCTCGGAGAAGGAGCACACTCACATAAGCATACTGAGAGGTGAAGACCACGATCTCATAGAATTGGGAAAGATAGGCGAGGAAGTACTCGAGCCCAGGTCGCTTCATTGTCCTCCAGCCATGCTCTCTCTAAACAGTTTGTGTTCGTTAGTACTACTGGGTTAAGAACGTTTAACAAGAAATGCCACTCACGTCCCACTGGGAAGTCACCATGAGGTCTTCAATGGACAAAAGAAGAGTATACTGCCTCCCAGGGAGCGGAGGAGGCAGCAGCTCTTTCCATGCAGGCTTGTCGAAGACCTGTACGAGGTGTGAATCTTTAGTGCATGTACGGGATAAAATATATGCGAGTGAAGGGAGCGTACGTCGGTCGTTCCACGTAACCGTGCATTAGCACGGTCTATCCGGCCCATATCTTGCGCACCCTATATAGCAGGCCATACGATGATAGACCCCATATAAGTATACGCAACTCGGAAAAGTATACGCCACAAAAAACTATCATTGAAACACGAACCTCTGGCAATTCCTCGCCGTCCTCCCAAGGTCTGCCCAGGAAGATCCATGCACCGATCAAACCCACACCGACAAGACCCATACCCACTCGGCCCATGTTCTTTCGTCGCTTCTCGATAGAGCTCAGGGATGCCTTTGAGGAGCGCGCACCAGTGGGTTTATCCACTCCGCCAGCTCCACCCTCGGGGCCAGAGATGGCCGGGGCGCCGACAGTGGCGGTAAAATCAAGCGAGGGGAGTGAACTCAGGTCGGGGGTGCTGGGGACCTCGGGGGAAGTAGGGTTGGTGGATGACGAAGAACTTGGAGGCGTAGGAGGCGGTGGTGGTGTGGAAGATGGAGGTGGAGGCGGGGGAGCAGATGCAGAGGATGAGGCGGAGGCAGCAGCGCTAGTAGATGCAGAGGCAGCTGCATTCACGGCATTGTTGCTTGTGCCCGTGCTCTTCTTCTTTCCTTTTGCCAGGGGGTCCGTCGTGGAAATCCAGCGAGTGGCATTAGCAGCGGCGGCAGTGCCGAGGGCAGTAGCCGTGACTGTCCTGCCTGCAAGTAATCTGCTTCCTTGACTGAGAAGAAGGGAGGCCATTCCGAAGGTGCTTGGGTCGGAGGAGTGAGTGAGTGGAGGCGCGTCAAAAGCTCACGTTTTTCTGTGACGCGAACGAGACCGTGGGAGTTTTGACAGGCCACTTTCCCTAAATGGAAGGAAGTACATTTTTCACTATCGATGAAGGACTAAGAACAATGAAGGGGATAACAGGGTATCATCGTGTATGATGTGGGCTCGGAATATGAAGACACTGGTGCCCATGATAGATGAAGCAAAATCCAAAACCCTAATCTAGTCTGACTCGACACTAAGCCCCATAAGACCACACCATGCCCCTTCAAATGTGCCTGCACAAATGTATAGCACGAGCGAGTCTTCTTCAGAGATGACCGTGCGGAACTCGACCACCTTTTCCATCTTTGCAAGGAGCCCAACTGCAGCATGGAGGTTGCTGGAAGCATTGAGCTCAATTGGGTTGATCATATTGAGTGACGTGAGCATCTGGCCGCCCTCATTCTGGAGAAGATACATCTATGAAAAAGACCAAAAGCGTCATTAATTTTGTTCAAAGACAACGAATGCAAGCGATGCTCGGCAGCACGTGACGGGGAAGACCAAGAAACGTGGACGCTTGAAGCGGGCGCAGACTTGCCCTTGTCAAGCCCGACAAGCTGAAGAGGAAATGCACACACCTCTCCAGGACATATAACATTCAATCTCTCTAGGATCGAGTCTGGGAGGCGTGTCTCGTCGATGTTGCCTACCCAAAAGGCGACGTCGCCATGGTCCTCTGCCTCGCTCCGCCGCCCTGCAACGAGGCTCGATGTGATCAGCCCGCTGGCCGCATCGCGCGAAGAGATCGATAATTGGGAGAGGAACTCGAGGCATTTCTCGGTGGGAGTGACCCCATCGGACATCGAGGGTGGAAGGAGGGTAAGTGTGCGCACGCTGAAGCGCATCGGCGGCGGGATGGAGTTCTTTCTCAGCACCGTCCTACACAACAACGCGCGTCAAAGAAGTTCAGCTGAGAGAAAGACAAGGACGTGTTCAGACAACATACAGAGTTGTGCATAGAGCGGCGGCTTCGTCGCGTGAGTAGTTTAGCGTGTCGTTCTCGAGCAGCTTTGTCTGGAGAGCGCCCAAGTCTGCATCTTCGGTGAGAAGAATGTCTTCTGGAGAAGTCTCTGTCATGGGTGTACGAGGAGTGCCGCGAGAGCGAGGCCTTTGGCTGGAACGGGGGTACGATGAAGTCATGACTATCTATAAGGGCTGCTTGAAATCTAGGATTAAGTGTGGCTTGGTTCGTCGGTCGGGAGGAGATTGTACTTGTCACGCCTTGAACCCTGTCACAAGATCAGTTCAACTTGACGGCCCTGCAGTTCCACCCAAATTTCTGGGCATACAGACATCGATCATCCCATGCTACAAGCCGGATGATTGGATAATTAGATAAAGGAACATTATTCACAGTATTGTGCAATCGTCCTTGTAGCATCACCAAAAGCTACACTGTGCACCAATGGGTTGCGAGCTCGTGTTCACCATGAGACTGAAGACATCATTATTCCGTAGCTCCCCGCATTTCCGAATGGCATAACGACACTGGCTCCACTCTGCATAACTGGCCCACTTTCCTTCTTGGATCCAAAAAAGATTGTGATTATGACCGGGCCGTCATCAATCTCGGATGATGTCATGACCTCCGGCCATCAATCTCTCTCTCTACATTAGAAGAGGCAGACTGCCTGCTTGCCTGCCTGCCCTCGGTCAAGCTTCTATCTCATTTTGTTCCAGCTCCACCTTCTTTTGATTGGCCACCGATCAAGCAAATGAGAAGCCGCTCCACAATCTTCTCGCTGTTGATCATGACGAGCGCGCATCAATGTACGTCTATCGATGAGGTAGTTGACCCTCGTCGATCTCATCCAATATCCAAAGTTGTTTGAGAGAGGAAGGACGGCATGCCCGTTCCGGATGTTATTATTCGAAGATCGATAGATCTGACGTATATTGTAGATGGAATACACCTGCTCTGAGAGACTCTGCTAGGTATGGCTTGATGTGAGTGATGTCCTTGAACATGCAAATCGAGAAGAAGAGAGGACTCACATCATAGAGAACATCATAACACCATAATTAATCTGAGCTGACACACCTCACTATGATCTTCACCATAGGGTCCACGGACTCCATGACCCCTTCTGTTTGACAGAAATTTGCGGTCAGTGCAGGGAGAATGGACGGCCCGGGGTAATGGTACACAGACCAACTCGCCTTCTGACTTTGTGCTGTCGACGTCGGTCCCATCGCTCGTAGCTCAACGTCCACGAATTGTGGCAGCACCAATTTGCTTTCGTTCGATCGGGTAAAGTAGGTGGAAATGCTGTACAAGAAACTGGGAGCCTTCATTGTCGCGATACGAGATGTGCCGAAATACGGGGGGCTTCGAGGGAGGAGTTTGAGAATACGAGCGTCGAGGCTGAGCCTCGTGTGTGCGGAGGTGAAAATGTGGAGCGATTTCCAACCCCCTCGGAAGTGACGACTGCCTTTATGTACCCTCCGTAATGGATGCTTCTACCAGTCATGGATCATAGGATATAAATGCTAGAAGCGCAACTTGTCCGCTGGTGGTTCATTCTCGGTCACTACTGCATAGCTCCGGTATGGAGGTCGTTCATCAGAGTTTTTGGCGTTTCATGCACGCTGCGCCGCCACCGCGTTTGCCCGGATTGACAAACTGGGATATGGCACTGAAGCAGGTATTGCCTCTTTCGAATGGCTCTTGGGGTTAGGTATGCATCCGATTTGGCCGAAACACGAGGATCTAATTTTGAGTAGTCCTTGTGGTCAACAGGTTGCAACAGGTTGGTATGGGGGGTCATGTTCAATAAGTGTGTCGAGATACCGACTACAGCTACAGATCCTCAGTTTTCAGCTTTATACTGTAACCAACGGTAGGCACGACGATGGTGCAATTTTGGGCAATATGCAACAGCAGAGTCTTTCCCAAGAGAAGAGTATATGCGCAGGAAAAACCTGAGCCAAATTGAGCTTGGGTTGAGGCACCGTTGGGCATCGCGCGCGCAAAGGGGGCTAACTGCGAGATGGGGACTAGTTATCGATACTCATGCGATCTACGACCTATATGCTATGCTGATGTTGAGTGGTGGAATCGGTGGTAATGACCTTGCAGTGGGTTTCTGGGGACGGGTTGAACGTGTGGGAACATGAACGCCATGTTCAGGAGCGATCACGACACTCGGCGTTCCCATTGTGTAAGGTGAAGCGCGAAAGACGACGTCTGAGATCGCTGGTGCCCGCAAGTCTCCGACCTTTTAAGCCAGCCACGAAGCGAAAGTCCTCGCGTGCCAGGTCTCCGCTTGCAGTTGTCCCCGTCTCTCGCTCGATTTCCTCCACCCGTCCGTCGTGCTCGCTCGTTCTCTCTCACTCGCTCGGGTGTTCGCCCCCACGCTCTCTTTAGAAGCTTCTGTATCTGGGAAACACTTTTGGAGTTAACTTACTTCCATAATGAGTCAAGCCGAGCCCCAGCCGAATGCGGCGGCGCGACTCTCAGCGACCCCTAGCCTCGCGGTGGAGCTCCTTGCAGGATCGATTGCTGGCGCTGCGCAGGTTATCGTTGGGCAGCCCCTTGATACAGTTAAGACGATATATTATGTTGTTATTGTTACATAATAATCAGATTTTTGAGGATTTGTCGGCGCGCTCCCGACAAAAGTGCTGCTGCACAACCTCCGGTGCCGTTTGAGCATAACACATGCAGACGGCAGGCAGAATGAAACTCTCAAAATCCTTCCGGGCTCCCCGGACCCCTATTCCACAAGGCTCCAAGGGGAGAGAGCCCGGGGTGAGAGACCAACGCCCTAGGGTTGCTGACAGCCAGCAGACCACAAAACGTAAAAGTATAGCACCTCCTGGAGTGCGACGACATGCGGCACTCGCGTAATTCTCTTAGACGCCACACTCTCCTAACTCATTCACCATAAGAGAGGGGTAGCATCGACAATGGATGAGAGAGCGGATTGGTTGCTTTTGTTTGTGTACGGTTGTGGACGCGTTCTATACTTCTCTCGAGTGTGCTCATTTTACTCTCAACTCTATCTCCACTATGAACTCGTCCTCTCCCGAACTCGGTGAAAAACGTCATAGCTCTCGCTCGTCTGGTATTGGTGACCCTGTGAACCCGCTTGAGCAAAAGGGCGTCCAGCTCAAAGGACCCCCTCGTCTCGACGACCCCACGAGACCTGGCCGCAAGCCAATTGGGAACACCCGCGGGGCTAATAGCTCTGCTAAAAAGGCCCAAGGTAATTACTGGCATCGTCTGATGAGGTCGGCTTACGGATCATTGATCGTTTCACCCGCTCCAGCGGACCAGAGCGTCGATGAGGATGACGTCGGCCCCTCGAAACGTATGTTATTGCTTACACATCGTCGACAGGTTGAGCTCATTCCCCGTAAAACAGCAAAAGCAAAGGTCAAGAAACGAGGAAGAGTTACCGCCGTCGAGTCTGAAGATGAGGAGACAACGCAACTAAAGAAAAAGGGAAAGCGTGCGTGTCTCAATTATGTGTCGTCAACTCGTGCCATGTATCCTGATTTTGTAAGCTTATCATCTTATCCTCTTCAATGACTCGCCCAACCAGATCGTGCGCTCGGAGGGGCCCAGTCAGCCGGTGCGGCGAACAAACACGGCGGCCGCGCGCAATCGGAGGGGGATGAGGAAGGTATGTCTTTCAGTCCCAACGTGAAGTGGCCACAACCCTACCATGATATCTAGTGTCCGTTCGATACCTCACTCATCCTTGATCTTGCGTATGGCTTTTTGCAGGAGCCCCATCCCCTTCGTCATCGTCATCGTCATCTCTGCAAGGCACGTCGAGCAGCTTCTTCTCTATCACACCTTGCTAATACTGACCTGTGGAATCATCAGCTGAGCCAAAACCCCCCAAAAAGCGTGCTCGACGCTCCTTTGACAAGTAGGAGGTGAGAAAGCCTTGACAAGACTACGAGCACCGCCCTACATCTCGCATCAAATAATATCCTCCCATCAACCATGTAACTCGTAGAGTGCCACCAGTGATTTCAATTTGTAAAGACCGAGAGTATATCCAATGACTGCGAATATAATAACCGATGATGGGTGAAGGAGTCGAGTGTAGGTCAAAAGAAAGGGAAAAATAAAACGAATTGCTGGAGCTTGTAACCATCCAAATGGATTATTGATCGACGATGAAAGCTTGGAATGAGAGGTAAGGATCGTCAAACGCGCGCAGTCTCGTGAAGTCACAGACGTTAGAACAAACGCCAGCATGATCACTCAAGATCAGCGGTATCAGGGGCTGGCAGTCGCTGCTTCACGGCGAGGTCGACCAGGTTCAAAGCATCGCACATCAGCTGAAGAGCACTCTCGCCCATAAATGCCTCGACTAGGGTCAGCAAGCTTCTACGGCAGTGTCGTCGTCTACGTCGCCAACGAGCATCGAAGTCATCAGTCGTCGCGCGCAAACCCGTATACAGCTTCAGCGAGCCGTCTGCAGCAGGACGCGCGTAATGATCTGATTCGAGGGTGGACAGATGCCACATGGGCAGAAGGAAAACCGCTGGCCCCCACTAGAAGAAGGCCTTTGATGAGTCCGACCAATCGCAGAGTAGGCTGGGAAGGTTCTCGCCTGTTCGAATTCGAGGAAAAGATAGTTCATTGCCTTGAGAATACGGCCACGCTGCTTCGTCGAGGGAGCTTTGCCGCGACCTACGGTAGCCCATTTGACCGACAGGGCGGCCCAAGTTGCCTTGTGCAGAGCCGACATGGCGAGGGCCTGTCCAGTGGACGCACAGGCCTGTGGCGCGAGTTGTGCTACATCCTGTGATGGTAATCGAAGCTCTCATCATGATCAAGACGAGCAATGCCCACATAAGAAGGTTACGTACCTCAAACACCGTTTCCAGTTCTGTGGCGGCAACATTCTCCTTTGTCAGCATCTCGTCAAGTTTATCGAACTCAGATTCCGTCATGCGCTCGCCCCACCGATCAGCGCTATCCTGTCAAAAGAGAACCTATCAATCCGCGTGCATCGAACCTCACTTGGCCCTGCTCACCCAGTCCTCGACCTTGATATCCGCGACACCTCGAACAGTGGCCTCCAGGGCTGATCGACGTACTGGCGCATGCGCCATTTGGCCAGTCATGCATGCGACATTCCGTTGCTGTTCAATGATATCACTGGCCTCGAGAGGGTTGTTTCCAAGGCTGAATAAGGCGACGTTATATGTGAAGTTGTTCGCTCCTGTACGCGTACTACCGGTCTGGGGTGAAACTATTCAGACTGGGTACACATATCAAGGGGGATCGTGGGTACCTTGCTAGCACTCTTCCCAGCCTTGGGAGGTTTGAGCTCCTTCAGCTCTTGGTGAAATGTCTTCAGCTGAAATGAACTAGCGTCAGCGATGGGCACAACGGCGAAGGAAAAGTTCAACGATCATACATGCGCCTGAGCAAGTTTGACAGCGTTTACATCAGCTTTGTGATCCTCTTGATTGAGGTCAGTGGGATCTGATGAAGGGCTGTCAAGGAGAGCTTCCATGTTTGCGTTGAATTGCGCAATGAATGTGGCGGCGCGTCGACTCTGTATGTAATGGAACCAGAAAGGTGCGTGCTTAATCCACATCCATTGTCCAAACGAACGAGCTCACCATTTTTGATGATTCACAAGCAGAGAACGTGTTGGGGAAGTTGCAGTTGAGCTTTGGAAATACGACGAAAGAGATTGGATGACCGGCTCCGATCCACACGGCAGGGTCCGTGCACCAGGCTATATGAGCCGACACATAAAGGCTGGGGAATGTAAAGCATGGAAATGGTTTATTATTAGGGGTATCGTTCGTTTTCCGGACTGAATGTCATCTATGTAGCCAAACGAAACACTCCGTCGCACGGCGAACATGAATTCATTCTAAACGTCACTAAAAGATGCTAAGAGAGATATCGGGATATATTATACGCGCGGGATTACAAGTAGCCTTGGTTCTTGAAAGCTATGTTGGCCGAGGGCGATGTTGGCCCATATTGATGTACTACTCACCATCCTCGATCGTCATCTTCCGTGTTATCCTCCCACCCTATAACCTAGTCAGGCTCAACAAGATATGAACGGGAGCATTCCCTTATTTGCGCAGGAGAGAATCTATATTCGCGATCCTCTTAAGCTCGTCTCGGCCCTCGAAAGCCTTGGCAGGTGAGCGGCAATACATCTCTAATAGCGTAGTCAGCCTACCATGAACATCTCGCTCTACCCTCCCAGTGGCCCCCTGGGGTTTGACTCTGAGTTTGTGAAGAAGAAAATCTGTTGCACTATCCAACTGTCGAGCAAAACCCGGGTGCTCATTGCTGCGACTGCTCCCATGCGACCAGGTCGGAAAGAGGGCTCTAAGTGTGTGAATACAGCCTAGTGTCTGATCCTCTTTTCGGCTCTAGGGCCCTATGAAGCTATCGGAAACCTTCTACAGAATCCAAGTATCCTTAAAGTTGGTTGCGGCATTGGCAGTCAGTTTGACCTTCATCACGCTTTCACTCGGGACCTCGTACCTGAAGCCCCATTCTCACCTTCCAGACGACATAAAGATCCTCAAGGAGGACCTGAACATTACTATTGGTCACATCCTTGATGTATCGACGCTGGCTTACAAGGTTCATCCCCATAAATGGGTCGAAAATGATCAGCATCGCTGCCTAGGACTACAAGAGCTGAGCCGCGAATACCTTGGTATTGAGCTGATGAAGGATGACGAAGTGAGAACTGGGGACTGGGGCGTGGAGATTCTGTCAGAGGAGAGCCAGAGCTGTAAGTCGGTGTCATTGATATGTCCGTTCAGCTGCGATTTATAGACGACTCATTTCGCGGGCTTCCGGCTACGCCTAATATATCCCTAGATGCCGCCCAAGACGCCTGTGCCGCATTAGCCCTCTTCTACAAGCTCCTCGAGATATACTCCATCGAGACGGGAGCGCCTATGACTCGAGAGGAGATTCAAGAGCTATGCACCCCCGCTGGGGAGATGCAAAGCCCATGGCTTGTGAAGCTGATCGAAACGCTGGAGAAGAAGAGGCATAATGCGGTCAGTAAAATTTCCACGTAGGTTATCAGGACATCATGCTTTTGCTTAACGATCGACTTCAGGCGCACCCCCAGACCACTCTACGCCCCCCTGGAGCCCAGCAGGAGAGCGAAGACCTGATTCAACAAGAGCTTCAGGCACTGCACCTCAGAACGGATCTCGTACCCAGCTTTGAGGTAGTCAAGACCAATGCTGATGCCCTGGCGATACTGCAGAGATGGAGCGGGAGCGGGTCTACGAACGTTGCCACGTGTATACAGGCTCTCCAAGGGTGTGTCTAATGTTTTTCTGGGCCTATTCTTTCGCTTACTAGTATGGTTTCTTCAGCAAGTGCGTAGCTGTCTCGGCCCGCAGGAGTCCTATCGACCCGCAAGTAAGGCACTGTTCGGGTACGATTGCTGCATATGACTCACGTTTGCCGCCAAACTGCGTTTTGGTCTTTTGGCTGTACTCATTGAAAGGCGCTGAGCGTTTTAGTTCTCTCGACTGGAAGCCTGTCATTTGCTGTTGACGTGCAGAATCTAGAGGGTGATGTACAAGTTTCCCTTGGTGAGTAAAATCATCTCTGGCGTACTATGCTTGGTGTTCGTCGCTCACTGATCGGTTTATAGAATCGCCAGTGCGACAACTCTTACAAGCGCCCGGGGTTAGAAAAATATTTCACGCGCTTGACGGTATGTAGCTCTTTGGGAGGAATCTTTGCGTTTGGTTCAATCACCGACACCTTATCTCCCCTCATTAGATTTCAGGAAGCAACTCTTCAAGTTGAATCCACCGATCGTGCTGGCCGAAGCGTTCGACCTTTGGACTTTGGTCAAAGACTTAGACCCCGACAGATGGCATGGGACCCAGAAGACTCTAATCGACTTGGGTGAGCTTGAAAAGCTATATCTGCCCCCTCCATCAACTACTCCTTCCACAACCCCGTTTCGCACGGGCCATACTCCAAAGCCTAACAAGGTGAAAGGTAAGTTCGCAACCTCTATTGTTGCCGTTCAGGGTCTCATCTTATGGTGTAGCGGCCCTCAAACGTGCCCGCTCCACATGGAAGGTATACGAGGCCGTGGTTTATAGGACGGGGGGCGCCACTGGTAGTATTCCCCCTGTACACAAATGATCGTCGGAGGTCCCACTTTATATTGTTGCATGGCTATTCAGCATCATCCTCAGTCACGTTATCCTTCCCCAGGCAAAAATTGTTATCATATTGCATGTACAATAGAAGCGCCACCGCTCTAGATATCCACTATGAAAGTCGGATTGTGCGGAGGTATTATTTATGCTGCCTTATCCGGCAATTATGTGGCTTTGAGGCGGAGGCAATATCAAAGGGGGCCGCCCATCATTCATTCGGCTGGCGCCGTGTTGGTTATCAGGCCCCACAACAGTCACAAATACGGCCTGCGCCCTCGACAGTAGAAAGTGAGAGCGTGATCTTAGGTAGAGTGATATGACAAGAAGATACAATTGTTGATTCGAAACCATAATCGAGCTAGTTTACATTGAGACACGGAGACACGGAGACACGGAGACACGGAGACACGGAGACACGGAGACACGGACACAGGGAGACACGGAGAGGAGCGCAAGATGCAAAGAGAAGGCTCGATGATAGCGACTGATTCGTTTGGAAAGTTATCACGTATTGGCGCGGTGAGAATCTATCGAGCCACACAGAGTGTGTTCACCCCCAAGTGAGACGGTGTCAGAGATTGCATCAAAGGACACGGAGCAAATCGAAGACGGCTTACCCGTTAGAACAAAATACTCATCCAGAGAGGGAGGCTAACAAGGCACGACCGACCAAGCTATATCTCTGGAACCGCTTGGTCTCCACCTTGACTTCCCAGTCGTCGTCCAACGCCTTGAGCAGATCCTTTCTATAACGCTGGAACGTCTGCTGCTCCGCCTCCGTAAGACGGCCGTATTCTGGCCCACTATAGTCCAAGCGAGGAACCTCGTTCAAAGCCGTGATCTCCTTATCGAGTTCAATGAGCTGCTCTTCAATCTTTTGCTTTTCTCCGCCAGCGAGACGAGGTAGGATGCCGGTGATATAGCCGACACAGTCGGCTTGGACGGTGATTGCTTGCTATCCTAGGTCTCAGCCAGGTGAATGATGGTAGTTCGCGCGATAGAGACTCACCGGTCGATCTTCAGGGTTCTCGTGCTTGGCGACGGTTTTCTCGCCGTGCTTCACGACCATCTTGTCGGAGCACGTCGTGCAGCACTTGGTCCCAATCTCCATGACCACCTGTCGATGACAAGGATAGTAAGCCCCACACTTCCAACAGTACCTCCTCGTAGGGCTTAGAGTTCGTGGCGCGTTCCGAGTCACGCATGCAACACAAATCGACCCCGAGAACCAGCCTTCATGATTCACTGTTTTCGCATCTACTTTTTTGAGGGGCTTTGGGATATCCACGGTGGTGATGTAGAGCTCAGGGACATCGAGACGGTGGCATAGCTGGCAGGTACGAGGCACCTTGCCCAGATGAAGGTTGGCCCTAGTTCGGAAAACCTCCACGACGTCGGCAGGCGCGCGAGCCCTGGTAATGCATGCGGTGCAATAGTGCGATAAAGCGGTGAAGGAGGCAAACTTGGTGCGGAACTTGGGGTTTCGGTATGTGACTTCGGCCGAGTGAATATTTTCCAAGGCATCGTCATTACAAAGGACACATCGAGCGCCCTCCTCATCTATATTGACGCAAGCCATGATGACTACTATGAGACACACGATACGGAGCCGGGCTGACCTTGGCGACAAACGTCACACCACACTCCTTTCTTGTCGCACGGAAGAGGGGCACACAGGTCGCTTTTAACCTCGTAGTGACAGACCCAGCAGATCTGATAGCCAGGCCTCACAGTCCAATCGCGTTTGAGAACGATTTCGGGGACGCTGGGGGCATCGGATTCCAGTTCAGACATGGGCGACGCGATGACCGGAGCAAATGATCGGCTGGTGTTTGGTCAGACGCGTGACGGTTGTTTGGACCGTGACGCATCATAACTTCCCAGCACCGTCTATTGATCGTTCTCATACCTCACTACTCATAACCTCAGACTCATGCTGTCTCAATGCATTCAGGAAAAGATCTAGCTAGTTCGAGTGTCGATAGCCCGAGCCTTGGACGGGATGTACGGCATCGTGCACGTCGATCATCTACGCGTCGTCCGATCCCAACGGCAGTCCCCGATGAAGAAATTTACCATCTCGACGAAGCTGAGTTTGGAAGGAAACTAGACGAGCTGGAGAGGGCGGCCAATGACGATGCAGATGGCGCATCATCTGCTGATGAGTACCAGCTGTCACCCCCTAAGAAGGTCGGGCTCGTTCGCGTCTACTTCTCGAACTCGAGTTTTGATGCATCATGTTTTAGAGGAAGCGAGGAGAAGAATTAGAGGAAGAGTCTGATGCTGGCGAGGACCAGGAAGATATTGTGCCAGTCAAGGTGACTATCCTACGGCTTTCCTTGACGGTCTCTGTATCAGCTGACGCTCTTGCAGAACAAAAATAAATCGAAGAAAAATCACACTGAACCTCCCTCCAAGAAGCGAAAACGCCGTACTGTGATCGACTCAGAAGTGTCTGGTGATGAGGAGGTGTTAGTGTCTGGTGACGAGGAGGTGATAAGAACAGACACAAGCGTACGCCTCCCAGCCCAGCCTCCCCACCGCCTATCTTCTCATACCCTATCAACCCTTTAGAAAAAACAAAAGAATAAGAAGAATCGCAAGGAGGCTCCCCCCAAAAAGCGCAAACGTCTGACCAAAGCTGCTGTGATCGAGTCTGAAGAGTCTACTGATGCCGAAGGGTTGGTGACGGATCCAAATGTACGCTTATTCATCTGAGGGATCTAAAATTTCATCGATTCATCAGTGTGCTAGGATGACACGCTGGTCGAGGTCACCCCGACAATCGAAGAAAAGCCTAAAACCAGGGGTCGAAAGCGCAAGAGCGCTCCGGCTATTCAAGGGCCTCTTCTTCAGGGACATACCCGTGTTAGCTTGACGGTGGGTAACAATAATCAAGTTTGGATCGTTCATCAGTCATATTCGTTCTCCAGGATGAGACCGATACTGAGTACCAAGAATTTGTGGATTCCCTACCTTCGCTATTTGAACGCCTCACTGTCGACGAAACCTTACAAGAACAGCTCGCCCGTCGCCAAGAAGTCTTGCAACAAACCAACCAGAAACTTGCTAATGAAAATATACTCGTGCTCAAACTTCAAGAAATCGTCGGCCTCCAGCGGAGCTCTCATCAAAGAACCGCAATGGAAGAGTGCATTCGGGAGGCGACTAACAACTTCGCCTCTCTCGCAGAGCGTGATTCTGCTCGCAAGGAGTACTACGAAGTCGAGGATGATCTGGCTGCTGCCCAGTTTCGCGTCGGAAACTCGTTCGAGACTTGGTGTGACTCAATTGATCTCCCTCGCTTCCTGGACGACGACGCTTATCGAACGGAAATCATCGCCCACGGAGTGACTGCATTCAAGAACTGAAGCTAGAGATAAAACATTCTGAATTTCGTGGACTCTTCGGCTGCCTGTCGGGCTTTTCGATTGTACATTACACAGATTGCACGCTTTCAAAACTATCATACGAATGCCAAGTCTTCAAGTTGAGTAGTTTCGAGCCCCTCAGCGAGGGACTCGATTTGATCCTATGGGAAGGAAGCGTTAGACCGTCGAACTATCATGAGCATAGAACTTCCCTTACATGGATTACAGAAAGCGCGGGGTCGCGTAGTGCTCGAGCGAGGTACTTGCTGGAACGAACCTTGTGGGCGTGTGTCTTCTGCCTCTCGGTGATCTCATCAAAGCTTGGGATAGGAGCCTTGCGCGCCTTTGATGGTAAAGAGTATGAACCCTCCGAAGCTTTTCTCATCGCTGTAAAATACGCTTTCTCCGGGCAAAGGCTGATGCAATGGGACCTCGTACTGATGACAGAAGTGAAGCTGACTCGCGATGTCAGTATATATGAATCCTCGGACCAGAGAGATTCGACTGACAAATCACCGCATGCTGGACACGCGAAGATATTGGGATCTGGGGTGCGCATTTTGAGTTCCAAATCGTGCCATTCCGAATGGCACTTACTGGAAACAGGAGGTTATTAGTAGTACAACACATGTTCTCAAGTAGTCGTGGCACGCACATATGGGTGGCAACATGATGCCAATTCTTGTCGGTGTGTTTGGAAGCAGACTCGGTCTCACCAGGAAGGATGTGAGTGAAATCGATACACAATGGACAGCAATGACCTAGAGCCTATACGAAAAGTGGATCACCAACTCAGTGCTGGAGAGATTATGCCAGAACACGAGTCTTGATTAAAGCTTACCATATACTCCGTCCAGAATGCCTCCAGATAATCGGGAAGCTCTTTCCCCGCTAGCTCGAACATCGTGTGCATGATAAATATTAGGACGTTGTTGCGCTGGGCGCGAAGCTTTGGGATGTCTACGGCTGCGGTTGGGTTGCCAGCCGTCATCTGAGGACGTACGATTTCATCGGCTGAGCTCGAAGTGTACACCAGTTCTTTGAAGGCGTGCTCGTTGAACTCTACTCAAACGCCGTCAGTCAGCTACCAGGTGCGATCTGAAGGGGCGACTCACCAGATGAGGTCTTGGGCTCGTTGGGCTTCTGAGGCTTTCCCATGGCCTCCCAGGCCGCGATCTTCGATGCGAACACTTGGGCGTCGTGCTCAAGCTGTTTGAGACCACTCGCCTCATTACCCCCAGCTGAACGGTTCTCATTCCCAGCCTCATCTTCAAGGATATTGTCCTCGTCTTCGTCCTCGTCCTCATCCTCACCGCCGAGGGCCTCATCGCGCTGGGCGATCCCAGCCACGTTGGCATGACGTTTGGCCACGCCTGGTGCAGGCTTGGTCGACCCCACAGTATTCTCAGCAGACATAGCACCTGAACGATCCAAGCCAGAGTGAACCCGTGCAACAAGCTGCCCAGTAAGCCGACCGCGATCTCGGACAATGGTCTTGGCGGCTTCGACTTCGGCTGGCGACACGTTATGCAGGTCCAAGGGAACATTGAGATCGCGCGCGGGCCCACGCTTATTTTTTGTCACATTGGCCTGAGAAATACGAACAGTCGGCCGGGGGTTATGAGATCGTAAAAGGGGGCTTACCCTTCCCAGCGCCAAAGAAGCCACCTGAGTTTGTGCAGCTTTCAGGAAATGTTTGGTCTACTCAGCATTGGGTGTAAGTATTCATTGGCCCATCTAACTTTGGACGAGCATCTGAAAGCGGACATACCTTGTCGTCAAGATTTTCCCCACGCTGTTTCGCCTCTTGGAGCTCGAATATGATCGATTCGAGGGCTGGCGTGATCTGGTCTTCTGATGCCTCAATCGCTTTCTGTGGGTGTTCGTCAGGAGGGTGCAAGCTCAATGAGGAACCAATTCACTAACTTTGACGTTATCCAAGTCGAACCTGATATTCTGCGCGAGGCCGCTCTGGCCTAGGCGTATATTGACGAGGCTATTCCGCTCCCAAGCCGAGGCGTAATAGGTATCAATCACCTCAAAAACTTTGTGATTCATCAGGACTGAGATTTCGTGACCGTCCATCGAAGTTCGTTTCCACTGCATAGCCTCGTAAGTTTTTCAATGGTTGTGGAATACAAAGTTTCGTTTCCCACTCACGTATTGCGCCGTCGCTCGGCGAATGGCAGTCCACTCAAGGGGACGTAGACCCGCCGTTCGGCACAAGTGGCGAAGTCCTGCCGCCAGTGTCAAACCAGTGGCAGGCTCACTGGCGACGAAGGTGTGCCTTTGGCTTCCGTCGCGACTATTACGCCCTTTCAGATAACTGTGGAGAGAAATAGGTGAAATGCGCTCGGAACGTAGTTAATTGGGACATACACGGCTTTATCGAGATGGCTCGATTTGACCTTCAGCTTCACACACGATTCGTCGGCAATGAGTTCATCGATTGTCTGAAATAGGAATGCATCAATAAGTCTAGTCTAGATGACCTCGTGGCCGCTCTGCACTAACCGTATATTTTTCAAAAATGCCACGGCTGAGTCCTACGCAGATATACCACAGCGTAGGGTCAAATAGCAAGTCTTCTGCGCGTTCCACAGGTTCAAAGGTGGTCGATACTTCCATGGCGTGCTCGTTTTCGTGCCCCTGGATAACAGTGATGAATAAACAGTACGAGAGCAACATCGCAGCATTCACCTTGAAGCCCCTAATCGTAATGCGGCTGCTGAATAACCCGTGAGAGTCCCTCAGGAAATCTATATCGCCCCAGCACATCATCTAGCGCAATTGTCAGAGAACATCGAGAATGGTTAATGTAGAATTCTACTGACCTCGCTAATTTTGCGCGCTTCATCGTGAGTTCCAACCAAGCTTGAGGGCCGAAAGGCCCCAAAGTAAGATGTTAGGATACCGGTGACGATTTGCGCATAATGGGGACGACTAAAAGCCCTCGTTTTTGTCAGCGCTGCGAAGATGAGCAGATCGAGTTCCAATGAATCGAGACGAGGGCGAGCCTCAACGCCACAAGGTTTTCGAAGTTTGAATCGACGGATCACTGTAAAAGATAATGAGTCATGGACGAATCAAGGCACGTCCGATAGCAGATAACATACGAGTGTGCACCCGTTTGCGGACAGCAAACCGTATACGCGCCCATAGACGCGCTCCTACCGTCGTGTCGTCCGGGTTCTCTGAATCATGAGCCAGTGTGATTACATTGGCCATGTGGGCGTCTAGCCAGCCATAGACGGTGGTTGTCAAAACGCGTTCCTCGCGGGTGACTTCCTGGCCGTGCTTGACGAATATGGACTCGCAAAGCTCATCTTGCTCGGCACTCTCGGCGGGAGAGACGGGATAGAGGATGTTGTTGAGCAGCTCATGCTCATCCACTCCCTCGATTTCATCGGAATCGTCTTCTTCTAGCTGGTCATCTTCATAGTGATCTTCGGGTTCGCCGTCGTCGTCACTGGCGGCGTCATCGCCGGCGACGGCGGCTTCAGTGTTTGAATGCTCCTTGTTCTGCTTCTCTCTACGTTTGCCAACGCAGATCCGCCAAAACATGAATGGAGCGGTCCACTTCTCAACGATCGCCTTGTCCCACGCAGCGGTGACGGGGGCGTTCCGCGGCAGGACCTCCATCATGCTCAGGAACAATACAAATTGGCTGCGAGAATACCGGAGATTCTTTTCAGTGTTGGGATTCGCGTAAGCGGGGAGGCTTTCCATGAAATTAGTGATCGCATCACGCTGGGCTGGCGTGTATGTGGTCGCTCCGCCGTTGAGTGCAACGGCACGCTGCCCTGCGGGGTGTTTCATGGCCTCATCACTGGCTTCGCCGATTGTCAGGTTCTTTTCTAGCACGCGACGCTCAACCTCGGTCAACTTTTTGCGTTTGGGCGGCGGCGGCATGAGGGCGAGTGGGTGGGGTGAAGTGACGAAGTAGGACGGGAAACTCCCGGTCCCAGGTTAGGCGCGAGGTGGAAACACGTGTAAACGCCGCAGCTCTCAGCCCCGAAACTCTATAGTCAATCTTTCCTTTTCCTATCTTGGTGTGAGCGTCTTTCATCTCTCTGGTAGCTATAGGTCCTCTTCTTTAATTTCTCCTTATTATTTCTCCACCCTAGTAGTGCCCCTACGAGACCGAGCACCCAACATCGCCAAAAGCCTATTGAAGAACTTACAACCTTTAAACCCCAGTTAAGGTAGTGAAGGTAGCACGAATCAGGCCACAAATCGTTATACTAAAGTGAGAGAAGGCGCTTCACGATCTGACATTTGAGTTGCCATCGACGACACGATTATCTACGACACATGTGACTCAAGGTCTCGTTCAGTCATAGCATTACACGCGTACCTGCTGATAGCGTTACTATCCGTACTATATTATCGGGTCTATATATATCTTTTACGTACACGAATAGGAGGCTAAATACATTTACTGAGTCGTCCGAATCTGTAAGCGATGAAGAATGCCTATTTGAGTTCTGGGAAAGATCTCATTCGTGAGTTCTTCATTTCTCATGACCCATGATCGCCGCCCTCCAGATTCCCATGCCTTTGTAGCAGCAGATCATATTGCCCACATCGCAATAGATGTGGTATAAGTAGTTTGTTCTCTCTTTATAACCATGGCATGGCACCTCGCGCGCAGAATATGCATCTGCACAACTTCCCTCTTTCCCTGCGTCCTCGGATAGCAAGGCCTGTCGCTGGCAGAATATGCATATGCACAAATTCCACCTTTCCCCACGCCCCACGAGCTTAGCGACCCACAGACTGCTTGTAAGTAGATAATCTAGATGTTTTTGTGATCTCTCCGCACGTTGTAAATCCAGTTTACCCCGCCTAGGGCGCAGATAGCACCTCGTGGGTGTCTCGGGGTCTTCCCTGTTCTTATCTCCTCTCGTTTTCTGCTGAAATGTCTCTGAAACGCTTGTTTTAATGGCTCTCTATCTGCGTATCACTCAATAGGCGGCATGTTCGTGAGTCGCGACCTCCGGCAACTTAACTGTGCGTTTCTACTACTAAATTGCAATACACTTTCTCCTCGGTTGTTGTGTTACAGAAAGGCCCTGTCGATATTCTTTTGAAGACTGTTCGTCAAGAGGGTGTTCTGGCATTGTACAAAGGTTCGTTCGCCGGTCATTGGTTTCACACATGATGTGCAAGTCGCCAGACGGCACATGAAATCGAGATTGCTTTTGTGAACGTCTTTCTCACTGGCCATCCGTGATAGGCATGGCGAGCCCGCTACTTGGGATCGCAGGTGTCAATTCGCTTCTCTTCGGGGCTTTCGGTGTCTCCAAACGGATTGTCAGCCCGTTCCCCGATCTCAGTCTCTCACAGATCGCACTCGCAGGTGCCATGGCTGGCGCTGCGAATTCTGTTCTCGCAAGTCCAGGTAAATCCTTTTTTCCTTCTTGCACACACGTTTGGGTATTCGTCGCTTCCACGTGCATGGAACATCGATTGCAATCTCCCATGGCCCAGGCAGCCGACCCATTGAGAAATAAGCCACTTTTGAACTAAAATCCATTTTTTTCGGCAGTTGAACTCTTCAAGATTAGAATGCAAGGTCAATATGGCGGAGCTGGAGACAAGAAACTCAGTCGTGTGGCTCGCGATATGTGGCAGCAGTGGGGATTCAGGCACGGTGTCATGCGAGGATTCTGGGTGCGCATGCTCCTTTTACGGGCCTCATTATATCTGCCATTTCACTAATGTGCTCTTCCATCTGATCCCATCGGTTCATCTTGGCTCACTGGTTCTTTGTGCCCTGATTGCCTCAACACCATTCACGTTTGTGCTGTGCTGTATTCACAGGCGACTGTGGCCCGGGAGATTCCGGCATATGCTGCGTAAGCCATCATCGTTTCATTTGATCGTATATCTATGGAACTTCTATCTTATACTGACTCGGTCGATCAATCTACGGCACATGTTAACCTAGTTTCTATTCTGGCTATGAATATGCGAAGCGGAGCTTCCAGGCTCGAACTCCGCCAGGTCAGGGAGTTCCTGTTTGGGCAACGCTTGCCAGCGGATCTTGTGGTGGGATGGCTTATTGGCTGGCGTGTTATCCTCTTGGTGAGAATCCTACTTACCATCGGGACCGGGTAGACGTACATTCATGCTGATCCTCCCGTGTGGCTTCCCCTATACCCGATCCCCGATCCGGCAATCTCTTTCTCACTATCGTGGGCATATGTCACAAAAGATGTGGTCAAATCGAGGATCCAACTTGCAGAGAAGCCACCAGCAACTGGGATCGGATATATTGGGCGCGAAATAGGTATTGTGGTGCGGGAGCAAGGCTTGTGAGTCCAATCAATTATTCTGTGGAGCGCTTTTTATCGCGGCCGGTTGCCCCTAACCCATGACATGCCACACGAGGGACGTCAAGCCTCCTGCCCGTTGACAAATGTCATGGCCACGCGCCCTGGGGCTTTGGCTACATTTGGCTAACGGATTGACTGACATGCACCTCCGTTCCATCCCTTGCCGTCTTCCTTTTCGTAGCGCCGGGCTCTACCGCGGCCTCACACCCTGTCGTACGTTCATCTCCGCCGTCTGGCTTAGCGCCTATTCTCCTCTAGTTTTCCGGCTGTAACTCATGCAACTCTTTAGTTCTCCGCACTATACCAGCAGGTGCTGCAACGTTTGCTGGTGCGTGTGACCTCGATCGAGCTTCTTATGCGATGAATGGCGCGTCAATTACTAATTATTCTCTATGGCATCTTCCATCATTGATGCAGCGTTTGAGATGAGTCGAGGTCAGTGTTAGCTTTGACGGGGGATATTCATCTCATCAATGTTTTTGCTGACTCACGCCGCTCGGCTGCTTGCAGACTTGCTACTTCAGCACACCAGCTTGTAATCCTGCGCGACCCGTTCGGAGATTCGGCAGGAGGCGTAAGTAGGTGGCAGGGAGGGACAAGCCGCCATTCGTATTGGCCAGCATTCTTTTACGGGAAGGAGGCTGGGATTAGGGCGATAAATTTGGTGGCTTTCCGGGCGCAATGTACGGTAGACCCACTGGTCATGTATGGCCGTCATTAGGTGATGAGGCCGGGGGGGCGAATAGGTGTCTCCTCTAATGTTTTGAGCATTGAGTGCTACTGCGCTTTGTGGCATCCGGGGCCTATGAGTGTCAAGAACGTGGTGGGGAGTGCCTGCCTGTCAATGTCGTCGCTCTCTCGGGGTCTAATGAATCTCTGGGGACTGACGGCGTCCATTGTGTTGAACCAGTACGATGGATCTTCTCACCCCCGAATACAAATTGAGCATTCTAATTATTGCAGACATACATACAGTCACTGGTAGCCAGCTGTTCAGTGAGTGTCCATAATCGAAGCTTAGGCAGTTGAAAGCCGCCCACCCGTCCAGACAATTGAAACGAGTTATGAGATTGCCGACTCCCAAGGACTGCCCCTAGCAAAATTGCGCACCCAGTGGTTGGTGTTGACACCTGTTGGGGCTTGGGCAACGGCACTTAGAAGGGCCTCAACCCGCCTTGAGCGAGCCTGGTTGCGCGATACCCCCCCTGCTCTGACGCATTCACGCAAAAGCAATCCCGCCCAATTTCTGGCATCTGGAGCCTCCACAACCTCGGCTTGAATCGCATCCCACCCGAGTGTATTACTAACTTGCATAAGATCTGTCCGACTCGGAGGCGGCCACAAAACCTCGAGAAGAGAACGTCCAATGGCCGACGTCGCTCTTCCTCCTATGATCAGAGATGGCAATACACCAGAGAATCGTAAACCACGTCCAAAAGCATGCACCTTCTGCCGCTCGTCCAAGCATCGTTGCGACGGTGAGGAGGGCGTCATGTCCTGCAGCCGCTGCGAGAGGAACTTGAGGAAGGTGAGCGACCTTCAAAATAACGAGATTGCGCCATCCAATGGATTATTGACGACAATCCTTCCTGTCAATCTCGATGCCTTCTTACCCCGCACTCTCCCTCACTGGGCGTGGGCCGCCATTAGTGTACCTGGCCCGAGCGCAAGCCCATGGGACGAAAACCCAAAAATCTCAAGCGACCGACATCCGATGTCGGGTCTTCTCCCACCCCTGCGCGCGCCCCCGAGCGTGCTTCTTCCATCCTACCTTCAAATTCCTTCAACTCTCTCTTCCACTCCCCCTCTGCCTCCTCCCCCTACGATGATCCCATCTCCTCCCCCTCTAACGTCAACAACTGGGGGCTGGACCCTGCCTCGATCCTCTTTGCTGAAGGCCTTGCCTCTGCTCTCAATGACCTCCCCACCCCCTCCAGTCAACACCCAACCCTCTCAGACATCATTTCTCCCGCCCTTTTTGCCAGTTCCACCTCCCCAGCCGCCTCAACTCCTGCTGGCAGTGGCAGCGGCACCTCTGAAGCAGGATCGACTGCCCTCGACACCACCAGTATCCTCTCTGAAACTGGTGACCCAGAGACTGCGGGCAAGTTGTGAGTACATGTATATGTTATGATGATCTACGCGATCGTAAAAAGTCAGGCAACTCATATGCTCGTGCCATTTCCCCCATGATGTGATAGAATCGATGTTTTCTTTGCCATTCCCCATCTCTATGTCCCAGTCTTACCTGGCCGAGAAGAATTCCTCCAGGAATTCGCCCAACAAAGCCCCTTACTGCGCAATAGCGTCTTCGCCTTGGCAAGCACATATGCGTCTTTCCCAGTTACAACCGATTACCGGACCCTCGCGATCGGCCAACTTGAGGCAGTCAACCCAGATATTATGGAGCCGTTCTCAAACGATGCGATCCAGTATATGCAGGCACTTCTGCTCATGGTCTTCCTCGAGTTTGGCAAGGGAAATGTCCCATTCTCAGTGGACCTCATGAAGCGCGCATGCTCCTTCACAGTCCAGAAGGGCTGGAACTCGTTCGATTCATCACCTGCTGAAACAAGCGCATTCGAGTTTACTGTCAACCGAGACGGGCCACTCATGCGACGAGTAGGCTCGAACAACACTGTTGTCGACCACTCAATGGCTCGGCTCATCCGGATCATCTTCTGGGAGTGCTGGACCTGTGATGTGGTGATGAGTGTAACGTGTCGCCAACAGCGAAATTTCCACGGAGTGGCCGTTACTGTCAGCCTGCCAGCCGCTCCTGCGCTATATCGTGAACCTGGGTGTCCTATTGTATGGGTACGTCTATCTTTCGGTTTTCCAGCTACTCCTCGGCTATTGAAGCTATCTCCGCCCATTCGATTCATCTCGCGCCCAACGCTGACTGATGTGATTTGCAGCATTACCCACTTCGCGTACGTGTCCTCACTATCATGGTGGAGGCAATCGGCTTCCCTGCCTGCCAAGATGCCAACCAACGGCAGCAGCATGCTGAGCGATTTTTTACCTTTGACACGCTGATTGACAATTTGTGCGTATTGATTCCTTTGTTTTTCTCGTGGTTATTGACCGGCCGACGATCACTCTCACTGATGTAATACTCCCGTCACCTAATCGGGGACATTTCTCCATGTTTAGGATGATGGAAGCTCACCTTGCGTGGGCCGACTGCCAAAAGGTTCTCACAGGGTATTCCGGGAGACTAGCTGGGACGCCGTTGGGCCAGGAAGCGGCTGTTGGGAATGAGCTTTATTATATGGCTATCCTCATGCTGCATTCGTACGTCGATCTCTCCTATTTCCTCTCTCATCGACGATTCCTGGTGACGTCAAGGGGAAACTGATTTTATTCTTCCATTTTGCAATGCAGCGCTGCGATTCATCTTCATCACCTCTACGCCATGCCAGAGGTCAACTTTGACCTCAAGGTGTGTGGTATCACCACTGGATTTGCGCTCCTTGAGCTGCAGCAAACCAATGCGGACTCGGACTACACTCAAAACGTGTTCCAGCCGTCATTAGGGAAAATTGTCAACGCCTCTCGGGCGCTTATGGGCATGATGCGCTCCGCACATCAGTCTACCGTGCTGTCTATCACCCAGCACAGCCTTCCGTCGATGGGTCTCTCGGTACACATTCCCAGGAGAGTGTCCCCGGTGACCCAAGAGCCAACAGCAGTGATGGAGGACATCCTTCGTCATTCGCCGTTCTGCGGGTGCTCGCAGGTTGTGGCTGCCTTTGGTGCTGCGCTCGAAGTTGCAACGGCCAGCAACAAGTGGCAAGCAATGACCGCCGAGAGCAACTTTGAGACAAGCAAGATGGTGCTTCAACGCGTGAAGCGTGTTTGGCCAGTCGCTGCTGTGTTCGAAGGTGTGTATCTCCGGAACTCGATCCCATTGGTATACCGACACTAATTGATTGGCTTCTTATAGATGAACTCGAGAAATGCCATGGTGCTGTTCAGGGTGCACTCCAGCTCTGGTGATCACCCCCACGCTTCTCTCTTCTTTCCACCCAACTAGATTATCTTCTCTCCGATACCTCGCATTCTTTTTCATACTTTTTCGGCATCCCTTTTTCTGGTCACGACCTTGAAATCACCACGTTATATTTATTTTGTACATTACTTTTCTTGCTCTCGTTGTCGCTCTCATCTGCTGTGCATTATACATACTTCAATTCATTGCCGTCATCCCCGCAACAGGCTGTGGTGTCGAGCCATTTAGCGCTCTTCTGTCGGGTGGGGCTCAGGCGTGACAAACCGCATAGGGGTGTCACACGAACAGTCTCCGAACTCCTTGGACTGCCACTCTCATTCACACATGCTGATATGCACCGCTGAAGATGGAAGAACTTTCGAGCCCCAGATAACTCTCTATGAGATCGCGCGGTATGGCGCCCAAATCCCTGTCCAAGCCGTTCACGCCGAGCTGACGCACGCTTGTGTTCGCGGGTGTGGCAACGTCCCCCTTGTTTCGATCTCTCCTTGCCCCTCTTTCTAGGGAACGGTCCTTAAAGACCTTTATTTCTGAACTCACCGGTATCGATCAAAACTCTATAATATGCTTCTTGTCGGATGGGCAGCAATTGCGCGACGAGAACTTGCGCCAATTGGCTGGAACTCCGGACGACGTGAGTTTGTGACCCTATTATGTTCATCCTTATCTTCGCCTGGCGTTCGATTGCAAATCCTCGGCACAGCGAAGCTGAGTAAGTAGCTCGAGGCGTTTTTACTGACGTGCGGTCCACAGACTATCTATGTTTTCAATCGAGAGTATCTATTCCTTGACACCGAGCTCAAAGATGTCATCCACCACCTCGAAGTCCCACTTGAAATACGGCCATTGCTACCAGGTATGGCTGGTTGGCGGTATCATACATCCGAATCTCACATCATCACCTTTCATCAGAGGATGCTTCACCCGAGGAGATCCTTGCCTCAGCCCAGGAGCACATTGCCTATATCCCCGCTGTCCAGCGCTCATTGACGACGCAAATGGGGGCTCTAAAAGTAGCCGCCGCGAATCTGGATCAGCATGTCTTATCTCTGTCCGAAGTGTTCGAAAACTTCGAGCTCATTGCTATGAAGGAGTTGGACCGGCAGGCGACCCTGTTGCGGAATCACAGCTTAGATCTCGATATCATATCCAAAATCCGAGTACACCACGAGTTCCTGTCGCCGAATGTGAGGAGCCAAGTCGAAGATGGAGTGAAGCAGCGTATGCTCGTCGACTATATTTCCATGCAGAAGATGAAATTGGTCGCGGAGTCATGCGGCAAGCACCATGGTATGGCACCTCAACCTAGAAAACCCCTCCCAGATCCTGTGGCTCTGATAATCTTTCACATAGATGATTTGAACGCGCGGTTCATCAACGCCCAGTCCTCCATGACAACACTGACTACTGGTGCTGATGAGGTCCGAGGCTATGTGTCCAAAAAGTTGTGAGTGTGGCATTCGACCTGCTTGTCCAATTCAAGCACTCATCTCACGATTATGATCCAGTCGGGACGCTGCCGATGTTGTCCAACGACGGGCAGTTCACAGCTACAACAAACTGAGGGAAATCTGTTCCAGTCTCCGAAGTAAGCTGCGCTGCATACACTGCAATTTTACCATCACTCTAATCCACTGTTATCTTTTGTAGGAAATGCCCCATCATCTAGTTCCGTGCTCCAAGGTTCGTCCCGCTAGCCTATTCTACAGGCGATAGTGATCTGAACGATATAGCTAGACATCCGACGATTGGAGGAGACTATTCGGCAAGACGTCGAAGACGTCAATGATGTCAAGGTTGGTGTGATATTCGTCTAGCATTACAATTGACCCTTACTGTCGTCTCACAGAATCAATCCGTCGCCCACGTCCTCGGTGTTTTACGACAAGTCTCCTTCCTCCAATCCACACTGGCTGAGCTCCCCGCCGCCCTCACTTCTCTCGAAACCGACCTACGGAACAAGGGTGGATTTAACCATATGGCCCGATTGCATAACATGATCTACATCTATGGCTACACCATCGTTGAGATTGTTCGCAGGAAAGAGTTTGGTGAGAAGCTTTCGTTGACAGGTACTGTAGCTGGTGACCTAACACTTCCCGTCCACAGGCAAATTCTTCTCTGAAAAATCCCAAGCCATAGCGGAAGTCATGGCTAGAATATCGTAAGCACACTCGAGAGGGTTGATCATTAACCTTCCACTCACGTTCTGGCACAGAGCGAACGAACGTAAACGTCGTCAACTGTATAAAGGCGAATCACACGGACAGCTTCCTTTCGACAACAAAGACAAGATGGACGAGCCGACTCCTGCTCTTGAGGTTAGCACCGTTGGTCAGAGCGACCCTGCCTTCTCGCTATCCAAGGAAGATATCATTAGTAAGCGCTACGCCCAATGCACCCGATACGTGGATTGTTTTTGATCCTAGATATTTCCCAGTCTTCATGGAGATGCTCGACCAGATCGAACGAACAACTGCTCCACCCTCTACCACCCCTTCGAATTCACCTCCAGATGATGCAAGATCACCTAGTGCCATCGGGCACGCGTTTCCTCATCCGCTCAAGGAAACCAAAGCTGCTCTCGAGAAGCAAATTTCAAGAATCGAAGGCCTGAATACTGAATTTGATCGATTGATGGAGCGAACAGGTGAGTCGGTGAAAGTGTTGAGTTCACGAGACCCTTCTCACATGGGTATTCTCTGTTCTAGTATTGTCTCCTGATCGTTTGGTTCATTCCAAACGACGAAGTGAGTGCGCGTCCTTGATATATTGCTCAACTCCACACTTATAATTCACTAGCCGAGAGCGATGCATCTGCTTATAGAGAGGCTGTGGGTCAGATGCGCGAGATGCGTGAGGCACAAGCCCTCCGCGAGCAGCAACTTCACGATGAACGCGAGAGCACGGCGGCCGAGATGCAACGCCTGCAAGCGGAACGGGATGCCGCACTCCAACAGAAGGGTGACCAGAACAGCCGCTTGGAAGCCGAGGTTGCGAATCTTCGTGCAGCGCTGGAGCGCGAGACTTCTGCTCGTAAAGCGATTGAGGCCAGACACGCCGATCTTGTCTCATCAATGGAGGATAAAGAGGCGAAACTGCAGGCGGCCCTTGCTGAAGCGACAAGCAAGACCAAGGAGGCTGAAATTGCTGCTCGTGAGGTTGAGCGTGCGCGGGCAGAGACCGAAGAGCATCATCGCCTACAAGCCGCTGGTGACGAGCGACTCACAACGCTTCTGTCTGAGCAGGCTGAGACTCTCCGCAAGCTCGAGGAAGCCCGTGCTCGTGGCGAGGACCTCGAAGACCAGATCAAGTTTGCTCGTGCAGAGGGTGACGAGGCTTTCCGTGCCTTGAACGAGGCCACTCGGGAAAAGGACCGGCTACTCCGAACGCAAAGCATGGAGGCTGATCGAGTCCTACGGGATCATATTGCTGAAGCAGACGGTGATCGAGCTGTGCTGGAACACCAATTCTCAGAGCTTCAGGCTGCCCACGAGACTATGCAGCGCGAGCTCAAAGAGGCTACTGCGGAACTTGACGTTCGCAAGGCCGACCTTGAGGGCGTCCGCGAGGAACTCCAACGCGGGCAACATGAGCTCGCTGAGGCCGAACAACTGCAATCCGCACTACGGGAAGAGGTTGTGAAGGGCCGAGCGAAACAGGATGATCTTACAAGGAAACTCACTGCTGCTGACCGTTTGCTGGCAGACATGCTGGACATGGCTGTCGGTTTCCGCGATACGAATGCTCGACTACTCCACTCTACCCAGAAGAGTCTCTCCCATGCTACGCGTCTATCCTCTCGTCAGGCAGCTGCCTCCATGATCGAATCCACTGTTGTTGACACTCAGCTTGAGGCAACGAAGACATCTGATGCGCAGACAGCATATATGACCCCCATTGACTGGTCAGACCCTGTCGCTTCACTTCAGATCCTACGACGCTTCGACCTTGATGCCTTTGCGGAAACGGTACTCAAAGCCAATAGCACGATCCGCAAGTGGCAAAAGCAATGCAAGGAGTATCGAGATCGAGCGCGAGGGAAAATCTCGTTCAGGAACTTTACCAAGGGTGATTTGGCTCTCTTCCTACCCACGAGAAACTCGGTTGCCAAGCCGTGGGCCGCATTCAATGGTAAGAATGTTCTGCGGGCAGTATTTCTTCCATAAGCAGACCCTGATATCGTCTCCCGACACAACATAGTGTCTTTCCCCCACTACTTCCTTAAATCCACTCCACAGGTGGCGGCACAGCTAGAAACCCGGGAATGGATTGTGGCTCGCATCACTTCGATCTCAGAGCGAGTCGTCGATCATCGGGTCAGTTTGTTTGCAGCGCTGCCGTTGCGTTTTTGGGTACTGATGTGCTCTTTAGGATCCCACGACTAACCCCTATGGGTAGGTTTTATAATGAGGAATCTGGCCTGCGTTGTACTCACTTTCTTTGCTTGATAGGCTGGGCAATGGCGTAAAGTTTTATATGCTCGAGGTAGAAGATTATGCGCCACCCCCACCCAACCAGCGCCGAACCGTGTCTACTCCTGCTCCTGTGTCGCTGCCGCAAGACATGCCACCTAATCCTAACCGCCGTATGTCGGTAAACGTGAATCCCATGTCCCAGGTTGAAGTCATCGAGCCAAGCTCGTCCCCTGACTTTGACAATATGATTGAGCCCTCAGTGTCGTTCACGTCTCAAGCGCAAGATATCATCTCCCCAAATTCTGTTCCCGCTGGAGCGTCATCGCTCACTAAAATGCTAGCTCAGTCGCAATCTATGTCGGCGATAGGTGTTCCTATCTCACCTCCGTTGGAGGATTCCACGGAACTCCCCACTCCCTCTACCCCACCGCCAGCGCCAATCATCACTCCTGAGCCTCGCAAGCGGGTTGCATCAGGGCATTCTCATTCTCTCATACGACCCTCTCTCATTCAAACTGGGTCTCCACTCCGAAAGGCTGAGTCGATACGTTCTGCTCACTCTTCCAGACCGCCAACAGCGATAGGCAACCACACAGCATATATAGTTGCGGCCTCTCCCTCCAAGGCCATCCCGACTACTGCTCTTGCAGATGAGGGGATTATGGATGGTGCCCCCGTGCCACCTCAGCTCATCGCATTGCCGTCTGAACGGTCAGATGCATCAACATCCTCCTCGCCCCCCACGTCGAACCATATGCGCCATTATCGCGCGGCTAGCACCGTTACACCTTCACCATCGGGATCGGCCTCAGAGGGTCTATCTAATGTGCTCCTCAACCGGAGCAGAAAACGGACTCTGTCGACAAAAGCCCCAGCTACTGCGACGTCCACAACGTTTGGTGCATTGGGCCTGAGCACCACTGGGGGAGCGTTAGCGTCTTTGGCGACGGGATGGAGGCTACCATTGACTCGGAGGGGGCGTAGGGACTCGACACCCACGCTTGCGTCCGACGCTATGGCCAGCGAGAGTGAGGGGGATACAGCCAGTGTAGCTGGGACTGTTGCCAAAGGGTCGAGTGACGCGCGAAGCCTGCTTAGAAAGTTGGATAGTACTAGCAAACAATAAGGACAATTCTGCACATCTTGGAATACCATTACATTTAGCTCTACTTTTCCATATTTGAGCATGACCTGTCTCTGGCAAGCTGAGGGACCGAGGCCCGGAAGCGTGACGTGACGTGACGTGACGTGCCGAAATTAAAAGGAGGCCGAATTTTTTTCGACTTAAGCCACACCAGCTCTTCCTCCTCCCATCCACATCCACATCCTTGCCTTCGTCCTCCCCTTCCTACCCCTCCACCACCACTTCCATTCAGCATGTTCTCTGCTATTGCTGCCTCTCGCTCGTCCATTGCCAGGACTGGGCGCTTTTCGGTGAGCATTTTGGGCGTTGCACCAAATTCGAGTGGCCGCTGACGCATATCTTGTTCGAAAAATGTCCAGCAAATTCCTCGCAACCTCATTGCTCGTAACATGAACAGCAAGGTCAATGGCCCCGTCATTGGCATTGACTTGGGCACCACCAACTCGTGTGTGTCCATCATGGAGGGCAAGGTGTCGCGTGTGATTGAGAACGCGGAGGGTCAACGAACAACACCATCCGTCGTCGGCTTCACCAAGCACGGCGAGCGTCTCGTCGGCCTGCCAGCGAAGCGTCAGGGTGTCGTCAACCCCCAAAACACCGTGTTCGGCTTCAAGCGTCTCGTTGGTCGCCAGTTCAGGGACAAGGAAGTCCAGTCTGACGTCGAGCACTGGTGAGTCACGGCGCATTCTTTCATAAATTTTTCATTTTACTTGGTGCTAAACATTTTTTCTTCTCCTACTAGGCCCTTCAAGGTCGTGGCCAAGCCTGACGGGCGGCCAGCAGTGCAGATTGAGCAGGAGGGCAAAACTCAGCAACTCGTACGTGTGACACATCTCCCCAAACTTTTTTCTCGCCATATATGCTCATCTTTTTTCGTTCACCTAGTCCGCTGAGGAGCTTTCATCGATGGTCCTGACCAAGATGAAGGTTACTGCTGAGCAGTACCTGAACAAATCCGTCAAGCACGCTGGTAAGTGCCACTCGGTTACGCGCCGAAATTTCTGTGCTTAAAGTTCCCACCCTAGTCGTCACTGTCCCTGCGTACTTCAACGACGCTCAGCGACAAGCAACAAAGGATGCTGGTGCCATTGCTGGCTTGGAGGTCCTCCGTGTCATCAACGAGCCCACTGCTGCCGCCCTCGCCTACGGTCTGGACCGCACAGACTCGTCTGTCATCGCCGTCTACGATCTTGGTGGTGGTACCTTCGATATCTCCATTCTCGAGATGCAAAAGGGTGTCTTCGAAGTCAAGTCTACCAACGGTGACACTCACTTGGGTGGTGAGGACTTCGATATTGCTCTTGTTCAGCACATCCTGGATGCGTTCAAGACTGAGAACGGCATTGATCTGTCTAAGGACCGCATGGCCATCCAGCGCATCCGTGAGGCGGCTGAGAAGGCCAAGATTGAGCTGTCATCGACTGCTCAGACCGAGGTCAACTTGCCCTTCATCACTGCTGATGCCAGCGGGCCTAAGCACATCAACTTGAAGCTTGGGCGAAGCCAGTTCGAGACCCTCGTTGGTGGTCTCATTGAGCGCACCATCCAGCCATGCAAGAAGGCGCTCACTGATGCCGGTGTTTCTGCCAGCGAGATCAACGAGGTCATTCTCGTCGGTGGCATGAGCCGTATGCCCAAGGTCATCGAGACTGTCAAGTCTACCTTCGGCCGTGACCCCTCCAAGGGTGTGAACCCCGATGAGGCCGTCGCTATTGGTGCCTCTATCCAGGGTGGTGTCTTGGCTGGTAACGTTACCGACATCCTCCTCCTCGATGTCACTCCCCTCTCCCTCGGTATCGAGACCCTTGGTGGTATCATGACCAAGCTCATCTCCCGTAACACCACCATCCCCACCAAGAAGAGCCAGACCTTCTCCACTGCCGCCGACGGTCAAACCGCCATCGAGGTCAAGATCTACCAGGGCGAGCGTGAGCTTGTCAGGGACAACAAGCTCCTTGGTAACTTCAACCTCGTCGGTATTCCCCCCGCGCCCAAGGGTGTTCCTCAGATCGAGATCACCTTCGATATCGATGCTGGTACGTTCGATACTCGTGATAATGATTGTTATTTCACCCTCGCTGACTTGTCGTCTCCGCAATATAGATGGTATCGTCAACGTCTCCGCCAAGGACAAGGCCACCAACAAGGACCAGTCCATGACCATTGCCTCTTCATCTGGTCTCTCTGACAAGGATATCGAGCGCATGATCGAGGAGTCCGAGAAGAACGCCGAGGCTGATAAGGAGCGCCGCCTGGTCATCGAGGAGGCTAACAAGGCTGACTCTGTTTGCGCCGAGACCGAGAAGGGTGAGTGCAAAATCTACGACTTTGATTGTGAGAATCAGGCACTGAGAACCTTCATCTTATCTAGCTATGGCCGACTTCAAGGAGCAGGTCGACAAGACCGAGGCTGAGAGCGTCGCCAAGCTCGTCACTGAGCTCCGTGCGATTGCCGTCAAGGGCCAGGCTGGCGAGGCCGGCATCACCGCCGACGCCATCCGTGAGCAGATTGCCAAGACCCAGCAGGCCTCCCTCGGCCTGTTCTCGAAGGTCTACGAGAAGAAGAACGCAGAGAACGCTGCCAACCAGCAGTCCTCCGAGTCATCATCGACCGAGGGCTCATCGACTGAGGGCGAGAAGAAGAACTAAGCACTTGCCTAGGATTTTCTCTCGTTCTTATATTCGCGCGTCTATTGGTTCTTGCTTTCTTTATTCCCTTACTTTCTCTTCGTCTGGCCTCAGCATTCTGTCTAATCACTCTGCATCACACTATCACCCTACTTGCATTTCGTCACATTACCCTTATCTACCAAAAGTAGTCTTCCCGCTCTCCTACCGCCCTTCCTTTTTCGCCCTCTGTCTACCCGTAGACTACCGCCCACTACCGTAGGAGTAGTTAGTTCTGAGCTATGTCCAGCTGATCCTCGTGCTTGGCTTTGACTAGTTTCCAGTTTTGCTTTCGTCTGTGCCACTTAGAATAACCCCCCGCTCATCTTCAATGCCATCAAGCGCGTGTAGTCGTGTGCTTTTTTCCAACTGGAAACTACTTTGTGCCCACACTGCGAACGATATTTAGAAACGAAACTAGTTGCCAAATGATGGATACTGAGCAGCCCAGGTCGACGGAGTGGTTCGCCCCAGCATAATAATATGTCCACCAGCTGATGGAGAGCCTGGAGACCTGAGTGCATACTTCTTCCCCTTACTTCCCATGATTAGGTCCCACAATCGTTGCATCAAGCAAGTCCACCTCGATGGATCGCAGACGCTGCAAGCGATCACGGAAGAATTCAGCGAAACCGTCGTCGTGCGCCACCCTAAGCTCCCCTAGAAGCTCGATATTCTTCAGCCTCGGGAGAACCCCATTTTCGGGGATGGCCTCGAGCGTGTGAATACGGTGACGGGAGAAGACAGCTTCATCTTCAGGGACTTGTCGAGGGGCGAGCATGGAGATCGCCAAATCAAGATCGCTGAGGTCTTCGAGCACCAACGTCTCGACATGTGTGAGATGGCGAAGGAGTAGCATCGGACCTGCGCGGAGGAGAGAGCCCGTCGATATTGTCAAAGTATGAACGGATGTCAACTGGGCGATTGATTCATACACCTCTTTGGGCTGGTGGATCTCCATCCTCACCAAGTGATGCTGCCAGAGGATTGAGGATAAGTTGGGGCATGACACGGCCGTCCAGAAAAGAGGGTAGTTGGTTGTGAGCTCTTGGAGTTTGGGGAGTATGGCACGAAGGCTTGGGGGAGGTGGAGAGGGAGGCGGTCCGGTCTCAAAAAGTATGACCTCAAGCTTTTGGAGGGACGGGAGAAGCACGAGGGTATCCTGGACATTGGACCAGAACTTTTGGCATATTCGGAGCACGAGAGTGGAAAGTTTGGTCCAAGAGACATCCAAGTCAGCGGGAATATAGGACCCCCCATTTGCAAAACGGAATGATTCCAAAAGATCCTTATCTACTTGGATATTCCAAGGCTTTTGGATAATTTGCTCCTGGGACGGATGCGTCGCAGGTCCACAGTCCCAGACCGCCAAACTCGTAAGCAAGGGAAAGCGTGGGCGTTGCATCCATCGAATGAGATCAGGCATCATGTGCAGTCTTTTCGGCCGCCACACAACTTCGAGAAAACGACACCGCTCCAGGTGCGGTTCTAGCACGTTCATCATGTTTCGCCACGAATCCATGGCCTTTTCCTCGTACCCCTCAGAAGAGCTTTCGTCTTCTTCAAAGTCTATGAAAAGCTCGAGTCGGATCGGAAGGGTTTGAGATCTCTCAAGGAATGCGTGGACGCGGTCGAAGTCCCTACTAGGGATGAGCGAAGGATCGTCATTCGTTCCATCGCGAGTAGGCTCCAGCTGGGAATCAGCCCCCGGGCCAATATAGATCTCAGTCCATAGAGTTGGGTCGTTGATTGCCAGCCTTCTCCACGAGGAAGATACCCCAGATATGGAGACCAAGTCCACGATCGACATGGATGAAGGTATAGTGCTATATGCCCCAGTCAGAACGGCTTCACGGAAGATCCAAGAGATAATTTCATGAGGTAAACCATCGATAGCAGGGCTGGCGACCATTGTAGCCTCTGGGAAGTGTCCACATGGGTTCAACACACGTGTTCTCAGGCTGCGGGGTGAGAGACGCACTTTGGAGTCGAAATATTCAATGCGAAGGGTCCAAATCGTTGTGTAGTTTTTGGAATGACGGTACAGGTTTAAAATGGCTCGATTGTCGGGATAGCGTGTCGCTTCAGGTTATCGCATCCCTTCCTTGGCTTTTTGGACTGAATGGGTCGAACACCGTGAGAATGCGTGACAGCAACTCACAGTGCACGCTTTTCTAACTGGAGGTTGCTGTGTCCCAGACGGTGGACTTCAGAAAGCTTGGGATTGATTACAAGAGCCTTCTGCCAATCATTTTATAGCGAAGGTGGATTGCCGTGGTTTGCTCCAGCATGGTGTATCCAAACTAATGGTTATTTGCACTGTTCGCGGCCTACACCTCTATCTTCCTTTGGGTCCTATAATGGTTGCACCAAGCAATTCCATTTTGATAGACCGACGATGCAGCAACCGCTTAGGAATTAGTTCAGCAAAATCTTCGACAATTGGCGCCCGCAGCTCTCCTGAGAGCTGGACATTTCTGAGCCTCGGGAGGACCCCGTTCTCTGGGACGGGACCATGAACCAAGCCTGCCAAGAAACGAGGGAAAGTAATCTCATCTTCGGGTGTTTCCGGGGTGAGTAAAGGGAGAACTAAATCAATGTCGCCGCAACTATCAAGCTTGAGGGTCTCGACGTGCGTTAGGTGACAAAGGAGCAGCTGCGGGCCTACACAAAGGAGAGAGCCAGCTGATATTGTGAGGTTGCGAACTGTCGTCAACTTTGCGATTGATTTAGACACCTGGGGAGATTTGTGAACGCTCGTCCAATGCGTGCTGGGCGTGTATTCCACAGTGATCGAGGATAAATTTGGGCACGAAACGGCCGTCCAGAATAGAGGGTAGTTAGTAGTGATATCTTGGAGTTTGGGGAGTACGACACGAGGGCTTAGGGGAGCCGCGGAAGGACCCGAATCAAGCTCAAAGAGAGTGAGCTGCAGCTCCTTTAGTGAGGGCAAGAGTGCCAGAGTGTCCTGAACATTGGCCCAAAAGCCTTCGGATACTTGGAGCTCAAGAGTAGAGAGGGATAACCAAGAGACATCCAAGTCGCTAGGGAGGTAAAATTTCGAGTGTCCGAACCGGAGCGACTCCAGGAGGCTATTGTCCGTCTGGATATTCCAGGGTTTTTGGGTGAGGTGCTCCTGGACCGGACTGGTGTCAGGCCCAGAACCGAGCATCGAGAGACCAGTGAGCAAGGGAAATTGCGGGCGCTGCATCCAATCGGTTATTTCATCCATCATGAGCGAGCTTGTCAGTGCCCATATAACTTGCAAAAAACGACACCGTTCTAGGTGCGGTCCCAACACATTCAACATGCCTCGCCATGATTCAATCGCTTTATCTTCTGCTTCTTGGGAGGAGTACTCAGTTTCTCCGAAAAAGACCGCAAGCTCGAGTCGGATTGGGAGGGTTTGTGACCTCCCAGTGAAAGCATTTGCGCGCTCAAAATCACTGGCAAGGAGTGGGGCTTGGCCAGTTTCACTGCGAGAGGGCGAATTGGGCCCGTCAAAAGTACCGACGTAAATTTCAGTCCACAATGTTGCGTCGTTGATTGCGAGCACCCTCCATAAGGAAGACACTGCAGAGATGGAGATCAGGTCTTTGATCGACATGGATGCAGGGGTGGTGTTATAGGCCCCGGCCAGAACAGCTTCACGAAAGATCTGCAAAATAATCTCATTAGGCAGACTATCGATGGCAGGGCTGGTGGACATGGTGGACTCTGGGAACTGCTGATGCTGGTTCATTAGATTTATTGTACATTTGTTGCCAGGCCGCTCAGCCAGAGACGCACTTTTCAATCAGGAAGGAGGAAAATGAGTGGTCGAATTGGTTGCGCAATAAGAGGGTTTTAACTGGCAAGATCCTGTATATATCGTCTTCAAGCAGCTCCTTCCTCACCACTGGCAGATGGTTGGAACACCGTGGGAATGCGTCACGGGTGACTCTTCACCAAACATCACACCTCACGATACCGACCTTGTGCACTTCAAGCCAGGTCTCGCGTTTAACGTCTACATTGGGGCTGGAAGCGGCGCTGAAATGTGCCTATGCTCTCCATCCCAATCTCTATAAGAAACATACCGCTCAGTTCCTGGCTCAGACCCGCAAGTTTTTTTCTTCTCAAGCTCCGGATGTGCTCGTTCTCATACCTGTCTTGTAGAGGTGCTTTTCTACTGGGTCCGATGTCGCTCGTCTTCCTCGGGCGGCTATCAGTGAGTTTGATTTATTTTCTCGAGAGTTGCCACTGGGTTCTGAGGCATTGTCAGAACCCATACCTAGGGAAAGGGAACTAGCCAAGCCCCGTACGAGGGTCGGGCCTCACATCCGTGGCCTTCTGAACCAAGGGGACGTCACTTCTTGCTTCCAGCTGCTTGGTCAGGCCCACCAGCGAGCAGCGCTTGATCACGTACCAAAACACGTCTCCAAAGCGAGATTGCGGCTCGTCACTACCACTCTTGTGCACGAGTTCCTCCGTCGAGGAGATGTCAAATATGCCTCTGATATTATTGCGGACGCACTTCAGGGCCGAGTTCCCGTTCGCTACCCTTCCTCACTCCATCCCCTCCCTCTCTCTGATCGCGTTCGTTTCCGACCTGCCACATTGGAAGCCTCCATATCGGTATTGACGACCACCGGCGCTAGCGATGGACAGTCAAAGGGTAGCTTACTGCAAGATCATCGAGACCTCCGCCATTGGAGAAATACGGTGACGGCCCAAATAGCGCCTATGTCTCTACCCGACCCTACCCGAACTCCAAATCCCGCTCCGTCCGTCAAGAATCTGCGACGGTCCATCGCACTTCTTAACGCTTTCCGGCACTATCGATATCGTCGCAGTGATTCCATGTACTCCAAGGTCATTGATGCATGCCTATTCCACGGTGAAATCATCACGGCGACATTGCTATTTATCTTGCTGGTGAAGGACTGGCAAGTGAAACAAGCGGTGACTGCTGCACTGGCCGCAAAGGCATCTGTCCCTATCGAAGAGGAGCCCATGTCCCACAACAAGCCCTCCATCTCCATCCAGAAGGCTTTGCTCCAGCTTCCTCACTCTGTCTTCCGTGGATTGCCGGCTGACGAAATACGGTCGTCCAATATCTACCAAATGACTCTCCCTACCCCTTCTGATGCCCTGCTATCTCGCATTCTCTCTGCAATACCATCTATCGATGATCCTGGCGGTCATGCTCCACTGCATGAGCCAGACAAAGAGGATGCCGCTGAAGCTCTCGCGTATCTCTCATGCTTACTTCTCCAGGGTGAATTCATCAGCCCTAGGCTTTCCAAGCTCATTTCGCGTCTCGTTCGATATCGAAACGCGCCAGATGTGGAAATCACGGAAGCTAGTGCGCGTCGCGTTTGGCAGACAGCCTTTCATGGACCCCTGTCACCAGCTTTCCAAAGGCTGCCTTCTCCCAGTCACCTCACCATCACCAACCTCCTACGGACGTCCGGCGTCAGCAAGTCGTCACAGGCAATACACCAAGCTGCACTGACGAGATTGGTCACTTCTCAAACTGCAGCGCCAGCTTCGTCACCACGACAGCGCTTGTGCCACAATTCTTACAACACAATCTTGCATTATGCCCTTATAGAACTACGTTCTGTGGACTACGCCTCAGCCATTCTCTCTCGCATGCACGACCGCGGGTATGCCGCTGATGCTGCGACTCTGAATATCCTCCTACGAGGTGCCTCCCTTCTGCGCATGAATGATGTCGTGGAGGCTCTTGCTGCTATCATTCAGCAAGTGATAGTAGAAGGTAGATGTCACGAGTCAATGAAGGAGCTGAGACCATTATCCCTTCTTCACCTGATGCGGGATGGGGAACTACAAGGTTAGTCATAATACGATTCCACAGTATCTATCGCAGTGCTTAATTCTTTATGTTCAGCTCCTATGTCGCCCTCTCCGTTGATTCCCCGCTCAATTGCGACAAGTCTTGTTGTGGACACCACCATTCTGACGTCCTTATTGGCACACATTGCATCCAGTGGGGTCCACCCAGAGGGCGTTCGTCTGCTCCTCAACCAACTCATCCCGTGTCTGCCTGGCCTACCGCGAGATCCTTTCCTCTATTCGGCATTGATGAATATTACTGCCAATGCCGGGCTGACTCATCATCTGCTTACTCTTTATCGCGCATTCAAGCAGCTCGAGCAGCTCTCCCCATCTGAGGAAGGCCAGGAAGCTTCCTCTCCAACAACTGCTGTCAGCATTCATGGGTATACGATTATGCTCCAGAGACTGGCAGATGAGCGACGGCGTTCCCAGTCTGCCTCCTGGGCCAAGCACATCCCTGGTGCTCCATCGCCATCTCGAGATTCTGCTGGGCTTTTGCTTGGTGAGGAGATCTGCCAAGATGCCATGAACGCCTCTCTCGACGTTGTGCCCGATGCACGATTCTTCAACGCCGCTGTAGAGGTCTTCCGACAACCACTGCTCAGCAATTCTGCAGATGCCCAGCCAACGTGTACTCCCGACGAACTATCGAATGAACAGGTGCAGATGCTGGATTCGGTAGGCAGGAGAATGGCTCAATACGGGTATGAAGTGCCACATGGTGTTATGCGCGCTCTTCCAAGCTCCCCATCGACGCCTAAGGCGTGTTTTGTTCTCCCAACTACTCGCACCAAAGGCGGTCGGCGGAGGCGAACGAGGCAGTAGTTTAGAGTAGATGTGCGAGAGTACATGTAAATTATATTGCTATCTATGCAGCAGATTAATGCATCATTTCGTCACGTCTGGAGGTTCTGAAGCAACAGCTTTAGAAGTGAGCTTTCTCGTTACGAGTTGTATTGTTGAGAACTGGTTGCCTGTGTTCCGTTGTTTCTCCACCCCAACGTCCGCTAACGATGACACAATATGATCTATCATGGAAACCATCTCTTCTCTCGGAGGGTTCATCCCTCGCTTTTTCTTCGAGATGACGATAGTCACCTCACCCGTCGCCTTGAGCTTGTGTCCCTCGACAAGACACTCCCTCGCCTGGTCCAGCTTGCGCTCCAAATCATGGCCCGCGACGCCCCACGTGAGCTGTAGCTGCTTCTTGAGCTTTGGGCTCTGCTTCTTGCGCTCCTCCTTGGCCCGCGCCGTGTCTGCCTTCTTGAGGTTATACGCCGCCTGGCTCGTAATGACGCGCACGATGGGTGGGTCCGCGCTAACGAGCTCGATCCGATTTTGGGTTAGGTCCGTCGAAGAAGCGAGTAAATCGAGTCGGGTGGGTGGTAAGAGAGTATTGGTGGCCTCGTCTCGGACTTGGACGAGCTGGAATGGGATGTCAGGGTAGAAGGTTCGCTTTTTGACGTTGAGAGAGCTGGCATAACGAGCGGTTGTATGGGGCAAAATAAAGGGAGTGTGAGGGAGGACTAGTGGTAATGAGGAACTGGCCAGGGATATGGGCAAGCGATGCGCCACAAGCACCTTGCTTGGTGCAGAGGCTAGGGGAGACCGAAGCAATATCCTAACACAAGAAGATGCCTTCATAACCCTTTGTGAAGGTGAATTTCAACTAGACGTTGCTCTTTGTCAAAAATACTGGGGTTGGAAAGATTAGCATTGTTCACTTACGCTGCTTCCTTGTTGAAGTAGTCTGTTGTTGCCTGTTGTCTTGTGGCCAATTCTCACTGGCGTTTACAGTGCAGTTCTAGCGAATCATAAAAGTGATCTCAGCTATGGGATTGCATAGGAGCTTCTCGGGGAAAGTTCAATGTAATCTGGTGCGCCAGGCCGTAGTAATGTACAGAGCTGGAAGATTACATCTACGGCGAACGGAAAGGTGCAACATACAAAAGTGCAAAGGGGAGACATATTACTGTAAATTAATTCGTGAAAGTTCCCAGAATAGCTTGCATGAATATCGTGAACGAATGATGAAGGAATAATGAAACGAGAGCGAGAGGAAAGCTGCGTGGGGATCTAAGAGCCCCCTCCTATTCGTAGACGGCTCCAGTTGAAGATATCGTTGCCCTTTTCGGTAGGACGATCTCCAGGCTGTCGGGGTTCAACCTGCAAACTGCGTTTATACAATTCATCTATATCGGTTTCCTTGGAGAGGTCGCCAAGTTCATTGTCCAAGAAGCGCTGTATTTCGTCAATCTCTACCAGGTTGAAGGGCTTTTGGAATCGTTGCATGTCTGGTTGACAATGATGAATATTCCCCATATATTTGAAAGGAAGTTGAAACACTCACCAGCCACGATTTTACACATGGTGGCATATCGGGCGAAGTTCACAAGCTTGACATTCGGGTCTAGCGGCGAGGGACGTTCCGGGCGATTGCCCTCCCTCGCAAATGTGAGGTCAGTGAGATAGACACCTATTATAAAGGTGAGGATAAAACCAAATTGAGTAGGGAACGATTATTCTCACCGAGGAAAGGGACTGCTGGGGGACCTGCGTTGCGTAAACGAGCTCGGTATTCAGCGTTGTTCCGAGCATGGTCTACGACTTTACGCAAATTATCCATGATCGCATGATACTTCGCTGACACAGCCTGTACAAACGCGTGTGAGGAGAGTTCAACTCCAGAAGATCTCAGGAAGTGTTAACTCACGGCCCAGGTTTTGGAGAGACGAGAGATAGTGGAGGAATCCAGAGCAGCCATGATAGAGCGAAGACTGCCGAAATTGTGAAGAAATAGGCATTTCTAGTGTGAAGGGAAAAGCCGAGCATCAGAAAGAAAGGCATCACTTGCAAAAGCTCTAGACTCACATCGGCGAGAAGTATGAAAAACTTGAGTAATTTCGCCCGCTTGCTAGTGTTGTGCTCATCAAGTAGGCATTCGATGACCCAGCCCGTCATCGACGTGCTGAGTGAAGTCACAGCTCGGATAGATTCCGAGGGTCCGACCTTTGGCATCCCCAACATCAGCAACTCGTCCCCACGGATCGCACTGTATAACCGCATCTCCTTAATTGTCAGCTGACGGGCTAGCTCTAGCACGTCGAAGTCTAGCAGTGCAACGCTCGCCGAATTTTTGCGGATGCGTGAAAGAGTGGCTCGATCAAGGTGAGGAGTTGGTGGCTCGAGCGCCCCTCCAGTGGGGTCCAGGTGCTCCGACGATTGGTCCCTCGGGAGGCGATGATAAACCCCGTCTCCTTTCTCGACCTTGCGCTTCTCAATGATCTCCATCATGCGTCGGCCTTGAGGCCCCAGAATGGGGGCGGGGATGACCTTCTCTTCCACAAACTCCTGGATACGGGGCAGCATCTCGTTATCGGATTCTGCGAGCCAGTGACCTTCCAGCCATAGCTTGAGAAGGTTCAGCACTCGTACCCGAACCGGAAGCTGCTTTTTGTCTTGCCAGAAACGAAGATCGGATGCAGTAGGAACAGGGTCGGATGGTGGTTTTGTCTCAAATCTAGTAATGAGACGATCGAGAAGGTCTCCAGGCTTGGTGAACAGACGGAATGTGAGCATGAATGTTCGAGCGAAGTTCTGGTCTGGAGGGGCACGATGCGTTGTCATCTTCTCCACGAGCGCGTCAAGAGTACCGCCAATCAAACCCCCGTCGGGGTTATAAGATATCTCTTTGGGATCGTAGTCATTCCCCAGGAGCCATGCATATGGGTCACCCTCTGTGACAGATCCTCCAACATCGATGGATGGTCGTCCAGAGTGGATAGTGAGATCGATAGAGAGTTTAGAAGTAGTTGAAGGGACAGACGGCAAGTGGCCATGCCTCATCTTCTCCACAAGCGGGTTTTGAGCCTGTGGGGGGCCATCTTTCTCCCTCGGGGTGCTTGTAGATAGAGAGGGGAAGGATTCAACAGTTGTTGCCGCAGAGAGTTGTGTGTCGTCGTCCGTAGTGGAGTCATGCGTCGAGAGAGGCACGTCGCTGTCGGTCTCAACGGGGGTTTCGGGTTCCAGACCTGGTTTCTCGTCCGCAGACGAATCTTCTTGATCATAGTGATGGACGTAAATGTTAGGGGCGGAGCGGGGGAATGTTCCAGCAACAGGGGTTGCGTCAAAGGCAGAAGTAAAGCTCTGAGTTTCTGCATCTGATGAGGATGAGGGGGTGACAACAGTGGGCTGCGAGGGCGGTATTACATGGACAGTGGGGTCTTCCTCTTCGTCCAGTGAGAAAGGTCTGGAGTCGGGAATCGGAACATCGAATGGTGAAGGAAGCTGTGGACCCAGCCCATCAGATATTGGCGACTCATCATAGGCTGCATCGACGTAGGATTTGTTGGCGTCTGCTTCGGCATCAGCTGCCGCATCCTCATCTGAGTACCCAGTGTATGAGTAATTCGAATAGAGAGATTCCCGTTGAGGCGCTGGAGCTTCTGTAGCAGTGCCAGGCGGTGGTAACACGAAGATCACGAAGGGCTCCTCAATGCGACGTCGTGCAAGGCACATTTTCATGCTGGTCACGCAATCTTGTCCGGCTCGCAAACCGCCAGTGGCTGCTTGGAGGCAGACATCCTTCTGCTCATCTTCACCCTGGCTCGTCTCCAAGCTTGTGATTGCTCGAATTGAATCCACGAGAGAACTTGTGCACCCAAATAAGGTGCTTTTGCACGCCTCGAGTGTCAAAAGCTCACGAGCTTTGAACTTGGCTATATCCGGAGTCGCCATCACGCTATCGACAAGGGCGATCAGGGCGCGCACCTGATCGACCGTCTCGCGCGTCATCTCGATTAAGTGACCCTTGCTCGAGGCATGAGCATTGCTAGTATGGGAATGAACCGCCCCAATAAACGCGGCAATGGTAGAAATGAGGTGATCATGAGTTTGGCGAATGATCTCCAGAACTTCGGGAGTAGATGTAGGGCCTTGCGGCCACCTGCTCATGTTTCTATCGTCAGTGTCAGACTCCCCTTCTGCACTGTGGAGCGATCCCTCGCTGCCTTCACGCGAGCTGACAATTTCAGATTCGGCATCTTCGTCGGGTGTATCCTCAAGCGTGATGGTGCTGGGGCCGGGAAGCGAGCCACGCAGAGATGCCTCGCGTTGCTCACGTTCTGCTACCGCTCGAGTGTACGCAGCAGCTATGGCAGCAGCCGCGGAAGGGTAATTCCCGGATCCTTCATTTGTACGGCTATCCCGTGATTGCGACCTTCGCAGATTGCCGTTCTTCATGCGCGTGGTTCCAGCAGAAGACCCATTAGGGCTGGTGGTAGCATCACCGCCGTACACCGCTCGAGTTGTTGCGTCATGATCATCATAGCCAGGAGCACCTCGTCCACGAGCTGGCCGGTAGTCTGGCACGGAATTTAGATACCGATCATATTGTTCGTCAACTGCAGGCGACACAGTACGACGCTCTGGTACCTCAAGGCCACAATCGGCCGCGATATTCAAAAACCCCCGCACATGCTGGTGAACAATGTCCGCCATCTTGAGCATTTCTTCCATCTCTATGTCGATTTCTGGGCTGTCTGGGTCGTCAATCTCGGAAGCTTTCCGGGTTTGAGCAACCAACCGAGCCAAATCTGACAGAACGACCTTCCGCGCCGACGCTAGCTTGGGGAACCTCATCAGAGGAGATGAATCTCTGCCGAGGCAGTCGGTTGCTGAGAGCACCGATCGCACACAAGAAATGACACAGGCAGTGGAGGGTTGGAAATGTGTTATACGGCGCGCACGAACAGCGTTCTGGAGAAGAGAGAGAGCTTGGACGAGGGAGTGAAGTTGTGAGGGATACCCATGGCCGTCATCCATAGAGTTCCTAGCGGATGACGCTAATGAGGATGGCTGTGATCGGGTTCGCGATGTATACGTCCGAGGCTCCTCTTTCGCAGGCTGGAGAGATTATGAGCATGTCACTGATCGACAGGCACCGGAGGGACTCACCGCGATGTCGGTATTCACATAGTTGCTGGGAAACCAGCCCCTCTGTCCATTACATTCACCGTCCCACCAACCTGTCTCGTGCTGGTTGTAAACACGAATGATCTGGCCAGCCTTGAAACTTAGGCAGGTCACTCCAGTCGCGTCAGACTCGAAATCGTGCATCGCCTGGACGTAGAACACTTCAGGTTCGCTTTCATATCCATCATCATCACGTCCATGACTGGACCCAGAATCCCGAGACTGTGCCATGCTGCTACTGGCGACAGGACTGGGAAGTGGCGAACGAGAAGAGGAGGTAGAATTTCGACCAGTTTGTGGTTGCGAGTGGGTCGATTGGGAGGTTTGGGATGTGGTTGCTTGAGATGTTTGGTATGAGGCAACGGCCGTGTTTATCGCATTGACTGGCCATCGCCGCTTTGGAAGGCCCATGGGCGAGGGAAATAAAATAATACGTTACACAGAGAAACTTTGACCGAGGGAGGAGACACTTCTTCAAGTACAGTGATGATAGGCGAAAGATCGAGACCCTGTCAAACGTGAGGGGCCAGTCGAGAGGAGTTTATTGTTGCACAACACACTGTTCTGAGTCTTATAGAACAGCAAGGGGGTAGCAGAGAACAGTGAGAACAACGTGACGGAGTCGTACGCCCACCAAATGACGAGTGGACGAGAGTAACGTCCAGCGCACGTCGGCGTCGGGATTATTTGAGAACCACGTGACTTGAGGATGAAACAGAAGAGTTTCCGACGGCCTCGCATTCCGTCCCCTCGAGGCAGAAAATGGCAACCAATAAAACCTGCCAGTCATCTTTATTGCTCTGACGATGGGTACAATGCACTCTGCCCCACATTGTTATCAAGAGAAACCACTGAACCTTGATATCTTTGCCACTTGGCCAGTCTCTTTCTTCCTCAACCAGTTGAGGGCCATTTGAAATCTCGAGGAAATCCTTTTCAACTTTTCTCATAAAAATTTAGTTGAAATCTATGCAGGGCATATATCTCATGATATGTGTAATGGATACAACGGCGAGTGGGAGATTATATGCTACATCAAAGTGTAACCCCTTGCAAACGTGAGATGAGATCCCCTGTTGCGCCCGCATCTTCAACTGGCACTCCAATGTCAGTTCCTAGGAAGTGAAGAAGCCATGGATTTAGTAATTTAATTGTTGTGAGAGAGTGAAAGAGCATACTTTGGTTACCTGACGACCTCTCCCAATCCCCAATCTTGTGAAGACACAGTACGGCTGTCAGACAAATTATCAACAGTAAGAATATCATGAGGCCTTACCCAGTATGCCAGTTGACGCTCCTGATCCACCTCCACTCTACTCCCATACATAATGAGACTATTGATCAGGGTTTTACTGCTTTGGCCGCTTAGAGCCTGGGCAGCCTCGGCCGACTTGTCCCATTCCTCCCAATCAACAACGCTGTGCGCTATCCCAAGTGCTATGGTTCGGACACATCGAGAGACATGATACCCGCGTGGCGATGTCTTCTGGCAACTCTGCGTTGCAATTTTCAGCGCTACATTCGCTTCGTGGATCACATCCAGCAACGTGGCGTTTTGTGGGAGATTATTCTCCATTTCTCTGAGGGCATCCCGCAAGCGGCCACGTAAATCTCCGCGCGAATCCTTGTACCACCCGCCAAAAAGGTCCTTCGGAGAGAGGCTCTGGGCCCGCCCGAACCCACGATATTCCGCTCGAACAAAGTACCGCGGGAGAATAGGAAGGAGGTCCTTCAGCGTGATATGGCCCATGATGACTTCGGGAGGCACATTGTCCAGCACGACAATCTCGTCGAATAAATTCGCACAATTAAGGGGCAAGCCATCGCATTTGTGCTTATCGCACGAATCAGAAGTGCGTTTCAGCAGATCGACGGAATGCCACAGTTCCTCGCCAGGAGTATGCACCTCCCGCAGCTTGGTAGCATCGATAAACCAGATCTCGTATTGTTCAAAATTCTCTGGGCGGCGAATGCTTCTACGAAGTGCTTCCCATACACAATATGTGAATTGTGTTGATAGTGCCACGAAAGGGGTGTCAAAACTCTGGGCGGAGTCACCCCACAGCCGGCAATGCTCTGTTATTGTATCATGCAGGCTGCGATCGTCCGTCGCCTCCAACGTGCTTGGAGCCACAAAGCCATTTGATACGCTGTAGGAGACCTTTGAGTCACAAGGCGAGTGGAGACGGTACAGTATG